>JANAVB010014600.1:809087-876341 GCA_029216955.1 Iris pallida
CCCCCCCCCCCCCCCCACCCCATTTGCAATGGAGTTCCTCTCCTTTTCTCCTGTAGATGAAAAATAAAGAATGAGGGAGACAATAACTCCAAATTGTCAAATCATAGCCACTTGCAATGAAGTTGCAACGACAACCCAAATACGAAAATTGTCTAAACGGGGCACCGTTGCAACAAAAGTGCACCAAACCAAACAACCCTTTAATGAACGTTCCTGTAAAATGATCCATAAAAAGTTCAAAATGATATGATCTGGAAAAGAATACAAGGCATAACGTAAATGAAAAACAAGCAGAACAAAAAATAATTTGGAAGACAAGTTTATGAAGGAAAAAGTAGCACCATATAAACCTGCACCACATGGCACTGAAAAGTCTACTTGTGTTGTGCATATATCAATACAAATATAAAATGATATGGACACAGCGGCATGGACACAACATTGATAATGGTATACCGAATATATTTTAAAGTGTCCATGTGTCTGTTTTTTGGCACCGACATGATACGATTAAGTACCGATTTTGGAGAAATCTTGCTAAATTCCTAGAAGGATACTTATGCTTAATCAAGATCACCTGGCTATGTATACTAAACCAAAATAATTATTATTATTACTTCGTTTCGAAAAGTTGGACAACCACAAATAAGTGTCAATAACAACCATAATACAAATTCCATAAAATTACAGATAAATAAGTGCATAAACAAACCATAACTGCTGCTACTAGTAAATTGAACTGCTCAAAGACCACTGGAAGAATCTTGCACACATCACTCTTCTGTTAGGACCTCTCAACAGTTGTTCTGCTCGAACCAACATTCCCTGCAGATGATGCATGCAACACAAATACATTTTAGTGAATAATGATACCATTGTCCAAAAACATTGATAAACATCCAACGCTAACATAAGCAAGATAATATTTCTATATTTTTCGAAACTAAAAGAGGGAAAAGCCGTATTGCCACAACTTACCAAAGGAAAATTGTTTTTTAGATAAGGCAAGTCATTATTAACCGTCCTGACCGTGTGAGCTGCTACACCAATACCCCCATTTTATTTTGACCGGTTTGCAACAAACCTATGCCCACTCCTTCCTTCCTTTACAAGTGTTACCGCTAGACTACGCTCTTGGTGGTTAGAGGAAAATTGTTATAATGATGCAAATAAAAAAAAATGGAAGAAGGCATGAACAAGCAAATTCTTCTTGGTAGACAAAACATATGAAACTTAATTGACACAGGAATGAAAGCAAAAGAAAATAAGACTACCCTATTTTGGACTATATAAAATTTTGTATTTAAGACGAATTGGACACAAAAGCTTTTAGGGTTTGTGACATTTTAGTGAATAATGATACTATTGTCCAGAACATTGATAAATATCCAATACTAACATAAGTAAGATAATAGTTCTATTTTTCGAAAATAAAAGAGGAAAATGCCATATTGTGATAGTATTCTACAACTTAACAAAATGGAAATTCTTTCTAGTAAGACAAAATATTTGATTTGTGATATCCAATTTTAAATGACGTGCTTGTCGAGTTGGATCTCAATGATGGAAGGTTGTGCACTTGAAACTCCAACACGAAACAGTGTCGATGCCGATGATGAAGACGTATTCGAAGGTCTCGGATTCTTGTGGCACTTCGAATGGCGTCAACGATGCGGGGAAGCAACTTCGAAATTGTTTGTTTCTTCGATGAAACAACATAAGATATAATTATAATTGACAAAATGTTGAAATTTAGGTGGCAACTTTATACCTCTCAGAATTCACTTTTATTAATTTCTTTTGATATCCGATCGAGTAAATCAATGCAAAATGGATATGCTACAGAACATTATAAACATGAAGCTAAAAAGGTAGAATAAATTGAAGGACTCACTTGATTGAAGCATCCTATCTCCTTACGTGCACTGACTGCACATTCTGAATCTTGTAGTGGTCCTCTCCCCCATCCACGCTGATCCTGTCCACCAATTCCCGTGGCAGCTTCCATAGTTGCAGCTCCTGAAGGTTGGGGAGACGTTGGAATTCTGGAACCACCCTTAGAGCCTCGCACTCCCACATTCGAACACGAGTGATCTTCGGCATTGCGTCAGCCTCCAAGCACCACTCCTCCAGCTGCTCTAGACCATCAAGTTTTAATGTTTGCAGTTGAGGGAATCCACCTGCAGAGCATATCATCTTCTTTCCCAAAAATGCATTACCCCACAACTTAAGTTTCCTGAGGTTCTGCAGCTTCTCCAATGTTGGCATCGGGTCATGCTCCAATCCAGAATCCGACAATTTGAGCTCGACGAGGTGAGGGGGGAATTCATGGCAACCCACAGTTGTACTATACCACCTCCCAACTAGGTACATCGACTGAATATGGTGATGGCACGGAAAGGCACTAGTATCAATCCCTGATGGTATGGTGACAACATCATCTGTTGTCTGAACGGTTAAGGACAACAAGTGGTGGAGCTTCTGGAGTAGGGGGGGTAGTATCTTGCCGCGGTCTTGAAAACCAAAACGAAGTCCCAATTTTCGTACACTTGTTATATTTGGCAATCCCCCCTCCCACGACTTTGGAACAACGACCGTCTCTAGTGTTTGCAGGTTCGGTAGATCAGCATATGGAGGTGGCCCTTCAACTCTATTCATACGGTCTACGAGTACATGCCTTAGCTTCTTGATATTCCATAGAGTAGGGGATAGCTTTCCTACTTTGGTTTCGGTTACATCTAGAGTTTCTAGATTTTGGAGGTGGCCTGTGGAAGAAGGGATCACTTCAAGCTCTGTACAATCGCTCAGTCCTAGATATCTCAGATGGATCATCGCTTTAATCTCCTCGGGAAGGGATTTGATGCCGCATACATCACTCAAATCAATTACCCTCAACAACTTGAATTGAGCACAAAAATCACGAAAATTCACATCAAAGGCTAATAGGGAGCGAAGGTTAGGAGGAATGATCAAACCTTGAAGGCCATCAAGATTGTGGAATGCCGCACGTCGTCCTGGTCCTGGTGGTGACGTTGCATCCTGATTCGGGGTGTTGTAGATGACGAGGAACGCGTCTTCTTTAGCTCCTGACACGGCGAACTCCCGCAGAAGATCATGAACCCTGCATGACTCAATGCTTCTACGGGTGGATTTTCTACTTGCGACTTGAACCATACACCTCTGTGCCAGCTCTTCCAAACAGTCCTCTGCCGTCTCCTCAATTGTTCCCTTACCTTGACGCGGTATGAAGCCCTCTGCAATCCATAACCGGATCAACCTACCGGCTTGGATTTCAGTGTCTTCTGGAAAAGCTGCTAGGTAGAGGAAGCATGATTTCAAATGGTGAGGCAAGTCCTCGTAGCTCAATGCTAAGATAGCCATGCATTCTTTTCCCTCCACTGTCCAACTCATGGTCTCCAAAACTCTCCGCCACACGATGTATTCCTTCTCCCGGATGGAAAGGAGACCTCCCACCACCACCAGAGCCAGAGGCAAATTACCACAAAGCTTCACCAGCTCTCGGCCGATACTCCTGAGATCTTCGGTGCAATTCGCCTGCACATCTTGATTGGCGAAGGCCTTCTTCAAAAGAAGCTCCAGACTCTCTTCATCCGTCAGAAGACGCAGCTCGTATGGAGTAGCATTAGGGTCAGCAAACTTAGCAACATTGAGAAATCTAGTGGTGATGAGAACTCTGCTCCCGTTCTTGTCATCAGGGAACGCCGCCTTCATCTCCTCCCACACATCTCGGCTCCACACGTCATCCATAACAATCAGATACCTTTTCTCTTTCAAAGAATCACGAAGCTTCTCCATCACCTCTCTTTGCTCTAACTTCTCCTTGTACTTCCTAACCTGCTCAAGAATCTCGTTCAATAACTTGACCGACTCGTAATCCTGAGACACGGTTATCCAAACCCGGATACCGAACTCCCTCTTGACATCGATGGAATTGTAAACTTTTCGAGCGAGAGTCGTCTTGCCGAGTCCGCCAATGCCAACTATAGACACTACCGAGCGCTTCTCGCTGTGATGGAGTAGCTGCTCCACCAATGCTGACATATGCCCATCGAATGCCACGACATCGGAATCTTCAACATGAGGAACAATAGGCCTCCGTGCAGGAACTCGCCTCTCTACACCTCCACCATTCTCATCCTCCAAGTTCCTGATATCATAAGTTATTCTACTGGCTGATATCTCGGAGATCTTGTCCATGACGGCGGTTATTTGTGCGCTGGCTCTGTGACGTCCTACAACATCGGTGGCTCGCAAGCAACTCTTGAGGAATCCAAAGACGCCGGGCCTTCTCCTGCTCCTGTGCGTGTCAGCAGCATTGATGATGAACGTGTCGATAACGTCTTCGGCTTCATAGGCTACGTCGCGGATTTCCTTGACCCAGTGTTTCACGCGCTCGTCCCTTTTGCGCTTGGTGTCAGCGTCGCGGAGGAAGCACTGCATACGCTGAAGCTCACGCCGTAGCCGCTCGACCTGGTCGTTGACGCCATGCAGAAGGATGAGCTCTTCGACAAGGAGGTTGCCGAGTTTGTCGACGACGAAGGAAACGGCAGCCTCAGCCATCTAGCTCTCTCTCTCCCTCTCTGTGTCTCTTCTGTGTGTGTATGGTGTACAGATTTTAGTTCAATGGAGGACGTTGTTGTTCTATTGAGGAAAGATGGAGCTAGACAGGGTGGGTGGATTGATAGTGAGAGCCAGCTGGGGGAGAGTAACCATACAGTGTATGATACATCTAACTATTTTCAAAGTTTATTTTGGATATTGAAATATGACCATCATTTTAATAAATTATTAGAGTTGTGCCTTTAATAAGAACCTAGATATGCTGGGACATACTTTTATTATAAGACTTATATATCAACACTAGAAATTTCAAATACCCTTGGTTTCCTAAACTGTTTATCATTTCTATTATGTAATAATAATATTTTTTAATTATTGATTTATGGTGACATTTTAGATGATATGTCAATGTCGGAAAGACTACTATATTTTAATTGTAACATTTTTCATTTATTCAAAAATATTTCTATCGGTTAATTTTGACAATTTTTTTATCCTCCTATCTTTCGTTATTAAATACTACTTTATTTTGTTATATTTATTTTTGTTCTCGGCATTTCTTGATAATTTGATTTTTAAAATTGTTTCTCATTGATATCATACACTTGTTATGTTAGTAGGCATTTGATATGCATCATATGTTTTAATCGTGATCCTTTACATTTTATGTTTTGGTTGAAAATGTCACTTTGCTTAGAAGATGTACAAAGATTTGCTGAAATAAATGTTATAGTAGTTTATATATATATTTGGTGTTTGAAAACTATAGGTAAATATTACAACTATTGCAATCCCAAAAAAAACAAATTTGTCTATATTTTCTACCATTTTGTTGTATATTTAGATTATTGGCTCTACTGGTGACTACTTGATATTTTCTTAAAAGTTACATTTCCTAACTTGTTCTCTATCATAGAAACTAAGAACTCTTGCATTGTTAGATCTTTTTTTTGTTCATGAATTTAGATCTTGAAAAACTTTCATAGGAATTTATAATTTGTAAGCAAATTTATAACTAAATATTCTGAACTTTCACATCTTTTGCTAAAAGGATGAGCTCTTCGAAAGGAGGTTGCTCTGCTTGTTGACTAGAAAAGAAACGGCAGGCTGAGCCATGTTACTCTCTTTATGCTACGACGAACAGCTTACCGTTGTTCAAAGCAAGATTCGTCCCATAGACGATCTGTTCTCAGAAACCAGCAAGTTCACAAGTGAACTTCTAGAACGCTCTGGGTCACATTCGAAAATTTTCCAAGTGAACCACCGTTGGATCTTTCATATAATGGCTTTCCATATAATTGGACTTCCAATTATGGCAAACCAATTATGATTGGATTTCCATTAAATATATGAATGATACATATTAGAATTGGTATTCCATGTATAGATTTTCAATATGGTAAACTACATTCATGCAAGGGTTTATAAAAGGTAGATGCATGCTGTCACGTCCCGGTTCCAAATAGAATTTTCGGAGCACTGTAATACATCTCCAGGCTGCACCCATATAACACATGTCGTATCATACCTGCGATTGTCGCCTGTAATTCTAGAATAAGGTATAGACATCAAGTGGCAATCTAAAGTAATTTACATTTATTATACATAACTAGCATGTTCGATCATACATTTACATCTTTCTTACATTCACAAAAGATACATAATTATACATGGACGACAAAACGACATCTCTAAACCAACATCCTTCATTTATGTCATTCATAAAGCTCATTCTCAGTATAAGGCTGCACTCCATCCTGGTCTTCAACAAAACCTAGTGAACAAAACTTGCTCGTCAATACGACGAGCAAGTCCTCGGTCAAGGATCGGAATAAGTAAAATAAGTTGATAAAATTTATTGAGATTAAATCGGAATGAAGAAACAAAATTAAGGATAAGTTTTGCTAAAAATTGAAATATACTTAAAAACAAAAATAATGATTATATATATATAATGTTTGTTTTGCTGGTAAAGCACTGTTATTTTAGATAGTTTTAAAAAAATAATTTGTGAGGATGAGACTGGTAGTGATTGGATACAAAAAGAAGCTTAAAATATTATTTTAGAAGATAGGGTCTTAAAAAAAAAAAGCGTAATTTTTTAAAACAATTACAGAGATAAATACATAGGTAAAGATGAACACAATTTTTTAGCAATTAAAGAGGGAATTGAATGGAAAGATAGCGATCTAATCTTATAACAGCAAAAAAGCATTAAATATTATTTTAGAATATAGGATGTTACAACATTAAAAAAAAAAACTTATTTTTTAAAATAATTATAGAAATAAAAATGTAGGTGAAAGAAAATAAACATCATGTAAATGTTAATGAAGGTAGTCTTGTTAAAAAGTTATCCGAATGGCTGCTGCTGTGCGTCAAAGAAAGGGGGGAGGGGGCTGCCGGAGAGAGGGGGAAAGAGTGTAATTTGGTTTTTTTTTTTTTTTTTTCAGTTAACACTGTTATGGTAGAGGGTACTAAGTTGATGTCTATCAGAATTGAGGGTATCAAGTTGAAACATTAGAATAGTTGAGGGTATCAAGTTATAATTTAGTCTAAATTTTTTATATAAAACATAGTGGTAGTCCATATAATTAGTTTCAAAGTAGAGATAGTGTAATATGTATGAAACATACGGATAGTTAACATAAAATGCAAAAAAGAAAAGAAAAAAAACATTATGGAACACGTAAGAAACTACTTGAACTACAAAAAAATAGAGCTTGAATTTTGAAATACTTTAAGTACAAAATAATTAACAAGGAGGGGATGTAGCTCATATGGTAGAGCGCTCGCTTAGCATGCGAGAGGTACGGGGATCGATACCCTGCATCTCCAATTTTTGTTTTTGTTTTACAAATCTATGTATTTTGTTTTTCCAAAACAAGTATATAAATGCTATAAGTATAAAATAACTAACAAGAAGGGGGTGTAGCTCGGATGGTAGGGCGCTCGCTTGGCATGCGAGAGGTACGGAATTGTTCAAGTTCGAAATCTTGTCAGACTTACCTCTTGGCTGGTCCTGCTAATATAATGGGAATTATAACTGAGAAATGTTCTCCATTCTTGTGCGTGGATGATGTGGTTTGCTTGGCTCGTCTTGTTGCATGTTTGCGTCCGTGGTGTGGGTCAGTTGACAATCAAGATCCGGTAACTTATGGTGCACCACAAGCTAAGTTGACTATTCTGCACTCGAAGCATCATTCAGTCATTTCGAATGATGTTTCTTGAACAAGGTTGCTTGCGGCTGACCTAATAAAGTTGTCGAATCCATGGACGGATCCAGAAATTGAAACTGAGATAGACTTGGGTGGGTTAAGCCATATAAAAAATAAAAATTATAAAAAAATAAATAAAAATTGGATGGACTGGAGCCCACTACAGTTAGTAACTAGATCCGTCATTTGTGTGCATCTTCTAATTTTGCAATTCTATATGCAACTTATGCAGGGGTTAAAACTATATAATATGTTTACTTTTTGAATGATCTAGAAATGCTATTCGATTGCCATTTATGTTTGTAGCCATTGCGCATTGTATGAACTGTTGGAGGTGAAATTCTTACTCGACACCAATGGAGCCTTGTGGATTGGTTCATAGTGCATTGGAAAATCTTGTCCTGGTTCTCTTAAAATATATTGGAAATCTTTCTTAGTTGTTTTTACATCATTAATAGCTTATGAAATATAACAAGATATCATCACATTTCAATTGTTACGGATCTTATCTCTAATATTATAGTGGGGTTAGAAAAGGCCGTACAAGTCGTATGTATATCCTCAATTGAATAAATAAATAAAATCTAACTATCGTACCTCATCACATAGTTAAAATAAAAATTAGAAATCCTTCTAACTTTAACCTATATCAAATCCAAAAGTATATTCAATATTCAAATTATATTTAAACTAAATACATGATATTATCTCGCTAAAAACATATATATAACAATATCTAATTAAAATATATTAAAATTGTATTTAATATAATTTAAATTGTCTTATTTTTTTAACAATATCGTATTTTTTGCATGTGCATCACGTGAAGGTGACTAGTATATATCAAAAAACTTACAAGCCGTCGAAATTATAATTCCAAAAAAGTCATTTTCCAACCCTATATAGATCAATTTTTGTTTAAATTAATTAGTAAAACATGTAAAATACACGCATTTCTACTAATATAATTAGTGACCATCAAAAATTCAAATAATACACACTTCCAACTATAATACAGGTTCACCATCTAAAAAAATAAATTAATTTTTTAATAGTTTATACTATTTCAAAATATATTTGTCATGCAAATATACATTTTAAAAAAATACAAACAATGTAGATGTCCCATTTCTAGTAATTGATAATAACACAACGTTCTTATACTCAAAATTAATTACAACTATTACTTACATAATTCAAGACAACAAACACATAATCTCTTCATTATAGATTCAGAACAGATTAATCCATTAATTCACTCTCTTTATTTTAGTCCTCCACCATTGATCGAACACTACAATCATAGGCCCAAATATGACAAGGCCGTCCATGCACGACCCAAACTCGGCCCGTAAGAATTATTATAATAAAGGGCCCGTTGTAATTATTATAATAAAGAAATATTATTTTAGTAATTTAAACATAACTTTATATATTATTTGTTAGTAGTTGGTGAGCCTGTGTCCTTCTCATCAATATTTTATTTTACCTGATAAGTAACAATAAATAAGATATTAATATAAAATATATTACAAATAAATTAAATCTATAAAGGATAATGCGTAAAAGGAGCATATAAGTATGTTTAAGATTTAACTAAAATTTTAAGATTGAAAAGTTTGAAAATAAAAAAATCAACCAATTAATCATCTTACTAATAGATTTATCTACAAAATTAAATTATTGGTCCAACTATTAATTGTTAGAACTTTATTGTGCCATGTCGATTCATGAGATGAAAAACATAAATTAAATTGCGGAAGCGTACCTGAATCCATTACTAGGCTTGATGGATCTTGAAGCGATCATCTCTTTATTGGGTTCGATCTTCCAACTTGCTACGACCCTTAATGACAAAGAAGAATCCGAATCATTTTCCCTCTCTTTCTATTGATGGGGATGCAGAAGAGAAAAAAAAAGAAAATCTCTCTTTTGGTGGACGTATAAGTTGGGGACCATAACCCTAATGAATACACATATATATAGATATGTGTGTTGTGATATTTCTAATTTGGCCCCTCATCAAACTAGAATTATCTCCGGTATCTACACATTAATTCCATGACAATTATACCCTTAAGCCAATTTTCAAATAGACCACTTTAATTTGGCTTAATTATTTAGATAGCCCAACACAATTAATTTTACATGTGTGGCCCATATTATTGAATAATTCCAACAATCTCCCACTGGGCCACATATGTAACCTTATAATTGTGTTAACGTTAGTGAGCTCATAAATTGCTATCTTAATCCTTAGGGTATATCCGGACAATCTCGTCAATTAACCATATCAACATAGGATCAAAGCAGCATTCGTTACATATAGCGTAACTAAACCATCAATGGTCACATATACCAATATAGCTAAACGACATAGATCAATCATGGATGCGTAGCATGGAAATTACACGCAATGTGATCAATACATGTCTATTTCCAACTGGTCCTCCTTAACTTTAATGAGATCAATACTTTAACATAATCAAAACAGAATGAACTGAATTTTCATATATCCGATCAGATAAATATCCAAAATACTTTAATATACAAATGTGTCCAAAACCAAATAGCACCCAAATACATAAAATACAAACTCCCACTGTATTGCCATATTCTTAATTAACACCCATATGAGCAGTATGCTCATGAAAGACCCTGGGTGATAATGCTTTTGTGAGCGGATCCGCTAACATGGAGTTTGTCCTAATGTGCTATATGGACACTATAACCATTCTGAATTCTTTCCTTCACAACTAGAAACTTTATGTCAATATCCTTTGACTTATACAAGTTTATGTTGTTATTGGAATATAGTACTGCTGATTTATTGTCACACCATAATTTTATGTGGTCTTTCAACACCGTATTGTAGGCGCAGCCTTGTGACAATTTCGCAACCATATTCCCTGAATAGATACCCCACAATATGTTATAAACCTTGCTTTCATGGTAGAAGAAATTATGAGTGTATGTTTGACACTCATCCAAAATATACCTCCATTAGTCAGCATAACCTGATGTGGATCTCCTGCTGTGTTGGTATCCAACAAAATCGGAGTCGGAATACTTTATGATCTCCAGAATTATTCGATCTCCTATAAAGAGCATATAATTTCTTGTTCTCTATTAATTACTTAAGTAGTTTGGCTGCTACCCAATGATCCATCCATATTTGCTTAAATATCTGCCTAACATCCTAACATGTACGTAATATCCTGACGCGTACATTCTTGAGCATAATTAGACTCCCTACAACTGATCATGAAGAAAAAATCTATTGTATTTACTTAATTTTAAGGCTAATCTTAGGGCACTTGATTGAGACTGAATTTGTCTCCTTTAACGAGATGTGTCACCTGGTTTGTACTGAATACTTTGATCATTATACAAAACCAGAAAATTATTCCTACTTCCACTGAACTTGTGATACACACAATCTTCAACAGTGTTCATCTCAAAACCAAACGAGATAATCACTTGAAGTACCTTTGATGAGAAGCTTGCTTGAGTTCATAAATAGATTTTGTCAATTTGCAAACCATATTCTTTGGGTCTTTCGACACAAAGTTTTCTGGTTGCACCATATAAACTGTTTCATCAATGTTACCATTGAGAAATGTCGCTTTGACATCCATTTAATGTAATTCAAGATCAAAATGTGTAACATGTGTTATGATTGTTTTAAAGGAGTTTTTCAAAGATACCAAAAAAAAAAACTCTTTAAAATCAATTCCAAAATTTTGAGTAAAGTCACTAGCTACAAGGCATATTTTATACCTCTCCACATGACCCTTCGAATCATTCTTGATTCTAAATGTCCATTTGCAACCAATGGACTTCATACCTATTGGTAATGGGACAAGTTCTTAAACTTTATTGTCTTGCATGAACTTATACTCCTTATTTATTATATCAATCCACTTTGAGAACTGAAACTTTCCATGGCCTGACGGAAGTTGATTAGATCATCTTCCAGTATCCACAGTCTTCCTTACGTTCCTAGAGAAATATGACAATATTATCCGAAATTATATTTCTCCTTTCTCTGGTGGACCATCTTAATATTACCGGTTCTTGAGGTTGTTGAGTTTGTTCCTTAGGAATAATTACCTTATCTTGAATGGGGTGCCGCTACGTTGTCGTTGTTAAGGTATCTCAACAACGACTTATAGAGGTTATTCGACGTTGTCTTATTGAGGCTCCGAATTCACTTCTTGATCATGACAGGTATAGAATCCTGCACATCGTCAAAAATAATAGTAGGAATCGTAATTGATTCCTTCTCAAAGACAATGATCCTGACTTTATTTCTTCCCCAAACTCAACATCCTCAAAAACTATTACACTTCTCGTCTCAAATTTTTCTTTTGTGTGGGATCGTTTAATTATTAACCCCTTGATATGTCAGCATAGCCAATAAAGTAGCTGCTTACAATTGAACTTTGGTTTGTATTTCCTTTACACATTAATATAGACATTAAAGTCTATAAAGTCAATAAAATCCAAATCTCATCAGATATAAGTCGTTCAACTCTATTTCTAGAGATGTGACCTAATCGTTTATGTCATAATGAGGCTAAAAATATTTATTGTTAATTTTGCGTTTAGTACCACATGACTCCACTTGCAAGGTTTCATTGTAAGATGCAATAGTTTCAACTGAATATATGTTATCATAAACCTTAAGGGAACCGTTACCAATATATTTAAATTTAAAGATAGACTAAACTTATTGTTTCTAAATGAACAATGATAACCAGATTTGTCCATTAAGGAAACTGAAACTGAATTTCGTCTAAAAGACGGTACAATAAAAGTGTCTATCAAATTCAAATAATAATCGGTTCCTAAAAATAACCTAAAATGTCCTATTGCTTTCATTTCTACCGAATTTCCGTCACCCACATAGATGTATCTTTGACCATCAATTGACTTTCGTTAACTCAGACAACCTTGCCTAGAACATTAATGTGGGTAGTCCCACCAGAATCTAACTACCATGAGTTTCTTGGTACTAAATCTAAATTAACCTCAGAACAGATCAAATTTAGAAATATACTTTTCTTTATACGTCATGCGTGGTACTTTGTACATTTCTTCCTTATGTGTCCTGTCTTATCACAAAAGAACAACCCTTAGTTTTATATTATTGTTTTTTTGATCTGGACCCTTAGCAGCTACTGTATTCATTTCTTTTTGCCCTTAAAGTTTATCCCATTAAACATGAAAATTAAAATCTTATTGGCATATATTTTAACAACATTAACTGTAAAGAGAACAAAGCAACAAAAACGGACATGCTCTAATTAATAACCAAAGAGTAAAATATAGTCAAACAAATCCAAACAATGGTGAACCCATCTCAAGATACCTAGTGCATCATTAATATCAAGTCTTTGGACAATGATATTAACTGCAAGTGGTACTCTTGGTGTAGTGATCAAATGTTGACAATAAGTCGTGTCAAATAATAAGCCTATCTTTGGATCGGGTTATTATTCACATGTAAACCGTATAATTGTCACGCATTTATCACCACAAGTATGTGTGCAATTCGGCCAAGTATTAACCTTCCTTTGGGCCGGCTAATACCCGCATGAATATACACACACAAACATCCGACATCCCTCATAAACTATCTATGCAAGAGAGGTCACTTTGGCGACATCTTATTTCAATGAGTCTACTTAGAATATTGGACAACTATTGCTAGTCTTAAAAGCCACCAAAAAATTGAATGTTGACTGAATTTTACAAAACTGAATCATATCCAAAATTTTATATACATGCATATTCATAAGATTATTACTCAAATAAAGTAATCAAAAGCATAATCATGAATTTCAATTTGACAAAATTGGATATTATCACTATAACAAAATTCATGAAATAATCTACGGAGGATATGCATCCAAAGAAAAATTTATAGACATTAACTGAAAATAATAACTCCAAAATATATATCCAAAACTGAACATATTTGGTCTAAACTGAGCATTATCAGCACCTCTTTCCTCTTTAGGTATCCAAATATCTAAAGAATTTTTTTTTTAAAAAAAAGAAGAACAAGCAAACTTTAGACCAATTTGGAGACTAATTATTTAATAACCGAATCCATCAATCAAAATATTACTTCAAATAATCCATAAAAGATTGTACCAAAATTTATCTACCATCTCATAAACATGTGAATCTTTTTGTATAATTTAAAAATATTATTTTCATATCATCACATGTATATGTACTAAAAATTGATGGTCCCGATATTACAATATTCTAGACCAGATCCCAATACGATATAAATTTAGACTAATAAATCCATAAATAAATAATATTAAAACCAAACACTAAACCCAAGCCATCTCATATTCACCATTAGTTAAAAAAATAATAAATAAATCCATTTGAACTAAATTGACACATTAAATAAATCTCCAAAGTTGAAGTCACCCATATTCGTACTTATTCAACATAAGTATGAATCTCCATAATGAATGCACGATTTTTAAAGCAACATTAGATGTATATGTTCTAAATTGAATGGATCATCATTAAAAAAAATTGTTTGAACAATCGTAACCCTAAATCAAATTAGATGAAACGATCTAGGGTTCCTGAAAAATACTAAAAACAAATTATTCTGAAATTTTGATCTCATAAATCAAACATGGAGGCTCTGATACCACTTGTTAGAACTTTATTGTGCCATGTCGATTCATGAGATGAAAAACATAAATTAAATTGCGGAAGCGTACCTGAATCCATTGCTAGGCTTGATGGATCTTGAAGCGATCGTCTCTTTATTGGGTTCGATCTTCCAACTTGCTACGACCCTTAATGACAAAGAAGAATCCGAATCCTTTGTCCCTCTCTTTCTGTTGATGGGGATGCAGAAGAGAAAAAAAAATCTCTCTTTTGGTGGCCGTATAAGTTGGAGACCATAACCCTAATGAATACACATATATATAGATATGTGTGTTGTGATATTTCTAATTTGGCCCCTCATCAAGCTAGAATTATCTCCGGTATCTACACATTAATTCCATGACAATTATACCCTTAAGCCAATTTTCAAATAGACCACTTTAATTTGGCTTAATTATTTAGATATCCCAACACAATTAATTTTACATGTGTGGCCCATATTATTGAATAATTCCAACATTAATTGATTGGCAGAATATCTAAATATCTTGGGAGTAAGAATTAATTAAGTAGAGATAGATTGAAACACCTGACCTCTATTGATAGTACCGATCGGTAATGTTGTCGGTCGCTTGTAAGTATGGTGGTCGCTATAGAATCGTGGCAAACCAAATATGATAGGCTGGATGTTACGAGCCAATTCTATGGCTCTACAAGCCCTGAAGACTGCCTCCCCTTCTTTCAGTATTTTGACAGTTATTACTGTTAATAAAGCAGGTAACGTGCTCAGGTGATTGCCAGCTAGGATTCCAGCTCACAGTTGATTCCAATCAGCCAGCTCACCTGCACAGTCACCAAATTAGATTGTTAGTTTGTTACCAAGCAATCAGTAGCTGCAGGGAATGATATAAATCAAGTGTAATAGCAAAGAGGAAGGATACTGATGAATATGCAATTTTCCTTATAGTTGTATCTACTTCTTCTTCCCCAAGTTTTCTATAAAGTTTTCTCTTCCAAATTCTCATGTTCTTCCCTAATTTTCCTCTGCAATCTCTGAATTCTTCATTTAATATGTCTCAATCCTCTCGAAATGCCCAAATGCTAGGTCTTATGGGAAAGAGTCCCAACATTTTGGTATCAGAGCGCATGGATCAGCTCAACGAGGTCGGCGAGGAGCCGCAGTCTAGCAACAACAACTACCGGCCAGAATCAAGGGTGGACTTATAACTTGGGCAGATTTTTGCCAAGCCATTAGACTCAATTTTGGGCCCTCCCAATTCACAAATTATGCTATGGAGTTGAAAAGACTCACTCAAACTGGCATGGTGGAGGAATATGATTCTCAGTTTCAGAGTCTCTCCAAGAAAGTCAGAGGGACTAAGGAGCCTGATCTGGTTAGTCAGTATATAGGGGGCTTGAAAGATGAAATTAGGTATGAATTACTGGTGGCAAATCCTTCCATATTGCCCTTAGCCATGCAGTGGGCAAGACTTTATGAAGCCAAGTTACAATCTCTTAAAAAGGGATACAAGACTCAGTTGTATCCAAATAGAGCAGCACCTTTCCAAAGTTTTTCTCAGCTCTCCAGTCATCATGCTGGCAACTCCATGTTGCCTGTGGAAACACCAAAAACTTCTACCATCTCTCCTAAGGAGCTTGATAGAGGGAAAGGACTGGGTTTATGCTTCACTTGTGATGAAAAGTGGTACAGGGGGCACAGATGCAAGGAGAAGAAACTGTTCATGTTGATTAGTGATGTTGAAGAACCAGAGATGGAAGAACCAGAAGAAGTTTTCACAGAAGACTCAAAAGAACCACCACCAACAGGAACCTTTGCTATATCCTTACAGGCTCTCTCTGGAACATTGCAACAGTCAACTATGAGACTGAGGGGAAGCATACACAACAAGCCAGTAATGATATTAGTGGATTTAGGCTCCACTCACAGCTTCATAGATAGCAAATTCTGTAAGAGAATTGGACTTCAGATTACTAACAAAGAAGGATTTGAAGTGATGGTAGCCAATGGAGACAAACTTCAAAGTCAAGGACTCTGTCAGAAGGTTGTAATTGACTGCCAAGGAAGAAAAATAATATTTGATCTGCTATTACTACCCTTAACTGGCTGCCATGTAGTCTTGGGGGCCAATTGGTTGAGAACCTTGGGAAATATCTTATGGAATTTTGAAGACTTGATAATGAGATATGAAGATCAAGGAGTCTGTCATATTTTCAGAGGAATACAAAATCAGAGAGAAGCCTTGAATGAAGCCAACAGTAAAGACTTGAGGCAAGGGGCTCAAATATACATCATCCATCTATGTGCAGTACAGGCTCAACCCCAAGAGGAGAGCAGAAATCAAGACTTGGTGCAGCTACTAGGCAGGTATAATCATCTCTTTGAAGAACCTAGAGAATTACCTCCTAAAAGACCTTATGATCACAAAATACCTCTACTGCCTGGATCATTACCTATTTGTTGTAGGCCTTATAGACAACCCTACATTCATAAAAATAAAATTGAAAAGCAGGTACATGATATGATTGAAACAGGAATCATAAGGCCAAGTAGTAGCTCATACTCATCTCCTATAATTCTTGTAAAGAAATCTGATGGTAGTTGGAGGATGTGTGTAGATTATAGGGCCCTTAATACTAACACCATTAAGGACAAATACCCTATACCCTTCATTGATGAACTATTTGATGAGTTAAGTGGGGCCCACATTTTCTCCAAACTGGACTTAAGGTCAGGCTACCATCAAGTTAGAATGCAAGAAGAGGACATCCACAAAACTGCCTTTAGAACCCATGAAGGCCATTATGAATTTTTGGTCATGCCCTTTGGCTTGACCAATGCCCCCTCCACATTCCAGTCAATGATGAATGATGTATTTAGAGAGTATCTCAGAAAATTTGTGCTAGTTTTCTTTGATGACATTTTAGTCTACAGTCCTAAAGAAGAACATCATTATGTGCATTTAGAGAAAGTTTTGCAGAAGCTGGATGAACACCTACTGAAGATTAAGAGGAGCAAGTGCCAATTCCTCCAAAGGCAAGTGGGATATTTGGGGCATGTTATCACTGGTCAAGGAGTGGAAGTGGATGCAGACAAAATTCAAGCAGTGGTCAGATGGCCTAAACCTACCACTCTCAAAGAATTGAAGGGTTTTCTGGGGTTGACTGGGTACTATAGAAGATTCATCAGAGGATATGGAAGCTTGGCCAAGCCTTTAACTGAACTCCTCAAGAAGAATGCCTTCTTGTGGAACAGCAAAGCTCAAGAGGCCTTTGAAGCACTGAAGAAAGCTCTGACTGAGCCTCTTGTACTGTGTATGCCCAACTTCCAGAAGGAGTTCATCTTAGAGTGTGATGCATGTGGCGAGGGAGTAGGGACAGTAATCATGCAAGAAGACAAACCTATTGCCTACTTAAGTCAAGCCCTGAAAGGTAAAGCCAAAGTCCTCTCAACATATGAAAAAGAAATGTTAGCAATACTCTTGGCTGTTAAAAAATGGTCTCAATACTTATGGGGAAGAGTCTTTATCATCAGAACAGACCATAAATCCCTTAAGTTCATGTTAGAGCAGAGAGTATATACTGATGCTCAGTACAAATGGATACTCAAACTACATGGATTCCATTATAAAGTGGAATATAAGAAGGGGAAAGAAAATATGGCTACAGACAGTTTATCCAGGAGGGGAATAACAAGCCTATTTGCTGTCACTATGGTCAATGCAGGATGGATCACACAGTTCAAGGAAGAGATGAATCAGTCAGCTTACTATATTAAGAAGAAAGAGGAATGGGAACAGGGGAAGCTGGATACTGACAGATACACTCTGATATATGGGCTTCTCTACTTGTCACCCCCATTTCCTGTAATTTGTATTTGTACTCGTAATTTGACTTTGGCACGTATTTTATTTTCTCGACTTATGGATTTGATTTCTCGTAAATGTGTTTTAGACCATGGCTTGGTTCTATTTTGTGGAGTTGGTTTGGTTTGGTTTGGTTTGGTTCTTCATGAGTGGAGCACCTTAGCCTATTCTCCACCTCCATTCCATCACAACCACCCTCATTAAAACTCCACCTACTTTTCTCTCTCCTCCATAAACTCCATTTATTTCTCCATCTTCTTCCTTCCTCTACACAACACCACCACCCATAGGCAAGTGCACCTTGCCACCATATGAGAACCACTTTTTATTTGTCCATTAGCTAGATTAGGCCATGGAGATCAACATTAGAACTTGACATTTTGTGATTTGGAGTTTCCATTGTTCTAGATCTAAGTTTTCCCCATTTTCGGATTTACATGGTTTTGATCTATTTAAGTTGTGTTTTTGTGGATTTTGATGCTTCCATGTGGAAGAGAATTCAATTTTACTCAAGATAGACCTTTGAAAATCTAGATTTGGTTTTGATTTGGCAAAGATATGAAGCTTTGAACTTTGGAGTTCATGGAGTCTTCTTCTCGGCCTGGAGAAGAAGACAGCAGCCTGCGCTCTTTAGCGCAGTGCTGGACTGCGCATCCCCCTTGGCCAGCGCTCTTTAGCGCAGCACCGACCGCGCAGCTTGCCCCTTGGCGAACTGCGCTCAACCCGAGTGCGCATGGATTCATGCGCAGTCTGCTCATGCGCGGTCCGTTCATGCGCAGTCTGCTCATGCGCAATCCACTTCTGCGCAATCTGACCCTGCGCCATCCATTCCTGCGCAACATGATCCAGCGCAATCCATCTGCTGCGCCATCCACCCCTGCGCAGTTTATCCCTGCGCAGTTGGTACCCTGCGCAGCTCACCCCTGCGCAGTTGGCCCCTGGCGCACTTGACTCCTGCACAACCCGACCCCAGGGACCCTTGCGCAATCTGTCTATTCATGGGGATTTGGTTTTATTTTCCTTAAGCTTGGCTCTTCTATAGCCCTGTATATTGATATTTTATTAGATAATTCACGCCCATTTTATATCCTTACGCCTTTTGTCATGAACTTGATTTTACTTAATATGTTTGGGATGGCTATTGTACATGGCTTGGTATGACAAGGAACTTGTATAACATGATAGTGGCCCGTAGCGGCGCACTCCTGACTTGACATGACCTGATAACTTAGCTTGACCTGTCTTGACACCGTGGGTGGTTCTTCTTGCTTGCTTGTTAAATCCACTTGTCCAGTCTTGCATCATGTCTAGGATGGGACTCCTGAGTACCACGGTCAGGAGTACCTATTAAAATGGATTAAGGCTAATAACTAGAATAATTCAGTAGTCATGGGAGATTTCCCCAGTTACAGGCAATCCCGTTATCCCGGCCGCAATTGTTTGGACTTGTAGCCTGCCGTCGAGTAGGGCACATTTCCAGCCCACCGTCGTGTGGGGCACATAATTATTGATAACTGCTTGATGAATCCAAATCGCCTGGATAACCTGGATTAGCTGCAGGGCTTGTGGCTGGTGGAACATCTCATTGCATCTTGTTAGTAATTAGGTTGTGATAACCCTAGTTAGTTAAAGTATCAAGCCGTACTTATTGCTTGGCCGTGAATGTTGAATGAAGTATAACCTGTCTAGTCTTGTCTTGATTCATGCACTAGAATTGCTACCTGTCATAATTTTCTTATATCTTGCCGATAAATGGTGGGAGAATCCAAGTTCCGTTCAGACGAAGGGTTACAACCCCGTTCCTTGTTTGGTTTACGGGTTGTAACCTGGTTGTCTGAATAGTCCCATGGTTATCTCATCATATATCATCCTGTCATGCTTTTCCATATGTCCTATCTTTCAGTGATTCTATGCAATATTGTCTTTTATAATTACCCATCATGCTTTTCTTTAACTACTACCTTTTATTATGTAATCATATTATTGTGCTGATTGCTGGCTTTTGTTCTTATTTCGTGGCCTCCTTTGTGGCACTTGCTCTTTCTGGGGTCTGACCCAGCTGGTTTTGTATGGCCAGATACCAGAGCAGCTCCAGAGGATCTACCTGTCTTCCAGCCGGATGGTGAACACCAGGCGTAACCAGGGCAACGAGTGGATTTAATTTTGCTCTCCCACTCTATTGTAAAATTATTCTTTTGAGGCGTTTAGCCGCCGAGCAAGTGTTAGCTCGCATACATTTTATTTACTGTCTGCCTACGGGCTGTAACATGATTGACAAGCCCCGGGGGTTGATCATGTATGACTGAACTCTCGCTAGTCCTCACATTTTGTAACGACTAGCTTCATGATCATTCTGAATATGTAATGTATGGGACGCCTTACTATTGTGTATTTGGTGATCTGACATCTTGTAATTATTATTAGTTGGTTGAGATTGAGACAATAGGCTATTTTATGACCTTAAGAGACTAATGGATTGTAGTGAAACCCTCACATATCTAGACAGCCGTGACCGTATGATGAGATGGATTCCATTTCATTATACGTAGCTGGCTATGTCTGCCCCCGCTCTCCAGTATTCTGGTTCTGGGGCGTGACACTACTATAAGAATAGACTTTTAGTTGATCCAGCCTCAGAATTTGCTTCTCTGATGTTAAAAGAACACCATGATGGACTGCAAGCTGGCCATTCAGGAGTTGCCAAGACACTGCACAGAATTAAGAAGGTATGCTACTGGAAAGGGTTAAAAAGAGCAGTCCAAAATTACATAAAGGCTTGTGATGTTTGTCAAAGAAACAAGAGTGAGAATGTTTCTCCAGCTGGCCTATTACAACCTCTGCCAATTCCAAACAGAGTTTGGGAAGATATCTCCATGGACTTCATAGAAGGACTCCCTACCAGCTATCATAAAACCACCATTCTAGTGGTAGTGGACAGGCTCACTAAGTATGTGCATCTTTTTGCACTTGGGCACCCTTATACTGCTGCTATGGTGGCCCAAGTATTCCTTGAAGGGGTGTTCAAATTACATGGATGCCTAAATCTATAGTCACTGACAGAGATCCCCTCTTTACCAGTCAGTTTTGGAAAGAATTTTTCAAGCTACAAGGCACCCAACTCAAGTATAGCACAGCCTACCATCCCCAAACTGATGGGCAGACAGAGATAACAAACAAATGTGTGGAGGGATATCTCAGATGCTTCTGTGGTCACAAGCCCAGAGAATGGAGTAAGTTTCTTGCCTGGGCTGAATACTGGTTTAACACAAATTGGCATTCTGCAATCAACACCACCCCATTTGAGGCAGTATATGGTAGGCCTCCACCCCATTTACTTACTTATGTGCCAGGATCAACACAGGAAAGTGAAGTAGCAGGGAACCTGGAGTCTAGGGATCCTGCCATACAATTCCTTAAAGACAACTTGACCTTAGCTCAAAACAGAATGAAAAAGTTGGCAGATAGCCATCGAACTGACAGGAAATTTATAGTTGGGGATTGGGTTTATTTGAAGCTACAACCTTATAGACAGGTTACTGTTGGACAGAGAAGGCCCCAAAAGCTCTCCCCAAAATATTTTGGCCCTTACCAAATCCTCACTAAGGTTGGGGCTGTAGCATACAAGCTTGCCCTTCCAGATGGATCCCAAATACATATAGTCTTTCATGTTTCCCAATTGAAGAAAACTCTTAGTCCCAACCTTACAGTGCATCAGGAGAACCCCACTTATACAGAAGAGATGGTACTGGAGCCTCACTGGGTGTTGGAAAGGAGGTTGGTTCAAAGAAAGAACAAGGCAGCAGTGGACTTGCTAGTGCAATGTCAGGATTGTTCCCAATAAGAAGGCCAATGGGTTCCATATGAGGATTTCATTAAGAAATTCCCTCATTTTGACCTTGAGACAAGGTCAAATTGAGAGGGAGGCATTGTTACGAGCCAATTCTATGGCTCTACAAGCCCTGAAGACTGCCTCCCCTTCTTTCAGTATTTTGACAGTTATTACTGTTAATAAAGCAGGTAACGTGCTCAGGTGATTGCCAGCTAGGATTCCAGCTCACAGTTGATTCCAATCAGCCAGCTCACCTGCACAGTCACCAAATTAGATTGGTAGTTTGTTAGCCAAGCAATCAGTAGCTGCAGGGAATGATATAAATCAAGTGTAATAGCAAAGAGGAAGGATACTGATGAATATGCAATTTTTCTTATAGTTGTATCTGCTTTTTCTTCCCCAAGTTTTCTATAAAGTTTCCTCTTCCAAATTCTCCTGTTCTTCCCTAATTTTCCTCTGCAATCTCTGAATTCTTCATTCAATATGTCTCAATCCTCTCGAAATGCCCAAATGCCAGGTCTTATGGGAAAGAGTCCCAACACTGGACATGTCAACCTTAGATGATGATGATGATAATTTTGTTGGTTTATTATTATTAGAGTTATTTGTATTTATTCCTAAAATTGTTGATTACATCTCCACTACCAATTTTTATTTTAGTTAGTACTATATTCCAATTCTCAAAAATAAGGCAATTATTTTGGGTAACTATAATTATAATTAACAGATTGAACGGAGGTAGCAGTAATTAAAATATAAATGGGTAGTCGAGATATGGTTAGCAAATGACGGATAAATAAAAATAAATAAATAAATAATAATAATAATAATAATAATTCTACTATATAATGTCAAAAGTTGAGCTTCATCGTTGAATTTTTCTTCCAAAATTATCCTTACATATCTGTACTAATTAAAATCGCTCATTAATTCCTATAAGGAAAACTTATTAAACGTCATTTGGTCTTCCTAAATAGTCTGTAAGGTCTCGTTTGGTTCGGGGAATCATCCGATTAGGAAGAAAAATGATTACTTTTCTACGTTTGGGTGTCAAAGGAATCGAGTTGGAAAGAAAAGTGATTCCCAATGAAAGAAAAATTAGGAGGAAAAGTGATTTCATCAATCTAATCAAGGAATTACTTTCCCACATTGAAGTATTCACTTTCATTTCCAATTTTTTTGGCATTTCCAAACATCGGAAAGAAAAATCAATGAGAATTATAATTTTTCAAAGGAAAAAAAATGCCAAGAAATTGATTTTCTTTTCCTTCAATTTTGCGAACCAAACGAGGCCTAAGTTAATTAAAATACGTACAATGTACATACATAATAATAATAATAATAATAATAATAATAATAATAATAAAGAAATTCAGTGGGTCCCACTAAACCGAGCGGCCGAAACCGGACGGATCAAACTTCCATTACGTCTTCTTCTATTTCACCACTGCCCATCGAGAACTCACAAGCAAGCAATTCTGTAGAGAGAGAGAGAGAGGATGAAGAGATTGGAAGGGAAGGTGGCGATCGTGACGGCGTCGACGCAAGGGATCGGCCTCGGCATAGCGGAGCGCCTCGGCAGCGAAGGCGCCTCCGTCGTCATCTCCTCAAGAAAGCAGGTCCACTCCTCCTCAATTCAACAATATTCTATTTTTTTTTAAATTTTTATTTTTTGATTCGATTGTTTGTTAGTAGCAATCATAGTTGGAATTATTCATATTTTGGGGATTTTCCAGAAGAACGTGGACGAGGCGACGGAGAAGCTCCGGGCGAAGGGGCTGGAGGTCCTCGGCGTCGTCTGCCACGTATCAAACCCCCAGCAGAGGCAACAGCTCGTCGAGAAGGCCGTCCAGGTGATTTTTAGGGTTTTTGATTAGTCAAAGATGGGTGCTTTTCTAGCAAGAGTCGGATTTTAAGTTACGCGGACACGAATAGGACACAGACGCACATCAGGAACATGGCGACACCGATGCAGCAGTGATTTTTTTTGCGGTGGCTTAGGGTGGACTTTGGTACTGGTGAAGCTTATCGAAAGTTGTTGTCAAAGAGTTTGTTCAGTGTTAGAATAAATTCTCAACTCTGTATTTAGACTCTGAAATTAAACTATAAAATAATAATCTAACCGAGACCGAGACTTGAAGTTGGTTCAATGTCCTTAAGAGAATATTCGTCCCGTACTGGTGCTTACGGTTTAATGGCTATTAATCTCCCAGGATACAACGGTTCTTCTCCTTCGGTAGCAGCATTTCACACCGTTGGAACTGGAATGTTGGTAGCCCCTCTCTCTCTAACGTTTGATGGATGAATTGAGTTGAGTGATTGAATTATTCAAACACTTATGTTTTTATAGAAATAAAGAGATACAATGGAAAGGACACACCTTTCCAATAAATAGATTCGTACACCTTTCCATAGATTCGTTGCCTTAGATTCGTTGATAGAACATAATTATTATTATTGTTATTTCAAATATACATTCACTTTTCCAACATTAGTAGTGTGGAAATTGTATTGAAAATATACATTCACTTTTCCAACATTACAGTTCCTTACGGTTTAATGGCTATTAGTCTCCCAGGATACAACGGTTCTTTTCCTTCGGTAGCAGCATTTCACACCGGAGGAACTGGAATGTTGGTAGTCCCTCTCTCTCTAACGTTTGATGGATGAATTGAGTTGAGTGATTGAATTATTCAAACACTTATGTTTTTATAGAAATACAGAGATACAATGGAAAGGACACACTTTTCCAATAAATAGATTCGTACACCTTTCCATAGATTCGTTGCCTTAGATTCGTTGATAGAAAACAAATATTATTATTGTTATTTCAAATATACATTCACTTTTCCAACATTAGTAGTGTGGAAATTGTATTGAAAATGATCAAACTGGACATGTATTAATAAAGGATCTTAGGGGGGGGAACGGGGGGGGGGGGGGGGGGGGGGGGGGGGGGGGGGGGGGGGGAACTAAAGGGCATCATTTTAAACAAACTCCCTCCATGTTTTCGAAAGCAATTGATGCGAAGCAATAACTTCTCAAAATAAAGCAAGAGCAGCTTTTAGTTTAACATACTTATGTGCTGATTTCGAAAAGATAATCAGAAGCTGGTTTGATAAGAAGCCTAAGGGTGGTTACCGTGGAGAGGCATATGACCCTGGTTGGTGGCAGAAGATCAATGGATCGAGCCACATGGACGTATTATTCATTCCATTTATAAAAATGGTAAAAATGTTAAAAATGGTGGGAGATGGGGGAAGTGGACTCAAAAGGCATGCAATACAGCGTGCACAAAGTCCCGTGCGTAATGCCGGAAATCTCCCAAATGAAGAAGATAAGAAGCCTAAGCTATACAAAACCCATCCTTAGAAAGTATGAGGCTATGTTGTACTGTCAAAAATTATCAATACAACACAATAAAAAAACAGCAACACATACATGATTTTGGCGTGTCTTTTGTATTTTGGAGTGTTCGTATTGTTTCTTGTCTAACTCGTGTCTAACATGATAGACATGGACACGCCACCATCTTTTGGAGATATGTGCTTCCTAGGTTGGAGGTGAAGCCAGTTGAGGATAAAATATTTTGAATAAGAGCTTTGTAGTAGTTGTTGATATAAGGTCTTAAATAAGATGTACAGTTATTTCCTCTCCAGTCGCACAGTAAGGCTTACTTTAGGAACAAGATTTGCTAAAATGGTGTTGGTTTTAGTTTGGACAATTAAGTTTTGAAACTGCGGCTCGAAAAAATGAATCTCCATTGAGGAAATTGGAGTTATATTTCGGATGGAGGGCATTTGGGAATTTGGATGCAAGATTGGAGATTAGAAAAATGGTATTCAAAATAGAATCTCACAGAAGTCCAATCAAATTGGAGTTCTGCAAACGCAATTGTGGACAATGTCATGGAGGTGGAAATGGAATCTAACTCCCTAAACCCACCAGAAAACAGGCCTAAGAGTGTTATCTATGGCTCCAAAGAAAAGATGGTTAAATGAAAATGGTTTTGATAAAAAATCTTAGAGAAAACTAATTTGCGCAAATGCCCATAGCACTATAGTCGTTTATATAGTCCTTTCCTTCTTTTGCTGATGTGGAAGCAGCATAATTACTTTTGGATGCTTGTAAAATTCTGTTATACTTTTTCTTTCTTTTCAGAAATATGGGCATATTGATATTGTTGTGTCCAATGCTGCTGCTAATCCATCAATAGATACCATACTGGAAACTAAGGAATCCGTTCTTGATAAACTATGGGACATCAATGTAAAGGCATCGATCCTGCTCCTGCAGGTAATTCATACTGTATTACTGTTTAGGTATCTATGCTTGTTGGTTCTGTTTTAAAGACTTAACGACACTCTTTTCACAGGCTGCTGCACCCTATTTGAGGAAGGGATCGTCTGTCATCCTAATTGCTTCTATTGCAGGATATCATCCAACAACATCTATGGCAATGTACGGGGTCACAAAAACAGCTCTTCTTGGGCTCACCAAGGTAACTTGCTTTACTTCAGAGTCGGTCATGTCAAGTGTGTTAATGATGATGACTGCATATTTATGTATAATTGCTTTACTTTTAATTTTGAAATCTATTACAGGAACTATTATTTAAGACGAATGAGAGCATGATGTATCATATCAAGAATATATAGCAAAATACTTCTAGTTATTATTTTAAATTAGTGCCAGAAGAGTTGTTGATAGTAGCAAAACAAGTCTGGAAGGAAAATAGTTATTTTGGAGGATCTATCACCTCTGAGGGCTTGAAGCTGCTAATTTGTGTGATCTAAATCCAAGTTTGTTTAATGAATTATGCCTGGAAGCCCAACATCTATGGTGAGCAAGATCAGACCCTGATTCATATTTCCATACGCGTTAAACTACTAGGCTTTAACTTCTAAGTTTGTTTCGAGAGTTTGATGATTCCGATGAAATTCTACCTTGATGTATGCGAATATAGCCTCTTGATGATGGAATTTCACTGGAAATCATACAATGCATTATTGCATTTTTCAGTATGAGAAATCATACAATGCATTATATATTTGTAAGGATAGTTATACGAAATCGTACTTCCTATAACTATCCTTACAAATATATAATCCTTTTATATAAGAAAAAGCTAGGTCGACTGGCATCCAGTGTGAGTGGGTACTTACGGGATTTATTAGCTAACAGTACTAAAACTGAGTTTTCATCAAGTACGATTTGTCAGATTTCATAAATATGAAAATTCAAACTGATCCAATGGCCAATCAGGTTTACTATATTATGATCCAATATATGTCCAGGTCCATAATTTCATATTCTAACCCTACTTTTTCACTAGAAAATGGTCGTAGTAGCTAGTCACCTGTAGCATTTACAGTTGTACCAATGGTTCTGATGATCATTGCTGATGGGTGTAAGCAATAGGCCGGTGAGAGGAATTTTGGGAGGGTGAAAGAGAGAGGATGGAGGGTGGAGAATGGACGTTAGTCTTTCAGTATGGAGAGTGGTTGGAGTTCTTGTGGACAACAATCTCAAGATGTTATTGCTTCCTACCAGCTACAGCTTCGGACAGTTGTGGACTGATGATTTCCTTGCTGTATAACTTCTTTTAAGACATCATAGATAGTTAGGGCAGTTATGGAGTTAATTTTTAGCTTTAACTTCTTAATATACTTAATGACATCATAGTTGTGTACTTATCTAAGTCAATATTCCGAAGACAGTAGGGATCTAACATTTAAGTTGAGATTGAGGCTTGAGGGGGTTTGTCCAATTCTTGTTTAGCATCAAGGGTATCTTGCAATTTATCCGTATGTTTATAATTTCAGACACTGACACTTTTATACTTGCCACTTTTAGACGCTCTGTTTTGCATTACGCGCATTAACATCACTTTCACTTCAAGTTAAAGATTGTGTTTGATAAAAGATGCATCAGTGACAATATCTTCAATAAAATATGCATGGATTTTATGACACATAAATATATATATGATAAATTTTATCATCTCTAATATATGTAGTACTTATTTAAGTTATTCTACAGAGGACTGAACTGTGAAGAGCAATCAATTATTGGCCATATATACATAGATCATATACGAGGAAAACAAATATTATTTCGTCATAAAAGCTTGTCAGACTTCTGTGTGGGGAAGGCTAGTTAGAGTTGCGATCTACAATCAATATATTGTGCTGTCATAAGGCTTTGTAGGTGGTGGTGGTGGAGATGGTGATGATGGCAACATCAACAATGACGATGATAATGATGATGACAATAAGACCTGTTAGACCCAGGGATCACTTCCTCAATGGCTTCTGTAAGCCGTATGAAATATGAATCCTTTGTATCCGTTGAGTAATTATTGTTGACACTGTTTTTGACCATCATAAATGACAAAAAGAAAAAAAAAAAAGTTGCATCACGTTTAGGCAAGCATATTTTCGCACCTAGCATCTAGAAGTTAGCATCCATTAACTGGAAGAAAAAAAATTTCATTTACATTGTGGATGAGAAGGTACGCTGCCTTGGGATTGTCATTACGTTTCATTCTTTGGCTTACTGTGTCATAGAGATCAAGGCTATTCCCTATAGCGAATTGTATCATCTTAGATGTTCGAGTTCAGAGGAACTTGGAAGGTGCTTCTTGGTTGCACGAGCTTAAACTACATATGAAAACTGTAGTCTACCCTGACGCACAAACTAGCCAGTTTTATATGGCATGACCCTCTAATGCTCATCGCTACCTTGGCTAGGAATTTGGCACCGACATAGAGGGTTGACATTAACACTCAATCAACAAAAACTTTTTCAAATCCTTTATGGAGCTTTCTTATGCTCCATAGTAGACCCATTCTGATGGGACAAGGCTTGGGTGATAATGAAGGTAGGTAAGCTTTGTTAAATCCTGAATACTACTGAAAGTATCCTGTGGATAAAGGTTTAGTGAGTTAAAATTATATGATATGACTAAACTATATTTGTCAGACATTGTGAAATGTGTTCCTGTGTTCCCCTTATTTATTTCTTTGTGTTTTTAATTTTTTATTACTGAGTATCTAAAGATGTGTTATGTTTGTGTTTGATTTACTCTATCATCAACTATGATGATGTGTTGGTGATGATTTGTGGTCGTAATAATATAAAACATCAGTTGAAATTATTAGTGGTCATGTTGATGATAGCAATTGTGAGATGTACACCTACCAAAATCTCTAGCATGTATTGTATCTAACATTTCATGCTGTTGTATCGAACACACATTCATAACTTTTAACATGTACATTTGCAGGCCCTTGCTACTGAGATGAGCCCAGAAACCAGAGTTAATTGCATAGCTCCAGGATTTGTGCCCACACATTTTGCTGACTTCATCACAAGCAATCAAACAATTGTAAGTATTAGATCACATGGTTTGTTCGTTAAGCCACAGAAACAGTTGTTTTTCATGTAGGGATCAACGTTGTTATAGAAGAAGTGTTAAATGTCCATCACGGTTGGCCTACAGTTATGTAGCTTCTGCCATACGTCATGTGTGTGAAAAGTTGATGAAATATGTTTGGAGAAGGGGAATTTGGTTCAATTTTATTATATCCTGCAATTTGTGCAGCATGATATATGGAACATTTCATCAGTTAATAATCAAACAAGTCTCAACCAAACCTGCTCCCTTACATTTTATAGATCTCAATATCTCATAGCTTTCCAAAACTTTTGAAGTATTATGTCCAGCCATCCTGAGCTGCTGCTGATATTTCCATTTGATTAGTGAAGTCCATTCATCTTTCTTATGTTATTTCCTTGTGAAGTCCATTCATCTTTTTTATTTATTTTTGGGTCTATATTGTAATCCATCATCTGCATGTAACAAGTTATAATAACTCAAAATGGGCCACAGTTGGATGGTTGGGTAAAGAGGAGGTATTGGGAGCAAAATGGGTGCTTGTGCGGTGTGTATAGTGCATTTGATTTGGAGACTTGTAGATCATAAGAACTGATAAAAGAGATTTTAAATCTACATCTATTAAAAAGTACTTCTGTGTCTGAATGATATATTCAGGCTGGGTTTAGGATTGCTTATCAGGCTACTTCTGCTTATCTTTTTGAAAAGCTGTCCCAAAAGCTGTTTGGTGACAGAGGCTTATAAACAATTATTTGAAAAGCTAGTTTGGGGCAGCTTTTGAAAGCAGGTGGGATTCTGCTTCTGTTCTTGAAAAGCATCAGCAATCTCAAGCCAACCCTGAATTAGAGGCTCTTGTTTGCACTCGGCCCTGGACTCGACCGGTTTTACCCAGATCCAGCATTGGGTTGGTAGGGTCCAGCCCTCAAAACTAGACCTGGTCCTGTAGTGTACTGACCTTGATCTGGTTGCCATGCACAAATTTGGCGATAAAGATATATGCTATAAGATTTTAGTTTATTTTTATGTAGATTGTATTGAATACCTGGACCTGATCTAGACTCGACCTGAGTCCTACGGTAACTGGATCGGTGTTTATGTAGAAGACTCAGACCTGACCTGAAGCTTGTATGGGTAGGGCCCAAGTCAAAAGATTCGGCACGCAGGAGTCAGGTTTGGGTCCAGGACTAGATTTGAGATATTCTGCTAGTATCATACCCCCTCTCCTTTTTCCTTGCCTTGCAAACTACTGAGAGCAAGACATCCTCCCGTAATTCCATGTATAACCTTATTTTGTGGATGATGAAGAACAGTGGTCCGTGGAGGCATGGGCAAGGATAGACGATGGAGTTTCTAAAAGGGCTAGGGAAAGTGACAATAATACAGACAGTGCAACCTTGTGGAAATAATTGACACACAAGAATTCATATAGGCAACCATAAATGGTCGCAGCAAAGGCTTGGGTACTGGTTATAAACTTCTTATGATCTGATTCATAGTTGTAGGCGGCCCTACCTTGGTTTGCATCACTCTTTATTGTTTAGGTGCTCAGTCCTTTTAATTATCAAAGGTAAGGGGCTGTTGGATGCCTAGAGCCCCCTTGTTAGCAATTCGGTAAATGGAAAAAATTCGGGCAGGCAAAACTACGAGTGTAAATCGGCACAGTACAAGTAAAATACGTTAAAAAATTCGGTCAGATATTCGTCAAACGGAAATATTGAGGTTGGAAACTTCAGATACTTAAACATGTGGTCAAATTTGGTTAATTATACAGGTTGCCACCACGTTTTTGTGCCAAATTTGTCAATAATTCGTAAGGAACACGTTTAAAACTTCACATGCTTAAAATTTGCATACTAATCCATCTTTCAAAAGTACGTAAGTATTATACGTTTCTGAAAGATACGAATTTTTTTGCTTATGATACTGAGTTTTATTCGGGTGATTGCTAACAAGGGCCTAGACTAGCTGCTTTATGCCTCTTGATGACCTCTTGACTACTAGTCTCAGGCTCACACTTCTACTTTGGCCTGTATGCTACAAAAAGTTCTAAGCTTTCCCATTTTTGTTCCTGTAAAATAATGTAGCAAGTACATCTACTTGCAATTTTCTACAAGAACTTCTACTAGTAGTCTTTGTATGCTACAAGAAGTTCCCATTTTAGTGTTTCTGAGGAGTTACATGTCTCAAGGTTCCAGTCCTTGTAAAGAAGTTTGCTGTTGCTTTCCAGAATTTTACTTATTCTGACATTGTTTTGTGCTTATGACAGAGGAAAACTATCGAGGACAAAACATTACTCAAGAGGTTGGGAACCACAGAAGACATGGCTGCAGCTGCCGCGTTTCTAGCTTCGGATGACTCGGCATACATAACGGGAGAAACTATCGTAGTCGCTGGGGGCATGCCTTCCAGGCTTTAAGGATCAATTTGAAGCCGCCGTCGTCCATATCCAGTGTTCATTTGAGCAACATTTTGCAGTTTTCAAATTGCCATCCTTAGGTCTTTCAAACTTACAAATGTAATAAGCTGTTTCTGTTTCAATCAGCAGAGGTTCATAAAAAGCCTTTTTACGATTCATTCATTTTGTGCTATGTTGGTATGTAGAAGTACAATTTCATAAGTTCGGAATAAAAGTATGGTGATGGATTCGGTAGAGAAACCACTAAATTAACAGCTTCCTCGACAGATGATCAATTTGACAGATTATTTCATAAAATAGAGCAGTAAATTGCTGACTCTACTGGTAGTCAACATAGTCCCAACTCTGATTCTTTTATGAGTAGGATCAAATTGTCCCAATGCCATGAACATGTTCATATAGATCTCATGTGAATACTTCATCCCAGTAAAGAGTTGGTAGATCTAGTTAGTACAATGCAAAGGCCCAAATGTGTGTATTTTTTATTGCCTCGATATCATGCACTGCAAAAGTTAGGGCTATCCAAAAAAATTTATTTAAAAGTTTGTTACTCAATTTTTTTTTACTAAGGAGCTGCTCGCTACATAATGGACTGTCACATCCAAGTCTCTGATCTGGATTTGGATGCCGGGTCCTTCCTGGTGAGATTGGACTCTCCGGCGATGGTGGATCGTGTGATTTTGGAAGCGCCATGGAGTATCAATGATGATCTTCTAGCCATAGAGAGATGTGACCCTGGGAAACTTCCGGAAGAATACCGCTTCCAATATGCGGATCTTTGGGTGCAATTCCATCGCTTGCCCCCAAAGTTCTTGAATCGTACTGCTATCACTAGAATTGCTGAAGGCATTGGGTCCCCTAGGCAATGCTCATTGTCTGATGAAGCAAAGTGGAAAATTTTTGCCAGGGTTAAAATCCTCATCGATATCACTCAACCCCTTAAGAAATCAATCTCCACCCTGATCGATGGGCAGTCGATGGAGAATGTTATCCTCAAATATGAACGTCTACCTCGATTATGTGCTTTCTGTGCAAAAGTGGGTCATTCTATAATTGCTTGTAGTGAGAGATCATCATTCCGATCTCTCATTGGGGAAGACTGGACAAAAGCAGAAAGAGATCGGGTTGAGGCCCTGTTGCAACCGAGAATTAATGAAGACGATTACAGGGCTATCCCTCATCGCTCAGGGGATCGTTATCATATGGCGGATCGGGGTGTTAACATTGCAACCAATATTGATTCGGGTTCATTGAGTGATTCAGGGAATGGTTCTATCCCTCTATCACCAGGCTGGGAGTTAATGATCCCCATCACAAAGCAGAAGGAGACCCCATATGCTTCGGTTCATATTCCATCTCACATTTATCAGGCGGCCAAGTATGTTCCACCTCATTTGAGAGGTACTGTTCCTGTCATTGTAAGCCTCCCTGTAGTTTCTAACAGGGGAATTCTCATCCCCACTACATCCTCGGGATTAAATTCCCATGTGGATGCCCCTAGTGACTCATCAGACATATGCTCCTCTGCGGATAATTCCTTTTATATATATGAGGTGAAAGTGGTGGTCGAGTCCTCTCCAGACCTCATGGATAGTGATCAGGTGGAAAAGGCCTCTTCTGAATGTGAATTGGTGTGCGAATCCTTTCAATCTCCACCTGCTGTGGAACCTTACTCACTCTGCCAGGACTCCTCGAAGGTCAGTCCCATCATTGAACTCCCCTCATCACCCTCCCCATCCCCGACAAAAGTCTACCACCCCCGTAAATTGACGTGGAAACGCAGGGCTCGAATGGGCCTGTCCCTCACCTATCCTCCCATGGAAACATCCATGTCGGTTAAGAAGCGCCCCCCCACAGTCATCAACAATCCCAGAGCCTCAAAGCGTGGTACTGAGTTTTTTCTGAACAATCCCCAACAATCTCCTTCTATGGCGGCTGACTTTAATCAACCGCTAAATCAATGTTAGTGTTTTCTTGGAACTGTCGTGGGCTGAGGAATGCCACGACAGTTCACACCCTCTGTTCATTCCTCTCCGCAACCCATCCCTCTGTTTTCTTTCTCTCTGAAACTCTCTCACCACTAGCACACTCTTCCCAAATTCTTCCTTCACTAGGTTTCCCAAACACCCATGTCGTCCCCCCGATTGGCCGATCGGGTGGGCTCTGGCTAGGCTGGACTGATGACATTAAAGCCTCAGTCTCTTTCTCCTCCCCCAACCTCATAATCCTCTCCATTCTCAATGATGATGATTCACCTAACTGGAACCTTCTTTGCGTGTATGGATGCCCCCGGAAAACTGATAGACCATTGCTTTGGGAGTCAATCAAGTCTTTCTCTGATTCTTTCAATGGCCCATGGTCTTGCATTGGTGACTTCAATGCTATCACCATGGCTGATGACAAGTATGGTGGTCGGGGATATGATAGAAATTCGAATTTACCCTTTGTGAACATGATCGAATACTGTGGCCTCATTGATCTCGGTTGGGTGGGGCCAGCCTACACTTGGTCCAATGGCCACAGTATGTCTAGCCTCATCAAAGAAAGGTTGGATCGAGCTCTAGCTACAGGTGATTGGTGCAGCAAATTTCCCAACTCCACGGTTCACACTCTTCCCAGATACAACAGCGATCATGCCCCTATCCTTCTTAATTCAAATAGTCGCACCCTACGGAGATCCAGGCCTCTCCGATTTGAAAGCTGCTGGCTCAGGTACGAGAGTTACCCGGATATATTGTCTTCCTTCTGGCTTGAGGCTTCTTCTATTTCAGATGCTAAGTTCACGGAGAAGCTTACATACACCATGAGGAAACTCCACAATTGGAGTCGATCTTCCCTTCAATAACTGAAAAGACGAATCCAATCTCTTCAAGAGCAACTATTGAATATCCAAGGAGGATCTCCATCCTCGGCTTCCATGAGCGCTGAGCGAGACAATATAAAGGAGATCAATGACCTCCAAATGATCGATGAAGCCTACTGGTGTCAACGAGCAAGATGTAAATGGATCAAAGAAGGGGATAGATGTACCAAATATTTTCACACCAAAGCATCCATCAAGAAAAGAAGGAACGATATTCGCTCGTTGCTCCTTCCTAATGGGTCATGGTCATCGGATCCAGAGGTAATCAATACTTCTATTATTAGTCATTTTTCAAATCTTCTTGGCACAGATGACTCTTGTCCTATGGATCCTGGGTTTTCCTTTCATACGAACCCCTTGCTAGAGGATGAATCTAACCATCTGGGTTCGGTTCCTGAGCCGGACGAAGTCGAACATGTTGTCAGAGGGATGGGAGGCCTCAAGGCCCCTGGCCCCGACGGATTTCCCGCATTATTCTATCAAAGAGGATGGCAAGTTGTCGGCACTGAACTCACTGCTACAATTCAACATTTCTTTACCAGTGGCGAGCTTTATAAGGGTATGAATCATACATATCTAGCACTCATTCCAAAGTGTGCTGTTCCAAAAACAGCGGCGGAGTTCCGACCAATTGCTCTGTGCAATGTCTCCTACAAAGTTATTTCTAAAATCCTAGCATCCAGACTTCGGCCTCTTATGGACAAGTTAATCTCGCCCTTCCAAAATGCCTTTGTGCCTGGCAGACAAATCACAGACAATTGTATCATTGCCCATGAAATATTCCATGCTATGAACAATCGCTCCAAAAAGAGGAATGCATTTGCCATGAAAATTGATATGACGATGGCGTATGACCGTCTTGCTTGTCCGTTCATCAAATCAGTCTTGCATGGATTAGGCATTCGAGGTCATTCAAATGACCTTATTATGAAGTGTATTACCACTCCTTCTTTCTCAGTTCTTATCAATGGATCTCCGGAGGGACATTTTACTACTAAACGGGGGATTAGGCAAGGATGCCCGCTCTCACCGTATATATTTATCCTTTGCTCTGAGGTGCTTTCCCAATTATTCTACCGCTATGAGCAGGATGATCTCTATAGAGGATTTTGCATCAACCGGTACACTCCCTCAGTCTCCCATCTCCTTTTTGCAGACGACATTCTTGTCTTTGGCTATGCCTCTTCCAATTCGTTATCAGCTGTGCAAAAGATCTTTGATTTGTTCTCCTCATGGTCGGGACAATTGATCAATTATGATAAATCGAGCATTCATTTCAGCAAACATGTTCCCCCACAAGATAGGCTGGTACTCTCCAAGCAACTTCATTTATCTACTATGCGTAGTGCTGACAAGTATTTGGGACATCCCATACTTCTCTCCAAAGCCAGAGTTAACACGTATAATGGCTTACTAGAGAGGATTACCTCTCGTCTAAAGGGCTGGAAATCCAATATGCTGTGCTGTCCCATGTAGGGCATGCCGTTCTGATCAAATCTACTCTGGGCTCCATTCCTATCTACTCCATGTCGACTTACAAAATTCCTCAAGCTATCTGCAGTTCTATAGATCGCCATTATCGCAACTTCTGGTGGGGTCATGGCACATCGGATCAGACAATTCATCACATAGCCTGGAACAAATTCCTTCAACCGAAAAGAGAAGGCGGACTGGGATTCAGGAATCCTCGTTGGGTCAATGAAGCGCTCGTTGGCAAGCTCCTATGGAGGCTCGTTACAAATCCTCATCAGCTATGGGCTCGGGTGCTTACTGGTACGTATCTCCAAAATAGATCTATTTGGAATATCTCTAAATGTCGAAATGCCTCTCCTACTTGGTCCAGCATTCTTGATGTCCGCCACCATTTCGAAGGAAAGATCTGTTGGAAGATTGGTGAGGGTTGGATCAACATCACAAATGATCCCTGGGTCCCTGGTATCCCTGGATTCAGGGTCAATACAGAACAGTGTGCCTCTCATATGCCGAGACTTGTTAGGGAGCTTATGGACCCAACAGGTACAAACTGGAATACTTCCCTCATTCATTCTCTCTTTACTCCATGGGAAGCAAAGGCTATTACTGATATTAAACTCCATGAGGCGGGGGGAGTTGATAAACTTATCTGGACCTGTTCCAAGACGGGGGAATTCTCATCCAAATCGCTATACGAGTCAATTCGTACTAGCAGGCCTTCAACCTCATCGACTGCTGTTGATCATATCAAATGGGATAGACTTTGGAAAATTCACAACATCCCCCCACGGGTACTGATGTTTATATGGAGACTATGGCACCAGGGTCTCCCGCTATTCACAGCCATCCATAAGAGGAATGCACAGGTTAGTCCCATGTGTTCCTTCTGTCTCATCCATGAGGAAAGTGATGATCACCTCTTTCTCCACTGCAATATTGCTTGAGAAGTTTGGTTTGCTAGTCCTATGGGGCTTCGCACTGATGGGTGCAGCTCTATACATTCTTTACTGCATTCCTGGATTAATAATAAACATGCTAATGAGGTCCTCCGATTGGGTGCTGCTATATTGTGGGCTATATGGAAAGCCAGAGGAGAGTGTGTATTCTGACATAAGGCTCCTAGTGTCCATCGGATCATTACTAATGCTCTTAATCTCATTCCCAATTTAGACGGAGAGCATCCCAGCCTTATTGACGAAACAAATGAGCTGCGGAGAGTGGCTACCACCGCAACAACCTGGCAGGCCCCAAGTCAAGGGGATATCAAGATCAATGTCGACGGGACGACCTCTTCAATTGCCTACGCAGTATCTGCGGTCGCTAGGGATGCACTCGGCGCTTTCGTCATGGCGGATACTAAGTATGTTGACTGTCGGATCCCTATCGACCAATGTCTACATGCTGAGTTGGAAGCAATCAGTATAGGCATCGGACTTGCTCGCCATTTGAAGACCAACAATATTAGCATTGAAGGAGACTCACTGTTAGCTTTCAGAATTTTCCAAGGGGACTCCAGCCTCGTTCCTTGGAGACTCTCAGACCAGGTGCACGCTATCAAGCGACAATTAATTTCTTGTCCTTTCATTCATTTACTTTTTACCCGGAGAGATGGTAATAAAGTGTCCCATGTGTTAGCTAGACATGCTATTTCGAATAAGCTCTCCACTAGATTTATTTCTCCCCCTAATTGTATTGATCAGGCTCTTCGTGAGGACTGTTCTTCTTCTTTTGTGAACAATTTGGTTGATTGAATAAAGAATTCTTTTCCTTCAAAAAAAAAAAAACATAATGGACTGTCAAAATTTTTAACAGTCCTATTCTAGATCTAGTCAATTCTACAGTCATGTATGTTGTTCTATAGCCTTGTGTGTTCATTTAGGACTGTTAATTTAATAGTCCATTATGTAGTGGACAGTCCCTTAGTAAAAAAAATTTAAATAACAAACTTGTAAATAAAAAAAATGGAACAACCCGAGTATCAAAATTCGACATTCACAAAATTCGACGTTAGAAAAATTGACAAACTTCCTATTTTCTTGAATTTCGGTTTCCTTTTATTTGAAAAATTACATTTCCATTAATTTACATTTAAGGTGTTTGGAAAGACCAAAGAATTTGGAAGGAAAAATGAATCATTGGGATGAGAAAGTGAATTCTTAGGGTGGATGGAGAACCATTTTATCTTCTATTTTTCCTTCTTTGGCAATCATTTTTATTTCATGCTCATTTCTTTTGGCATCCAAACACAGGAAATAAATACCTTTCCTTTTCCTCCAAACAAAAAGAGAAAAATTACAATTCTAAATCAACTTTCCTTTCCGGTGTTGGGAAAGGCAAAAAAAAATTGGAGGAAAAAAAATGAATCCTTGGGACGAGAAAGTGAATTGTAGGGATGAGTGACATTCAAACATAGAAAAAGAATAAAGAATGACTTTTCTTTCCAGGCTCCTGAGTGTGTGTGTGTCCCAGCATAGATTTCTCAAAAATCAGTAAACATTAAATCATATATATGGTAATGGTAAGCCACCCCTGACAATTATTCATATTTAACAAAGTTTAGCAAGACACTTGAACAGCTCTATCAGTCATGACTAATAACTAAGAATCAAGGGATCCACCACCTTATTGATTCGGCAATTTGAAATTAACAAAAAAATAAATAAATATACATATACAGCATAGAATAAGATTGGAATATTCACAATTAACTTAAAAACTCCATTCCTATATTTACATCTTCCAGCAAAACTTAAGGTAGAACCCAGTTACAGCAAACAAAAGTTCACTGTACTGAATGCCTCTACTAATTACATGAAACAGTAGCATCCTTCTTCCCTCTTCAGCGACTTTCGGATAACTCTCTACATTGAGATATACACCCATACTCAACCTACAAAGTTTATTCCTCCTATATTTAGAAAAAAAAAAGAAAAGAAAAAAAGAATTGATCTTCATATATACTTACACTATGTAAACATGTACTGATTTTAAAATCCCCTCTCCGGTGGTCGGGGTGAGGATGGTCGGAAGTGTGTATTTACGCATGGCATACTTCTGCTTCCGGTGTTGTATCTCCTATCAGAATGAGGCCGTCGACATACATCGGGAAGAAGCATCTCTTCCACTGGCAACCTGTTGAGATGACGTCCCTCGGTTGATCGATGATGATCAGATTTTCATGCTTCCTGAGGATACCCATCACACTTGCCATTCCCCCCTCTTTGATGAACCTATATCAGAGTGAGTTGTTGTCAAAATTTTTTAGGATACCCATCTAAAAGGAGAAAGGAAATTAAATGGCCATGAATGGGAAGAAAATTATTATAACCTACTAAGCAATACTTGAAAAATCATCATGCATTTAATAAATGCGTATACTATTTTACAAGCCATGCTAGACATTTGGAAAGAAAACATTATGATTTAAATTCGTAAGGTTGTTTGTTCACTTGCGAAGTTTCTAAATCTTTTGCAAGTCACCATAAAACATGAATGTAAACAAATGCCAACGTTTGTGGCCTGAGGCAAGAAAAGATTAAATTCATTTATCAGTCTACATTTAAGGGCAATAGTCATCCAGCCTAAACGAAAACCTCGAAAAGAAATTGGCATCCAAAATCTACTTGATCGTACATGGGCTAGATTTGACCAAGTTACTGGTGATCCAATAGTCTACTGAAACTTGTATACTTGGAGGGAGCCACATTTGCAAGAGAGATGGGTTAGTGCTATGATTGTTCGAGCTCTGAACGGAGAATATATATACAATTAATAAATAATGATATCAAGTGGAGCACAATTCTGATTGCCCCGTGTCAGTAAGCAAGTTTGCATCTTACCCTTCTTCGAGGCGCAGCACTCGGTCATTGATGGAAAGATTATGGTCCGTCAGCCAGCTTATGAAATTGGGAGTTATCTCTCTATCCTTCTTTGTCATATCAACAATGGTCACTGGTTTAACAAAAGACGCAACTCTGGCTCCACTTCCTGCCCGCACAAGAAATCTTGTCCCCGAACTGATGTCAGATATATAAAAATCTGAACAATTTCTCTGCCATAGACGAAAAATAGTAACTCTGAATATATGTAACTTTGGAGATAAAAGGCAGATTTTTAGATTTATTATATTCATCCATGCACACATTTCAACAGTGCACACGCAATCATAATCACCAACAGAATTTGGATATGTGAAGTGGGCATAGTAAACAAAATTAAAATTGACATACAACATAAAGGTTGGAGAAAACACGTATTCTGAGGTGCATTAACTCAGTAAGAACGTTGTCATGCCCCCCGGGCCATGGGTGACACGTGCATCATCGCTTCGCTCAACTGGTCAAAATGGTTAACCCAAATGTACACATGCCAAAATGATTGGGACTAAATCTTGGGTTTGACAAACATAGCTAAACAAAATAGAAAATAAGCAATATTAATTATTATTATTATTATTATTATTATTATTATTATTATTATTATTAAACAAATTTAAGCTGATTTTTAAACGTCTAACACCATGATTATTTTGATCCAAGTCTTTTCCAGACAGAGCTATGGAGCACACGCCTAAGTCAAGAAAGCTCGGACAGAGCTAAAGATAATCATTGTGTTGTCACAAAAATTGTCGGTACACATGCATTTTCTTGGACGATGCCTGAATACGAAGATACATCTTTCCAGATACAGTTAAAATCATGATGCAGGTTGTATATAATATATTGCAGACCTTGAGTGTGTTGGCTCAACTTGGGGAAAAGAATTATTATGTGGCTTCATGCCAGGTGTTAGTATTTACCTGTAGTATGACTGGGTGTTTAATGGGTGCGTGAGTTTGTCGATCAAAAAAGGAAAAAGAAAGAAAGAAAAGAATGTTAGAATGTGACAATGTGATTGGAGTCTTTCTTTTCTCACGATGACAAGCTCTACCTTGCCAGAATCTGTCACTGACTCACAATCTATGTTGTACTGGGCGCTAGGCAAGGCGAGGCGACATGCCACCCACCTCGCCTAGGCGCCCGCTGCTTTGAATAAAAAAATTCTGCAATTAAGCAAAAAACAAATACGTAGTATAACTATTAAGCATTAAGTACTAAGCATTAAAGTAATATAAGAAGCAACAAATATGAAATAATCAATATTCAACATCAAGTAATGATAGTAAGCATAATTGGGCGACCCTAGGCATCCCTTTTCTTCCCTGGGCGACCCTAGGCGGACTCCTAGGCGCGCAAAACCTCACCCAGAAAAATTTACCCGAAGTCGAGATGAGACCTCTCCAACATGCACGCCTAGGCGTAGCTTGTGACAAAATAGCTCACTATTATAGAAAGGTTGAGCATGCTGGAAATAGCCAAAGTATAAACTCTGGTATTGGTAAGAGGAAAATAAGATGGTCAAAAATAATGGCCAAGTGATTCCAAAACTTCTACAGGTTTCCTCAAATATAATATATTCATGAAAATAAATGGTAAGGTAGAAGGCGTCAATATGTTAAGAGTGGGGTTGATGGTTAAGTCATTTTATGTGATTGACATATGGCTAGGTTAGTAACAAGAAATTCTTGATGCGCTATGAAGGTTTGGCCAATAAAGAGGGCTAAAAAATTAACATCAATGTATAAGAATAGTTGAGATGGATGTGAAGTGTACAATAAGAATGAATACACCAAGTACAGTCTAAGTTGCGCTAGTTGGAGATACAGGTGGCAGAGAACATTAGCAAAAGATATATCTTCTTTTTACAGCCTCAATCCCAGTTCATTTAGGCCAAACCCTAGTTCTAGTAACTAAGATCCTATCACTCCTCCAATCGTACATCTATTGGTCCAATTGGACCACCTCAACTGATTCTCTCATCTAAATTTCTCAATTGGCAGACACCACTTCCAACGAACATACATCTATCCTATCTTCAATATATTGCTAATCATCCATGTCAACATATTCTCTTCTTTCAGGTATGCTCATTTTTTACCTGTTATTCCTAAGTGCCAAAGAATTTAACATGTAAAACATGGCTGGCCTTATGTCTTATCAAATGTTTCTTTCAACTTCCAGTGTTTCGTATGATGATCACAGAAGTCCTCTTTCTTTTCAGCCATCCTACGTAGCTCTTGATCATAAATATGTACTACTCCCTCGTTTATTCTCACTTTTTTTCTTGATAAAGCTACATTTCATATACTTCTTTTTTATTCTAAATTATAGAGTCCAAAGTTTCTTTTCCTCAATTCTATTTTAGATATTAACCCTTCTCTATTATCCTCAATGAACACAATATTTATAGGCAATTGACATATTGTTTCTAGAAGTTATACTTTATCTTTATGAGTAGTGCATGACATCAACATTTTCAGAATACCCCCTTTTTGTTTAGCCTTTCAATGATTCCTTTTACAGGCAGAAGAGTCCAACGTAGAACACCAAGTTATTCAGGGTAGAGAATTCTAGTTGGCTTTGTGAAACTCGAAAGCCAGAGCAACAGAAATGTGAGTAAAAATCTAGCCTAGATGTATGCCAAAAGGAATATGCTTGTTCTGTCGCATTAAAATACCAGAACAAACGCGAATACTCACACCATTGACAAAAAAAAAAAAAAAAAAAAAACCACAAGGGGAGATGGTAGATTACATTGAAACACCTGCCTAAATGGGGATAAGAACTCACAAAAGAGAGTAAATACCTAAAGTAGATAGAAATAAAGAAACAGAAGATAATGACAACTAGAGATTGATTGGCGAAGTGGGCCCAACATTGCAAAGGTGAGATCGTGTAACAGTTAGAACTATGAACTTTTAGGTAGAAGGGACAAGAGTACTATAAGAAAATAGGCATTTTTATATTACGATTGCTATTCTAGTAGTGCGTTCATATAAAACCAAAATACTAAATCTAGGCCACTAGTGATTCAGCCACTGGACAAAGTTCAGGAAGAATGAAACAAAGAGGGGTGTTTATACAGATAGTGTTCAAGTGTATATTCAGACAGCTCTTCAGAAACATAGGCAGATATGACTACAATATAATATCCAGCCAAAGTAGTCAAACCCATGCTTGATCCTCGAGAATTTTATCAGAGGCAGGCTAGCTTCCTAAGCAATTATGTCCATACCTGACCCTCGAAACTTAAACTGGGAGTCAACAATATATAAGCTTCCATGAGTTATTCACCTAGTCACCACTTCAATGTTGAGATAAAGGTTGATCTGGCGTCTAACACATAAGCTTATGGCTAAAGGATTTACAGTTTGAAGTTTGTTTCCCTTTTATGTGTAATTTAACTATATTGAGCCAACTCAGATTATTGCTCATAATGCTAAAAATCATGTCTTCACTAGAGAATAAATCACTATACATCAACTAAGGATGTTGTGCAAGACATGCACACTGCTACTTTGAGGGGAAGTGCTACCAGCAGACATCAAATATGACACCCAATCTTCATGAGTCTACTGTCCGCAGCATGAAGGGGATGTCGTTTAGACAATCCAATAACCAGTGTACAAATCTTTCTCTGCATGTTACCTTGAAGTGCTTCTTCAAGAGAGTAGTTGCTCCAAAACAATAAGCTTCTCCCCTTACGAGGAACTCTTTTCTCTGTGTTCACTTGATCAGTAGCATGATGATCACCATGCATATTGACAAAGAAGTTTCTAAAGGGATAATAGTGATAAGAGCCAAACATAAATTAGATGCAGTTTGTGAGGTAAGTAAAATGCAGGTGTTAAATATTAGGGCAAATATAAAACAATACAACAACAACAAAGCCTTCATCCCAAATTCTTGGGATTGGCTGTTTGAATCCTCTTCAAACATTTGTCTCTGTCAAGGGCCATGTCCTCTATAATTCTAACAAAATCCATTTCCTTCTTCAACACTTCAAACCGTGTTCGTCTAGTCCTTCCTCTAGTCCTAGCGGCTCCGTTAACTACTATATTATCGCTCGATATTTATAATACACGCCTGCTGTCAGATCCAGAAGTAAATAAATAGTATACCATACAATCTATGGAAAACTGACCTCTGAGTGTCTCAAATCCCATGTAAATCGTCTATGATTGGAATTCACAGGCGAGCCCTTCCATCCTCGATATTCATATAATTCCGTAGAAACATACACACACCTAGGAATATTCTGATAGGATGTTTCAAGAGGGGCAGCACCACAAGTAACCAGCTGCACAAGAAGTGGCTCCATCAAATTTTGACCAAACAGAAATGTTATTGATAGGTCGTTAGAAGTCAGAAACTTAAACAGCCCAAAGTATTGATACAGTATGTCAAATATGTCCCCATCCATGAATAATCCACACATGTGAATGTGTCTGACAGAAAAAATACATTTCTATTTCTTATCAGATACTATTTGCAAATCAATAAAATCTACAAATTTTGTAATATTTTTCTATAACAAGTTCATGTTATTTGCTACTTCCGAAAGTAATTTAAATTTAATTATTTTGATAAGTTATTGTCACACCGGAATCGCCAGGACATGACCCACGCATGGGCTGCAATGTGCATTAGCTCGTGCCTATCCACTAGCCAAAATGGCTAAACTGAATGTACATGTGAGACTTGAGCATACATATATAAAAGGGCGGATCCACTTGGAGAGGAGTGGGAGCTGAAATCCCCACTAGACTTTTTGGCAAAATTTTCCTTCGTGTATTTTTCCAAATTTTCTAAACATTATATATATATATATATATATATATATATATATATATATATATATATGAAAATTCTTCAATACATCCCATGTAAAAATTTGTATCGATACATCCCAAATCTGAATCATTGGATATTGATCTAATGGTTCAGATTAAAGCCGAAGTCAAAGTAACAGATAAAGTCAAAGTCAAAGTAAACACCTTTCACAATTTTCAATGCAATTGTTTGGGATGTATTGATACATCCCATGTATTGTAGAAGGACCCATATAGAAAAATTCTTCAATACATCCCATGTAAAAATTTGTATCGATACATCCCAAATCTAAATCATTGGATGTTGATCTAATGGTATATTAAACAGGGAGAAAAGCAGAGTCTATTTCAGCTCCCGGTGTACACAGCAGGAGGAGAGAGCCTTCGCCTTGGGAGTGGACAGAGGCGAGCTTCCAGTGAAATACCTGGGGGTTCCGCTGACGGTCAACTATGCCAGAGAGCAGGATTGTCACAGCTTGGTGGATTTTGCTCAGAGGAGAGTGGAAGGCTGGCAAGCTGCGGGTCTATCATTTGGCGGACGGATTGAGCTGGTGCGTTCGGTTATTGCGGACATCACGATGTTCTGGCTGCAGTCTATCCAGATCCCTACGGCTACTATTCGGAAAGTGGAGTCCATCTGTGCTGACTTCATCTGGAGGGAAGGGATGCATGCGATCTCCTGGGACCAGCTTTGTCAGCCTCAGGAGGAAGGAGGAGTGGGGTTGAGGCATCTTCATGCGGTCAGGAAGACAGCTTGTGTGAAGATAGCCTGGAGATTCATCAAGGGGGGGTCGCTCTTGGCGGAATAGATGGCGAACAGATACCTAAGGAGGACTAACTTCTGGGCCTGCAGGATAGAAAACAATTTCTCGGTCACGTTTAAGGCCATTCTGAGGTGTCGACCGGTGCTTCAGACCGCTATCTGCAGGACGATGAAGGATGGGACGACTACCGACCTCTGGTTAGACCCTTGGTTGGGTTCCAGGTCCCTGCTCGAGCTATTGGGAGGACAGCTAGACAGAGAAGCGGGCAGGGGGCTCACATGCAGTCGGATTACCAGAGATGGAGTTTGGAGGCCAGAAGGATATCCATATACTGCTCAGCTTGTCGAGGAGATTCGCCTTATTACTATTGACGCTAGCCAGCATAAAGATTCCTGGAGCTGGGCCGGCCCAGGTACGGGGGGGGCGGATCTGGCATATTCTGCTTTCGTAGCTGCTACGACTTGGTTTGGACCCACCACGATCGGGCTGAGGAGGTGGACTTCATTTGGGGCAAGGGGGTTGCCCGAAAAATGCAACTATGTGTATACCGACTTCTACGGGGTAGACTGATGACAAGAGACAGACTCCTCAGGTTTGGGATGCAGATCCCGGATGCCAAATGTGTGTTATGTAATGAAGATGATGAATCTATGGGGCATCTCTACTTTGTATGCCCGGTGACCTGGCACATTTGGACTGAGCAGTGCGCGCAGCTGAGAGGAGGAGTTGGGGTGGATAGAGACATCCGGAGCATTCTCAGCTGGATCCGAGATCACAGAGACTGGGATCCGGGGTGGGCCAGAAGAGCCAGAGTTCGTCTTCCCGCGTCCGTTTGGCACATCTGGATGGAGCGGAACAGACGAATTTTCGAGGGATTAACTACCCCCTTATTGGAATTCTACATAACATAGAATTCGATGTATCAGTAATGGCCCCACAATACTATAATTTGGGGCTTGGAAAGTTGTGATATTATGTACTGTAATACCTTTTCCGCTATATGCGAGGAATAAATTCACCCTTATTCCAAAATATTATATATATATATATATATATATATATATATATATATATATATATCATGACACCTACTTTTATTAAACTGCAGGTCAGTTGGTAAAGTAGTTATAGATTGTATTTTGTAGTTATTGTTAGTCCCTTGGCGAACAATCGATGGAAAAACTCGATTTCAGAAACAATTGTAAAGACAATATTTCCAGCAACAACACCCTAAAGAAGGTGATGTTGTATTACGAGAATCTAAAAAGATTTCGTAATATTTCTCGAAGGCAACTGAACCGTATAACTTCTAAAGAGAAGCCACAGTATTCTCGAAGGCAACAGAGGAAGAAGAAAAACTGCTGGGGTGAAAGATCACCGGCGCTCAAAGCTATATCCGCCTTACGGACAAGCCTCCAGGAACCAGCAAGTTCGAAGAGAACTTTAGAACGCTGGCCAAAAATGTCGACTCCTCGGAATAGCAGCAGCACTTCTCTCTCTTTCTGGAAAAATTTCTGAGTATTTTCTGTCACCTTGGAGAGAGGAGATGCTTCTGATATTATAGGCACGAGATCGGCTTTTCAAATTCTGAACGCACGCCCTGGTTTAATGCCAGATCCGGATTTTCTGGATCTGAGCCATTTCCGGATCTGAGCCCACAAGACCCGCGGACGTTACATAATTTGAACGGCCCACTCGACCCGCTCGACCCGTACGTCCCGTACGCTCAGTACGCCCCGTACGCCCCGCTCGCCACGCAGGGCCGCGCAGAGGCTCGCGCACGAGCGCAACTAAAGCGCACAATGCGCCTTGCGACGAGCTGTCGTGCTAAGTGCAAAGTGCCATCAAAAAGCCACATTAAGCCTCAAAAGCCCATTAGCCCAAGCCCGAGCCCGAGCCCGAGCCCGAGCCCGAGCCCGAGTCCGAGTACGAGTCCGAGTCCGAGTCCGAGTCCGAGTCCGAGTCGCTAAGCCCCTTCGGGGCTTAGCTCCAATAGATTTAACTCTATTTTCATTTGGCCAAAAGTTGGTTTCTTATTCTCACCTCTATGTAAAATCCCCCCACATGGCACCCTCCATTGGGCCTCAACCCATGTGCATCTCTCTATTCCTTCATAAGTAATACATAGAGATACATATTGGTGTGATTTTTCGATGTGGGACTATCTTTTAACAATAGAATGTTGTGAACACACAACACATAGAATAAAACACCAACAATCCCCCACATATCTCTATATATATGAGTTAAGCGTTCCACATAATAACTGTCCATTATGCATTAGGATAGATGTCGCTGACGACTTGAATCTTCCCGCATGGGTTGAACAACAGTATGATACAAGAATGGACTACGCCTTGAATTCTGTACCACAGCTGTAATTTTTCTCACTCACATAATGTAGTTATCTGTGCTTCTGGCTGCACATTAAAGGCCTTGTGCCAGCCTGGATTTCAATGTATGTATTTTGGACGTCTACAAATTTACCCTCAAGAGACGGCCTATTTTTCTGTCCATACATTATAGGTGAGTTCTTTATAAAGAGTCATGGCATGAAGCATTGCGCTCCTTTGCGGTGCTACGCCGCTATGACATGGCTCAACGCCGAGGCTTTATCCCACCTGGGTACCTCATCGTAGTGTCATACTACTGTAGCATGAGGTCACAATCCTCTTTGTAGTGTCAAACTACTCAGCATGAAGCCTTGTGCTTCCGTGCGGTGTTACGCCGCTATGACATGGCTTGCAAAGCCGAGGATTTACCCTACCTGGTACCTCTTCGTGGTGTCATGCCACTGTAACATGAGGATACCGTCCTCTTTGTAGTGCTGTCTACACCTCTTTATGATTATGCAACATTAGGCTACCTGCCTATATGCGGTGCTACGCCGCCTGGGACTTGGCTAACAAAGCCGAGACATTACCCCTACCTGGAAACCTCATGGTGGAGTCACCCCACTATAGCATGGAGTTGTAACACTCCTTTGTGGTTGTTGCGCCACCATGCTTTCTGTAAAGCATAACAGACCTTTACTCAGTCTGAGAACTCATTAAGGCATTATGCCATCCTTCCCACATGATCAATTTTCCGTAGAAAATTCATAGTAGACAACAGTGGTTCTGGGTCCGAAACCCTTCCATGTTCCGCAGATCAAGTACCCACTGTTAACTAATATTTTTCTAGTCAATAGTCCTCCCTTGAATCAAAAAATTAGATATCTGGTAGATTTCTCTTTGAACCAATAACATAAAATTTATTGATAGGATTATAATGACACAATATTAGAATGCCTTCAAACCCATCTTCCTTGCTGTGTCCTCGACCAGCTGTCGTTTGAGGCCTTTCGTGAACGGATCCGCCAGGTTCTCCTGACTCCGAACATCGATCACTGCAATGACGCCTCGTTTGATGAGATCGTTCACTGCTCTGTGCTTTAACCGCACAGTCCTCTTCTTCCCGTTAAAGAGTTCATTTGATGCTACTGCTGCTGCCGCCTGGTTGTCACAGTATATCGGAATTGCCGGTATCTGAGCTCCAACCACTGGAAGATCATACATGAGCTCCCGAAGCCACTCTGCTTCATCTGCAGCAGCATCCAATGCAAAGAATTCAGATTCCATGGAGGAGCGAGATAACATTGTCTGCTTCTTCGATTTCCACGATATAGCAGCTCCGCCCAAAGCGAATATGAATCCACCTGTAGAATACTCGCTCTCCACCTCTGAACACCAGCTAGCATCACTGAAGCCTTCCACTACTGACGGATCTCCGCTGTAGTATAGTGCAAATGTCTGAGTCTTTTTTAGATATCTCATAACACGCTTCACAGCGTTCCAATGTTCAACGCCTGGGTTGCTAGTGAACCGACTCAGCATTCCCACCGCAAAAGCAATGTCAGGCCTTGTTGCAGTAGTAGCGTACATCAAGCTTCCGATGACGCTGGCGTACTCCAACTGCTTGACGCTCTCTCTCGAATTTGGCTCCAGCTTCTGATCACTCCGGTACGGTGTATCAATTATAAGAAGATCTTGATACCCGTATCGAGTGAGCATTTTCTCAATGTAATGAGATTGTGACAGTGCTATTCCCGTGCCTGTCCGGATGATCTTGAGCCCTAAGATAACATCGGTATCCCCCAAGTCCTTCATACTAAACTTGGTTGAGAGAAATTTCTCTGTCTCTGTGACACAGCTTAAATCCGTACCTAGGATTAGCATGTCGTCTACGTATAGACAAACGATAACTCCTCTTCCGTCAGCAAACTTAGTATAGACACACTTGTCTGTTTCACTGACTTTGTAGCCATTTGACCTTATCACTTTGTCAAACTTCTCATGCCACATTTTGGGAGCTTGCTTCAAACCATATAGAGACTTCATCAACTTGCAGACTTTGTCTTCCGGACCTCTGACGACAAATCCTTCTGGTTGTTGCATGTAAATCTCTTCGGTTAGTTCGCCATTAAGGAATGCCGTTTTCACATCCATCTGATGTATCACTAGTTTGTGTATTGCTGCTAGAGCAATTAACAATCTGATGGTTGTCATCCGAGCTACTGGAGCATAAGTATCAAAATAGTCGATCCCATGTTTCTGAGCAAACCCTTTGGCCACTAGCCTGGCCTTGAATTTGTCGATGGTTCCATCTGCTTTCATCTTCTTCTTGAAAATTCATTTGCATCCGATGGGTCTTGCTCCTTCTGGCAGGTCAACTAACACCCATGTATTATTGGAGGTGATTGAGTCAATCTCATTGTCTATCGCCTCCTTCCAGAATACAACATCTCTGGTCTTCATCGCTTCATCATAGGTAAGCGGATCTGCTTCCACATGATAGGTGACGAAGTCATCTCCGAAGTCTTTCGGTCTCCTTACTCGCTTAGTTGACGGCTCAGCGAGTTCTGGTTCAACTGGTCTCTTCGACAATAGCTTCTTCTTGGACTACTGGTTCGTTAAGGACTTCTGTCTGCTTTGCACTCTCATCATTCTCCGGAAGATCCGCAAGAACAATATTTTTGTGCCTTGCAAACTTGTCTTCAAAATATTCAGCATCGCGAGATTCAATGATATGATTTGATTCTATATCAAGGAATCTCCGAACATCACTCTTCTCGGCATAACCCAAGAAGATAGCCTTAGTAGTTCTAGTCCCCAGCTTCTGAATCTTCAGATCTGGGAGCTTTACATAAGCCAGACACCCCCACACTCGAATGACATTCAAGTTAGGTCTGACTTTGAACCAGAGTTCATGAGGGGTTATGTCCGAAGTTGCATACGGTACTCTATTGAGAATGAAAGTAGCTGTTAATGCAGCTTCTCCCCAGAAGCTCTTTGGAAGACCCGCAGTCAACAGCATAGAGTTCATCATCTCTGTCAACGTTCTGTTCTTCCTTTCTGCTACTTCGTTGGATTAAGGAGAGTACGGAGCCGTCGTCTCATTTATGATTCCATGTTCTTTACAGAATGATGAGAAATCATGAGACCGATACTCCCCGCCTCGATCACTCCTTAGCCTTTTGAGTTGTTGTCCAGTTTGCCGTTCAGCCTCGGCCCTGAACTCCTTGAACTTCTCGAATGCTTCGTCTTTAGACTTGAGCAGGTAGACAAAAGCATACTTTGAGAAGTCGTCGATGAAAGTAATAAAATACTTCATCCCAGCTTTTGTAGAGAATTGCTTGAAATCACAGATATCTGAGTGAACCAACTCCAGAAGATCTGTGCTTCGATGGACCCTGTGAAAGGGTTTCCTTGTGATCTTCGTCTGAGCACACACTTCACATTTCTCTACCTTACCCCCACACTTGGAGATAAGTCCTAGGCTAGACATTTTGTTAATTCTTTTACAATGAACATGTCCTAGCCTATTATGCCACAACTCAAAAGAATAGTTCAAAGTAGAAATAGCATTAATATCATTTTGCTGGGTTACAACAAGCTAAATTTTGTACATTCCCTCAGTCTGGAAAGCTTTTCCGAAGAATGTACCCTTCTTGGACATCACCATCTGGCCAGCATTGATGTCCATCCTCAAGCCTGCGTTACAAAGCAGGCTCCCAGAGATCAGGTTCTTAGCAATTGCAGGAACATGCTTCACTCCTTGAAGCGTCAGAGTGTTCCCCGATGTGAGTTTCAGCTCCACCGTCCCGATCCCCAGTACTTCAGCTTGTGCCTGGTTTGCCATTATGACTTTCTCGGAAGTTGGCTCATATGAGTCGAACCATTCCTTGTCTGAACAGACATGACATGTCGCACCAGTGTCTATCCACCAGTCCGAGTCAACCCCCACATTTGCAACCTGTGCTATCATTGCAACCAGATTAGTAATCATAGAAACCTTACTAGGCTCACCTTTTTCTGGTTCCTTGCAGTCACTTTTGTAGTGGCCCTTCTTGCCACATTTGTAACAAGTCACATGGGACTTGGACTTCTGATTCTTGAATGAAGGACTCTTCACTTTCAGATTAGTGAAGTCCTTCTTCTTCTTATGAGGAGAAGCCGCCTGCTTCCCCTTGTACTCTCTGGTTTGGACCAGATTTGCTTTCGCCAGTTGTTTGGACAGAGAATCCATCTTCTGTTGAGAGCGTATCTCGTCCTCAACATGGATCTCTTGCAGGAGATCTTCCATACATATGTCCAGCTTCTTGCGGTGCATCCTTGCATAGAAGTTGCTCCAACCCGCAGGAAGTTTAGAGACGATTCCTCCAACGACAAACTTGTCGACAAGAGGCATCTTCTCGTCATCCAATTTTTGGCGCAGCTTCAGAAACTCCTTTACTTGGGGCAGCATAGCCTTCTCATCTTCGAAGGTCCACTTGTGGTATCTTTCAACCAAGAAGATCTTGGACCGATTCTCGTCATCTTCATACAATTTTCCCAAGGAGTCCCAAATCTCTTTGGCAGAATTCTTCTTGGAATAGGACTCTGCCAGAGAGTCTTCCATGCTATTGAGAATCAACAGTTTACAGATACTGTTTTCTCTAATCCATTTTGCCTGCTTGGACTTAGCAGCGGCAATAACTTCTGCGGTTCCGGTTGTTGGAACGATTGGTTCTTCCTCATTCAGCACGTGGTCAACTTACACGAGTTGAATGTTTAAGGTTACTTTTCGTTTCCAGATTTGGAAATGTTCGCCGTCGAATTTCTCCAACTTGTTAAAGTCGGTATTGACGAGCGATGCACGTGAGTTATCCATCTTTTCGGTATAGCTTTGAGATTGTTAGTCCCTTGGCGAACAATCGATGGAAAAACTCGATTTCAGAAACAATTGTAAAGACAATGTTTCCAGCAACAACACCCTAAAGAAGGTGATGTTGTATTACGAGAATCTAAAAAGATTTCGTAATATTTCTCGAAGGCAACTGAACCGTATAACTTCTAAAGAGAAGCCACAGTATTCTCGAAGGCAACAGAGGAAGAAGAAAAACTGCTGGGGTGAAAGATCACCGGCGCTCAAAGCTATATCCGCCTTACGGACAAGCCTCCAGGAACCAGCAAGTTCGAAGAGAACTTTAGAACGCTGGCCAAAAATGTCGACTCCTCGGAATAGCAGCAGCACTTCTCTCTCTCTGGAAAAATTTCTGAGTATTTTCTGTCACCTTGGAGAGAGGAGATGCTTCTGATATTATAGGCACGAGATGGGCTTTTCAAATTCTGAACGCACGTCCTGGTTTAATGCCAGATCCGGATTTTCTGGATCTGAGCCATTTCCGGATCTGAGCCCACAAGACCCGCGGACGTTACATAATTTGAACAGCCCACTCGACCCGCTCGACCCGTACGACCCGTACGCTCAGTACGCCCCGCTCGCCGCGCAGGGCCGCGCAGAGGCTCGCGCACGAGCGCAACTAAAGCGCACAATGCGCCTTGCGACGAGCTGTCGTGCTAAGTGCAAAGTGCCATCAAAAAGCCACATTAAGCCTCAAAAGCCCAAGCCCGAGCCCGAGCCCGAGCCCGAGCCCGAGTCCGAGTCGCTAAGCCCCTTCGGGGCTTAGCTCCAATAGATTTAACTCTATTTTCATTTGGCCAAAAGTTGGTTTCTTATTCTCACCTCTATGTAAAATCCCCCCACATGGCACCCTCCATTGGGCCTCAACCCATGTGCATCTCTCTATTCCTTCATAAGTAATATATAGAGATACATATTGGTGTGATTTTCCGATGTGGGACTATCTTTTAACAATAGAATGTTGTGAACACACAACACATAGAATAAAACACCAATAGTTCTTGAGCTTGAATCCTCTCAAGCACATTTGAATTAGATGGAATTTTTTCCCCAAGTCCCCCACTCACTAAATTCCCTAGATCCGCCCTATTCAATAAAGGATTATTTGGGATTTCACCTCATAACAATGCAAGATTTTTTGGGGTATTAACTTAGACCAGCTTAAGAAAGTATTCCTCATGTTTCCAAAAATCTTAATTAAGAATTAAGATTTATTACCTTCCATCTATAAGGTGACATACATGATTCTTTTTAGCACTTCTGATTTTAATACCCCTTTTTCTTATTGAACAATGGGTTTTGTTCCATCTTAAGTCCTTATTTTTTCTATATATTTGGCAGGGACCTTTGGTAGGGGAAGGGGAGATCCTGTGTTCGAGAACCTTTATGCTAAAAAAATAGAATCATAATGGTCACAAATGCTTTCCCAATGGAAACATACGTAAAACATCAGGGGCAAATTTGTGGGTTGAAAACCACCACATGCATGCATGTGTACAGTGTATGTGCAAAAGCACGTAGGTACATGATAGAAATTACATGCCATATAATTCAATTTGTAGGTTTTAATTTGAAAGGGCAAAACTAATAGACGTACCAAAGCTTGAGTTTATACTTTAGAGGTTGCATGGGTATGGAGGCACTTATCATAGATGGAGCGCCATTTTAGGGCACGGTTACTAACAATATAAAAGCAATTACTTACCACCAATCAATTTGTTTGCACATGCAAAATTTGTAGACACTACGAACTAGTGCTGCCTATAGTCGTCCAAGAAATCTTAACAAAGTATGGTGGCTTGTCTTCTGACTATTACGAAACAGGAAAACCTACTACATAAAAAAGTGATGTTTGATCTCAAGATAAATCACCACAAGAACCTACAAAAAGCCGCACGTAGTAGGCTAATAGTCTCCATAGAAATGAATAAATCAATAAATTTACGACAGCGGGCATGAGACATCATTATCAACAACTTAGGAAGAATATGTAGAAGAAATCTTTTAAGAAGCAATTAATTCTGAAGAAGATGATATAAATATTGCCAAAAGAAAGGTGAATTTTGCTTATGTTAATGGCCTCGACACGCTGAACATCAATCGTGCCATTAGCAAATAAAGACCAAATGGCATTGGAGACTAAATTGGAGGTAACATTGACCATGTAGTTCAATCATAAATTACTTCGATAGCTTCTCATCTAAAGGTTGCAGAGATGTGCCTGTAGAGGACCATATCAGTGTCAGAATCCGACCCAAAATGATATGACCACCATACAGACACAACTAAGTTTCAAGTGTCCAAGTGTATTTTGGAGTGTGTAGTGTCTCATACGTGTCAGACACAATGGTACATGGATGATACTGGTTTTCTTAATGTCTATGCTTCCATGGACACGATACTTTTCATGACAATCATGTCATACATGGTCGTACAGAGTGTCCAAAACATGGCTGAAAATGATTCGGCATGGTCACGGTCGTAGAAAACGTAATCGATATATGAAGAACACTAAATTTGTTTTCCAACAGATCCTTTATAGAATTTTTTTTGGGCGATTTATTATCTAAAACATACATAAGCGTAAACATAGTTAACACTAGTAGTACGTGTTCACGTGTCAATATGCTATGAAGCACAAACACTCCCGAAAGTTGCTATTCGTGTCCGTTTTCACGTCAAACACATATTGGACATGACACGAACACCCCCGTCTTCATCGTGTCGATATCCGCAACGTTCAACGTAGCTAACATGTATATAACTACGCTATCCATTTATCCATAGAAACAGTATCCGTGTTGTGTCGATATCGCCGATTGTCGTGATTCTGTTCTGATTCTACAACCTAATTTCACATCAATTCGCTAAATGTTTCGACAACATAAGACTAACGAACAAAGAGAGTTAGCATCGGAAAGTAGCAATAGAAATTTAATAGCAAAACCGCGTTCCTCCGTCGAGCAGTCCACGTACCCCCGTGACCTTGACCAACTTCCCGACGGGGAGATTCCTCGGGTCGACGGAGGGCTCGTCGAGGCCCCTCAGGAACCTCTCGAGCTCCCTCCTCCCCGCGCACCAGTTCCACGCCCCCACCGCCGCCGCCGCGAGGAGGAGGAGCCCCGCCGCGGCGGCCAGGACCAGGAACTTCCCCGCCATTATCCACACCAGGCCGCCGACCGCGAGCGCCACCAGCAGCAGGCCGGCCCCGGCCCAGGCCCAGGCCCTCGGGATCCCGAATCGGAAGCCTGGGCCCCGGTCCGGGCCCGACGAGGCGTCGCGGCGCGGTTCCTTCTCCTTCTCCTTCTTCTTGGGGAGGACGATGGGCGGGTGGGGCTGGTGGCGGAGGGCGTGGGGGGGAGGGGGGCCGGAGGTGATGAGGCCGGTGGGGGGGATCTTGGAGGTGGGGCCGGAGAGGGAGAGGGAGCGGGAGGAGGAGGGGGAGGCGGAGGGGAAGGAGCGGTGGGAGGGGGCGGAGGGCTCCGGCGGGCCGGAGACGAGGAGGCCGTTGCTGAGCTGGTGCATCGTCGCCGACGCGGTTGATGACGATGACGGCTGGCGGCTGTGGTGGTGGTGGTGGTGTTGTTGGTGAGACATTGTGGAGAGAGAGAGAGAGTGAGAGTGGAAGTATCTGGTGGCAAATGCTGTATTTATTTGTTTATTATATGTGGAGAGAGAGAGAGAGAGAGAGAGAGAGAGTAAAAATAATAGGAATATTTAGTAATAGAGCCTCACATATATATATTATCTAATTATACGTGGAATCACGTATAATAAAAATATTATCTAATTATAGTCAAATATGTCTTCTAACTCATATAGTTAATTATATTAAAAAAAAAACTCATGTGGTTAAGGTGCGAGATGTTTTTCTTATTTCGTTGAGTTCGATTTCTCATATTGACAAATTTAAACTTTTTTTTAACAATTTTTTACATAATTTACTTTTTTAATAAAATAGATCATCATATACATACGACTTAGACGGCTCACTTTTGAGCCGTTTTGAAGCTTCATTATATGGCAGAAGATGAAAATTAGGATTTGAATCATCATATACATACGACTTAGACGGCTCACTTTTGAGCCGTTTTGAAACTTCATTTTATATATATATATATATATATATATATATATATATATATATATATATATATGTGTGTGTGTGTGTGTGTGTGTGTGTGTGTGTGTGTGTGTGTGAGGTCCTATTACTAAATAACCCAAAAGAAACAAAGAGTATTTGATTTCAACTCATGAACAATGATATTATTTGTAGGCCAAAATTAGCCTTTGCCATAAATAGTCATTTTAAAAAAAATTTATTAGATATGTCCAGGGTCCAAAGATTATAGATGCATCAACATGGACATATCTATAATATAATCATGATGTACTATCGTCACCTTTAACTTAGACCATCTCCGATTGGGATTCTATTTTTTTCTATTTTTATGGTAGAAAATTATTTTAGAAAAAATTCTCCTAACCACGATTTATGTTCCAATTTATATCATGTGCCGGTGACGTAGGATATGAAGAGTTTCTATGGATTTTTTTTTGTTTTCAATTCAGAAACTCTCATAGAAATTCTCCACCTATCATACCAGTTAATATTAGGTATCACGTCATTAAATTGATCATTTTTATTTATTGATACTCGGTATAGAATTGGAAAACTATTGGAGAATATTTTTTGCATGTGCAACTTTTATATAGAAATTCTGCCAACTATGATAGAAATTTTCTTAAAGACAAGTAGGATAGAAACTCAATTTTAGAAATCACCATTGGAGATGGTGTTCAAAGAATTGTGGTATAATGGTTATCATCGTAACCTTACCAGAGGTCTTTAGTTCAAATCTTGAGTGGAAGCTAATATCTTGTTATATTTTTAGGGCTTAATTACAACTTGATACCCGCAACTATTCCTATTTTTCAACTTCATATCCTAAACTTTTTTTGTAACAACTTGATACCCTGAAAATTTTTTGGACAAAAATACCCCTAACATAAACTTAAAACTACACCCCTCCCCCCCCTCCCCCCGGTCGCCCCCTCTGGCCTCCCGCCCGCTCGTCCCCTCCCGACTCCCACGGCCACCCGTCCGCCCCCTTCCGACACCCCCCCCCCTCTCCAGCCACCACCCGCCCCACCCCTCCCTCCTCTGGCCACCCCCCCCCCCCCTCCAGCCACCGCGCGCTCCCGGAGAGAGTGGGGGCGGTGGTGTAGCCGGGGGGGGGGGGGGGGGGGGGGGGGGGCGGGGATGGCGGCGTGGCAGCCGCAGGGGGGGGGGGGGAGGTCGAGGGTGGCTGGAAGGGGTAGGTGCGGGGAGTGGTGAGCCGGCAGGGGGAGGAGGGAGGGGGAGAGGGGTTGGGTTCGATTGAAAAGTAAATGAGAGGGATAATTTTGTCTTTTTTTGAAATTTTGGGTATCAAATTGAAAATATTATATAGTTTTTTTTTTTTTTTTTGAAATCACACGCACACACACAATTGGGGGGCTCGAACCTTGCCAGCACCTCCGGATGTCCGCTCTAATACCACTAGGCTAGAGAGCTCGGACAAAATATTATATAGTTGATGGTATCAAGTTGTGGAGTAAAAAAGATTAGGATATGAAGTTGAAAAACATGAATAGTTGAAAGTATCAAATTATAATTAAGCCTATTTTTAGGTTACTTACTTATTTTTCTTCACATTATGTACCAGATTTTATTTTGGAAGTTCGTCTCGAGCCTCCGTAGGCTCGTATCTAGCAAGTTTGGAACTATCCGATCCGATTTGGGAAAGATTTGGAGATGTTGAGAGGAGAAAATGACGAATATATAAATATAAGTTTCGAATACTATTCAGAGACGAGTGATAGGGATGTGCCCAACTCGACTCCAAATGTAAATACATTTTTTGAAATTTTCTAATGGTTAAATTAAATATATATTTTAGTACTTCATCCGAAGAATGTATTTATGCTGACGACAAGCGATGGTGGAGTTAGAAGGTGGAGGCGCAAGTGGGTACCTAACACTTTAGGATCCTACTACATTGTTCGATGTATGTGATTGCGGACCTGATCATTCGTCGACGTGGCAGCCGGCCATTAGTTTTCTGATTCGGGTGGAATTCAGTTTTAGCGGAGAGGCCAATGGTAATATTGAATTACGGTTACGTTTGCGATTACAAACTATAAATAAAATATCACTTTCACAAATTTTAAGGGTGAGATAAAGTTAATAATTTTCTTTTTCGCTAAAGAGCATAAATTTATTGGCTCTGTAATATGTGTATTAAATATGTTCATTCTACTATAAAAATATAATTTACATTGATTATTTTACAAATTAGTATCCACAATCGGTGTGATATATATTTTTATAGAAAAATGTACATATTTGATACACAAATTTTGGGAACAGCATATTTGTTTTTCTTGGTCATGAGTCTGGAGACTGAACATAGAGACAAACATTGTTATAAGAAGTGAACAAGGAGGTTTCACACGTGCTGGTTAAAAAAAAATCTTTAATATATATATATATATATATATATATATATATATATATATATATATATATATATATATATATATATATATATATATATATATATATATATATACTGGTTAAAAAAAACTTTAATTTTTTTTTTAAGAAAAAAAAAACTTTAATGCCAATGACCCTCTAGCCTAGTGGTAGTGGTGAGACATGCGGCCTGAGTGGTCAGAAGATCGATTCCCGCTAGGAGCGTTCGCTATATATATATATATATATATATATATATATATATATATATATATAATCGAAATACGATCACTCGGAATCCTAAGTAAAGGATGTCCCTAAAAAATCATCAAGAATAGTTAAAAATAAAAAGAATTATTTATACTAGCTATTTCTATTTTTCGGTTTATAATATGGTGTGTCTTTACTTTTAAATTAAATACGCTGATCATTCCTCCCTTTAGAATAAAAAATATAAAATAGGGGATAGTTAGTATTATAATTTTTTTAATCTTAAAGTAGAGGTCCCCCTTTTTTAAGCATAAAACATGGGAGTGGTAAGTTAATTAGTTTGAAAGTATGGGTACATCCTGTTATAAACTCAAAACTTAGGAGAAGTTAGTGTAAATAACTCAAATAAAAATAACACATTTCTTGACTTTTTTTATTTAATAAAAACATAAAATGGGTTATTTACACTAACTACCTTTAAGTTTTGGGTTTGTAACCCGGGGTACCTCTACATTTAAACTAATTACACTGACCACGTCTATATTTTATATTTATTACACGGGTTATCCCTACTTTAAGATGAAAATAAAAAGTTAACACTAACTGCCTAATTATTATTTTTTTTTCTAAAAGGATGGATGATTAGTGTAATTATTTTAAAATTAAGTAAGGATATCTCGTGTTATAAACTCAAAACTTATGTATAGTTAGTATAAATAATCCAAGTAAAAAATATATAATTTTTTTTTCCATTTATTTAACTATTATGGATGTTTCTATTCAACTTATAACATACAAATATTTTTTTTTGGTACACTACGAACATCAGTGTGTACATCCATTCACGTAAGATGTGATATATATTGCAATGAATAATGCTATTTGTACCTCCAAATTGTACCTCCAAACCGTCCCTTCTTACTGACAGCTAGGGGTGGCGATTTTGCCCTCATACCCTCTACCCTAGCCGGGTACCCTGCACCCTCAGGTGCCCACGGGTACCCTCTACCCTTCGAGGGCAGGACCTATCCTTACCCTCTTAGAATTAGGATAGGGTAAGGGTTTTATTCTGATACCCTAGTGTAATTACCTGGGTACCCGTCCTACCCGCTGCCCTGTAACCCTACCCTGAACCCTACCCTACCCTGAATCACTACCCTACCTACTACCCGTTAACCCTAACCCTTTAAAAGCCTCGACCCTACCCTTCTCTCCATCCTGAACTGAACGGCTAGTGCAATTACCCTAGTGCAGTTACCCGGATACCTTGTAGTTTTTTGTAATTAGTACTTAGGATTAGGAGAACTACATGGTGCTTGATCCTAAGGAGTCAGGTCTAGTCCCCTCCTTGGGTATGTAGGCAGTCCAGGTTCTACTATATAACTGGGTTCAGCGCCTTTAGTAAAAAAATATATTCTCCCTATTATTTCTTGTTAAGTTGTTATGATTTTTGAATGCTGTCAAAATCTGAAAAAAATGAAATGTAAAGAAAAAAATATTCCCCCCTGTTTAGTAGCAAAAAAATTGATTTTCAAAGTTAAAAAAATTAAATGGCAAGGGTAATACCCTTACCCTCCCTACCCTGACCCTCAGCTACCCCGTGAGGGTAAAGGGTAAGGACGGGTAATGGGTATTGGTTGTTTGGAAGAGGGCTACCCTACCCTACCCTCATGACTCCCCTAGGGTATCAAAAAAAGGTCAATACCCTACCCTACCCTGCCCTCTTCCTGCCCTTACCCTACCCTACCCTACCCATCGCCAGCCCTACTGACAGCTGACGTGATACGTTGATGTGGCAGATGACATGGCAAATTTTAAAATTAAAATTAAAATTAACATTAAAATTAATGTTAACATTAACATTAAAATTAATATTATGGTTAACATTAACAATAATATTAATATTAACATTCATATTAACATTAATTAATACTAATATTAAAATTAAATTAACATTAATATTAACATTAAATTAATATGGACAAAATTGGGTAATTAACTTTTTGGATTAAAATTTGCATGTCATTGGTCATGTCAGATGACACATAATATTATTTAACATGCCACGTCAGCTGCCACATAAGAAAAAATGTATTGGAGGGACAATTTAGAGGTACGAATAGCATTACTCTTATTGCAATTGTGCGAACATAGAATGGCGGAGTTCATGGACCAAGAGAGAATACTTTGAGCTCTTGTTTGTCAAAATAACAAATGGCAACTTATTAACAATAATTTTCTTTTACTTGAAAAAAAATCTAATTTTTTTTTTTTTTACATTTTTATAGAAAAAAAAAGGTTGATAAATCAATACATACTAATAGTTGAAGGTCAGAGAGAGAGAGAGAGAGAGAGAGAGAGAGAGAGAGAGAGAGAGTGAGTGTTGAAAGGTGTAGTTTACCAGTGGAAAATGAGAGGCATTAGAGTTTGTTTCATTTTAGAAGAATGATAGCAACCAAAGTTGTAGTTATTTAGTTGCATGCATTGATTTTGTGACTGTGGTATGTTACCAACACCAATTGTATTACACTCGAAATTAACTAAAATTTGGAGTCCTTAATTAGAAGAGTAGGCTACATGGTAACAACTAATTGAAAAAAAAAATATTAGTTGTGCAATTAAGTACTAAATCAAATAAGAACACCGATAAAATGTGTTACATTTATAAAATATATTTGCAGTGGGGATACAATAATGCCAACTTAGGCTTAAAATGTAACAGTATATTAGTATGGGGATTGACTTGTAAATAGATGATGGGATTGCGTTTACTTTATAAAGTGGAGAGAGGAGAATATTTCCGGATTTTCTTTCTCAAGCAGAGACCACGCAAAATTAGTGTCATCATTTCTACTAATTCATTTTTATGACAACTTACATCAAGTACAATTTTTTTAGGAGGACGAACTAAACATTTGGTTTCGTCGAGATGATATCTTATTTTTCTTGATTTTTTTAGATGTCCGACTATACCTACAGAATTTTATATATGCTATATTTCATTACTTTTGAGTTCGCTGTTTTCAATTTTCATCATTTTTATAAATATAATAAATAATACGTCCCCGTGGGATTCACTACAAGGAGGATGGACCCCAATGTGTTCAACGTTCTTATATACACAAAGAACCCACATAGCAATTGGAAAAAAAATAGTTTCTAAATGATGTGTATAAAATTTCAATGTACTTTGTACACACAAAGAAGCCACATAGCAATTGGGGAAAAAAGTTTCTAAATGATATGTATAAAATTTATAGGATAATTACATGTCAAAACCTTAGAAGTAAAATGATACGTAGTTATATTAGAGTCCATATCAAAACATAGATAAATTAAGTAAACTAAACCAAGACCAATGTCTAGAGTGCCAACATCCAACAATTTGGGTCCTAGAAATATTCAAAAAATAATATTTGGATTCTAAAGATGTACAATTTAAGATTTGGGCTATGAGATGACCTTAGACCGGTGTTTATCATCCAAAATTTAGTAACAAATAAATTAAACTAAAACTTGACAAGTGCCAAAAAAAATTAAAAAAATGGGAACCTAAGTCTAACTAACCCTAAAATATTTATTAACAAAATTTTGATGATCGATACGAGTCAACCGTCACCTTATGATCCAAGTTCTAAGTCGGACATCTTCCTGACCCAAACATTAATTTTCGAATATTTTTGAAATCCAAAGTATAATTAACCAAAAATTTACTAATTATACCACTGAAAATGATTAGAAATGACATCACCCATCATTCACATTTGTCTTGTATAAATGGAGTTTTTTGGAACTACAAAAGCAAATCCAATAAAAAATGCAAAAAAAAAAAAAAAAAACCAACAATCATGGAACTAGATATCACAATATGTAGGGTAAGCATCGGAATTAGAGGAGCTTAGAAATTCAGATAAATAGCATACAATTCTGACTATATAAACTCAAAATAATAACTTCCAATATAGATGTGACACGTAAATTTTATTAACATCGAAAATGTACTTATTTACTCTTTAGTCTATTGAAAAAAAAAATCAAGAGATCATATGCATATAATCCAACGATTTTTCATGGTCGGGTCGTAAAAATTAAAAACTCATGGGTTCCTTTAGGATTTTTGAATATCACAGGTTATCTTTAATTTTCCTAGAAAAAATTAAGAAGGAGAATAACTTGAAAATTATTGCTGAAAGTTCCCTTGTTAGCAATTTGGCAAACGAAAAAAATTCGGGACGACAAAAGTACGAGTACAAATCGGCTCAATACAAATAAAATACGTTCAAAAATTCGGTCAAATATTCGAAAAATAAAATATTGATGTTAGAAACTTCATATTCTTAAATATGTTATCAAATTTGGTTAATTAAACAGGTTTCCACCACGTTTTTTTGTGCCAATTTTTTTAATAATTTATACGAAACACGTTTAAAATTTTGCATACTTAAAATTTATATACTTATTTGAATCTGTCAAAAGTACGTAAATATTATATGTTTATGAAAGATACGAAAAGATTTGCGTATAATATAAATTTTATTCGGATGATTGCTAACAAGGGCTCAGACACATATTATGATTCTATATCAAAGATCAAACCCGTCATGAAAAACACGTATTCTATAAGGGCGTAGTTGCAAAATTGGAAAACACGAAGTGGCCCACATGGCATGGAAAGCTGCGGGACCCAGGGCCGATCATGGAGCGACACGGACGGAGTGGCGGGCTCCGGTACCACGTTCGGCGCTGTTGGCACTAAAGAGAGTCGTACGGAGTGGGGCCCGCGCAGTGCCGGGTACGTGGAGGGATCCCGACCGCCCGTCGGCGAACGGTCCGTGATAGCTGGGATGGTGACGTGGATGGGGCTGAGGCGATAGAGAGGAGCCGTGGGGCCCACAGGAATGGGCCCCGGCGTACGTAGCAGACGGGAAGATGGCGACGAGTTGACGTGAGTACCCCTGCAGGACCTTCAAGTATTTAAGCCCCCGGCAGGGGTATTTATGTCATTGGACTGAGCTTCAAATAGAACATTAAATCTCAATGATATTGACAATAAAACGCTGGGAAATTGACATTCCAACGGCAACAGATCTCTCCTTGAGTTATTAAATTTAAAAACTCCACCATTAATATTCATTATATTACATTCATTTTAGTATTTTTTAGCAAAATCCACTAAACAAGATAAAATTTTCAACCACTAGTCATATGGACGGATCCAGAAAATTATAGCTGTGGTGGACTACCATCAAATTAGATGGACTACAAGTGGGCTAACCTATATAAAAAAAATTATATGCAGAAAAAAAGTAAAATAAAAATAAAAATTTGGGGCACTGACTAGCCATATGATCCTTTAAATATCTGCCAGCTGTAACTATCATGAATTAGTTTTCTAAGATACTTATCATTTAATAATAATATTTTAAAATTATTGATTTACTGTGATACTTTTATATATAACATATATACCTGTTGGAAAAGACCACTCAATCGTAGCACATTTTGTTCTGTCGAAAATATTCGTATCCGTTAATCAAAGACAGTTCTATATCCTCTTATCTTTTTGTCACTAAAAATATTTTATTTTGTCATATGGATCACTAGATGATTGTACCATTCCAACTATGATCCGTGCCTCTCATCATTCAATCAACACTCTCCAAAATAAATTATTTTATTCAAATAAATAATAATAAATAAGATATCAAAGTAAAGTACATTTTAAATTAATTATATTTAAATGATAATAAGTAAAATGGAACATATACAATTGATGATATGTAAGTTTAAATTAGGATTTTAGTAAAGTTTAAATATAATTTACAGTTTCAAGATTAAAAGTTTAAAAAGATATAGAATCAACTAATTAATAAATTTACTTAAGAATAGATTTATCTACGAAAATATTAATTTATGAGAATAATTAAATAAGGAGAAAAAAATAGAATTAATTAAGTATAGAGAGTGGGCCAACTATTATTAGTCGATAGAATAATTAAATACTGAGGAGGAGAGGGAGGAGAGAGTCACTTAACTCGAGGCAGAGAGACGAAGAGTTTTAAACCATTATATATATTTATCTCTATAACTATAAAGAGGCTTGAAAACGGTTCAAAATGAACCGTCTAAGTTGCATGCATATATATAATTTTGTAATTAATAAAAAAATCTTAAAATTTTATATTAGAATTTTTATTGTATATATTTATCTCTATAACTATAAAGAGGCTTGAAAACGGTTCAAAATGAATCGTCTAAGCTGTATGCATGTATATAATTGTGAATTAATAAAAAAATCTTAAAATTTTAATATATATATTATATATATATATATTATATAATATATAATCTATATATATATATAATATATATTATATATATATTTGAAGCAATAGGTAATTGTGGCGAACTCGTCTCCACTGGGACTCAAACTCCTGACCACTTGGACCGCATATATAATATATATATAGAGAGAGAGAGAGAGAGAGAGAGAGAGAGGAGAGAGGATCCTCAGTCCTCGTTAAAATTAGGATATATCCTCACAATCTTATCCAAAATCTATAGGTATATCCTGAATCATGTTAAAATTAGGATTATAGTATCCTTTCATATAAATAAAGCTTGGATCCTTACTCCTCGTTATCTATTCTCCTAACACTTCTCATAGCCGGCCTATTGTGGGCCCAGCTCGACCTAAAATTTTGTGGGCCAGATCGATCCTAGGCGTTGAAGAGACCTTAGTGGATCCAACCCGAATTGATCAGATTGGTTCCATGACGGACTTTGGGCCGTCCGACCCACTTCACGTCGTGTGTTAGGATTAGAAGTCATGATTTAGGATTTAGAGGCTTGATTTGAAATTATTGATAGTTTTCAAAAACCAGTCGAAACAACTTTTATAGAAGGCAAAAAGTTAGTATTAAAAGTTGGATAGAATTGCAAACTCGATACCCTCAAGTATTAGTTTTTCATCTTGGTACTCTAAACTTTTTTACTTGACAACTTGATACTATCAACTATTAAATAATTTTAGCTATATATCCAAAATAAAAAAGGACAAAATTATCTCATTTCCCACCCAATACCCTCCCCCCACCCCCCCCCCTTCACAATACACCCGGTTGCCCGGACCCCCATGCACCCCTAACTAGCCATATGATCCTTTAAATATCCGTCAGCTGAAATTATCATGAATTAGTTTTCTAAAATACTTTCATTTAATAGTAATATTTTAAAATTATTAATTTACTGTGATCTTTTTTATATAACATAGGCTTAATTGCACTTTGCTACCCTCAACTATTCCGTTTTTTCAACTTGATACACTAAACTTTTTTTGTAACAAGTTGATACCCAAAAAAGTTTTGGGACGAAATACTCATGCTCAAACCTTAAAATTACCCCCTCCCCCCCCTCTCCCCCCTCCCCCACTCCGGCTACCCTCTCCCTCCCGCTCGCCTCCCCTCGGCCACCCCCCTCTCCCGCGTCCGGCCAATACCTCCTACCCCATACCGACAC
>JANAVB010014600.1:888917-898917 GCA_029216955.1 Iris pallida
GTCAAAGTCAACCTTGGTCAACTCTGGTCAACTTTGGTCAAACCTGGTCAACTCTAAGTCAACTAGTCTGTTTACTAATTTTTAGGTCAAGCACAAGTTTTCAAGTCATTCTAAGTTCGTTTGAGTTGATTGGATCAAGTTTGACCCAAAGTGACTTTTGTCAACTTGCCAGTCAACTTGACTAATCTAGCTCATTGGACCAATCCTAAACTGTCTCAATACTCCCTAGGTTACATTCAAGAGCAACACCTATATATATATATCATATATATTCATTCATTCATTTCGTTTGAGTTGATTTGGATCAAGTTTGACCTAAAGTTGACTTTTGTCAACTTGGTCCAACTTGCTAGTCAACTCGACAATCTAGGCTCATTGGGCCATCCTAAACTGACTCAATACTCCCTAGGTTACATTCAAGAGCAACACCTATATATATATATATATATATATATATATATATATAATATATTATATATATATAATATAACATACATACATGCACACATACACATACACATATACTTAAGCTTGTGAAGAAGAGGTTGTGTGTGTGTGTCGATAAAGGGCTGCTGTTATATGCCAAAATCTGAGAATAAACCACCAATTCTCAACTATACATAAATCCATATATATATATATATATATATATATATATATATATCACAACTTACATATAGAAATATCATAGATATACATATACATAGGGAAGAAGAAAGGGTGAAACCATGAAGAGATCAATGTTCAGATCTGAGAATCGAAATATCTCGACATATACTCCCAAAACATATATATATATATATATATATATATATATATATATATATATATATTATATATATATATATATATATATTATATTATATATATATAATATATATATATATATCACACTTACATATAGAATATCTATAGCTATACATATACATAGGGAAGAAAGAGGGTGAAACCATGAAGAGATCAATGTTCAGATCTGAGAATCGAATATCTCGACATATACTCACAAAACATATATATATATATATATATATATATATATATATATAATATATATATATATATATATATATTTATATATATATATATATATATATCTATATATATATATATATATATATTATATATATATATATTTACATTTGGATATATATATCATATACACATTTTTTTTCTTATACATAAAGGGAAAAAGGATATACACATATATGGTAGAAATATTTGAAAGTAAATTAGGGACTAAAACTTACAATCTAGAATCTTAATAACTTCATATTAATTCAGAAAATCTGAGTTAATTCTCAGAAAATTGAAATATAACAAAAAAACTCAAATATATATAAAGTCGAAACCCGAAATCCAACTCATGCCCAAATGCAATATACATACTAGAACTCACGAAACTTGGCAAACTCGAAGGCGTCTATGTGTGTGACGTGCTCGGGTACTCACAGGGTCGAACCCGTGTCCGTATCGTGTCCACGGAGCGCGTATCGGAAAAACTGAACTCGCGTGTCGGAACGTGTACGTACACGTACGTTTCGTCCGATTGGATGCCACACGCAACACGAGAAGCCTCGTACTCGTGCACATAGCTAGGTAGGGTCCCAGGGTAGGTCTAGGACATGCTGACATGACCACCACATTGCGTCTACGCGGCACAGCAATACGCGAACCTCCGTGCGGCCTGTGTGCGCGCGCGCGTGCTTGCCCGTGGACGCATGTCGGGCCTCGTGGCTCGTGATTCGAGCCACGCCGCAAATCAGGATCGAGTCCCTGGATAGTAGCGGGCTGAACCGTGTGCGTGAGATTTCTCCGCGCACGCTTTACGAAATGTTGTGAAATTTTAGGAGCATGTGGACAGAGGTTGCCCCCACGCGCACATAAAAGTTTATGTGAAACGGAGCCCTGTGCGTGAGTTACGACGCTCGGACATGAGGACATGCACGGGACCGTGCACGGGCCTCGTGCACGCGTGTCCGTGTCCGATTCGGACACTGAAATCGTGTCGAATTCAGATCCGTCTTCACAAAAGTTGTTACAAATAATATTAGCAAAAAATTCTTGAAAATATAATAAAAAAATAACACTTTTTTGTTCTAAGTGGCATTTCGTCGAACACGTGTTCCATTGGACCGACACGTGTCCGATACAGAAATCAAACGAAATTACAAACCTACCAAACTTCATGCACAGGTCGGGGGTACCTATATGGATGCTAAAATGCAAAAATTCAGAAGGAACAATGGTAGAACGAGGTTTACCTTTTGAGAGTTGGAATCTCAATGAAAGTGAATCCTCGAGCGCTTTGACGACCAGTTTCACCCGAGCAAACATCTCTAAATCCTTGCTAGCAATACTCCAGCAAGTTTTTCTCCTCCCCACGGTCGTAATGTAATTCGTTTGGTACGAATCGGATGCCGGATGAGAAAGTTAGGGTTTGGAGAAATGGAGAAACTAGTGTTTGATCTTGTGGAGGCTATGTGATTTCTACACAATGAGAGGGGGCTGCTGCTATGGTCAGCCAGGGGTAGGGGTATTAGGGTTAGGGTTCAGTCATGGGCCAAGCACTCTTAAGTTGCTAAAAAGGCCCATTGACAAAAGGCTTTAAAGGCTTAATGAAAATAGCAAAAATGAAATAAAAATAGATAATAATTCTAAATTAAATCTAAAAGCCAATAATAAATCTAATTACATTATTAGGCTTCTAATCAAGATTGACTAAGGTTATACCATCTTGGTCCTACCAAAATACCAAGCCAAACTACACAACGATCAATTTAATTAATAATTTAAATAAATTCAAAATAATGCACAATGACTAAAATACCCTTAATTAGAAAAAGTGAGTATGACAGAGGAGGCTATTGAGCAAACCTACTGGTAGCAGAAGGCAATGAAGGAGCTGGTAGTACTTTTACTGAGGAGGACCAGGCACTGATGGGCATGCTGGAATCACTCAGAAGGAAGCATAGGGCGTCAAACGAGGGAAGCGAGGAGGCTTCTACCTCATTCTCTGCCATGTATGCCCATCCATCTGAAGGTACTAACGATCCACTTGCTCTTGCATCTATGTATTCCCCTCGACCGTTAGACTGGATAATTGACTCGGGAGCATCTCGACACGTGACGGGAAAGGCTAGTGAGTTCTCCTCCTACACTCACCTACCATCGACAGACAATATTCAAACAGCTGATGGGACATTCCAGCCAGTGGTCGGTAAGGGTACTATAAATTGTACGGGTTCGATAAAATTATTTAATGTTTTGTATGCTCCTTTTTTTTCTAGTCAGTCTTTTATCCATTAGTTCCATCATCGTTCAACTAAAACGTATTGTTTCCTTTGATATTCCCAAGGTGATCTTCCAGAAGAAAAAGACGGGATGAAGACTTGGGACTGGCACTTGGCATGATGGACTGTGGTACCTGGATCGAGAAGGGATGGATTCAGCATTAGTATCTATGGCAGAAAAGGCAGGGATGGAAGGACTGAAGAAGATGAGTACGGAAGATACATTGCGACTCCACCACAGGAGGTTGGGACACTCTTCATTTGGTATTTTACGCAAATTGTACCCTGCAATTTATGAAGGAGTTAATAAAGAAAACTAGTTTGTAATGCTTGTGAGTTAGGCAAACTTACTAGGAGTTCATATGTGAGTAGCGGTCATAGGAACTAGTCCATTTTTGATGTGGTACACTCTGATGTTTGGGGGCATTGTACTACTCCCATGAATGGTTACAAATATTTTGTTACCTTCATAGATTGTTTTTCTCATACTACTTGGCTGTATTTGATGAAAAATAAGAGTGAGGTCCCCTCATGTTTTCAGAACTTTCACAAACATGTCCAGACTCAGTACAAGACAGTGGTGAAGGTACTGAGGGTCTGACAATGGAACATAGTACACCAACAAGACACTTGCAGAATACTTGTCCGTCCAAGGGATACAGCATCAGACCACCTGTTCATATACATCAGCACAGAACGGAGTAGCGGAAAGGAAGAACAGACACCTTCTGGAAGTGGCGAGAAGTATGATGATAGACATGAATGTCCCACAGAGTCCGTGGAGATATACAGTATTGACAGCAGCTCAACTGATTAACATGATGCCTTCGAAGGTGTTGGAATGGAGGTCTCCATGCGAGATACTGCAGGAAAATAATAGTGGGATGCTCCCACTAAAGGTGTTTGGCTGTGTATGCTTCGTGAAGGACAACAGACCGTCGGTAGGGAAGCTTGATCCTCGAGCAATCAAGTGTATCTATGTGGGCTACTCGAGAACTCAGAAGTGCTACGTATGCCGGAGTGTAGCACCCAGTTTCTAAAATGAGGATAATTTTGAAATTTTGTAATTATAATTATTTAATAATGATATTTAAACCATATTATGATTTTTGGAGATTTTTAGTTATTTTAAAACTATTTAAAACTACGACTTGTGATTTTGATGTTTTGCTAGTGCAACCTTAGAGATTACTTAACCTAGAGACTAACCATGATCATATGAGCCTAGCCATAGGTTTAGAACATCAAGTTAGGGCTTTTTAGCCTAAGGGGTATTTTGGTAATTTACTAAGAATTATTGGAATTATTGGAATTATGTGAATTATTATTATTTAATTATTGTCATGAGAGTCCCTAACCTAGTTTACCCTAATCTAGAGGTTAGCCACTAACCTAGAGACTAGGGGATGGATATTACATATTAGTCAATGTAGAAAAATATCTAGGATATTTACATATGTGATATTTTCCTTGAAACCCTCAAAAGATCTCAATTTTGGCACAAAGTCCTTGCCTTCACCTTGAAGGAAGGCAAGAGGACACCCCCCTTGCCATGACCAGCCAAGGGCACCCCCTACCATGCCCCCTTCTTATATAACTACATCAAATCCTTTACATACCATTTTGCATGTATTAAAAACCTAGAAATTTTCCTCAACCATCAAACCTCCATAACTTCTTCAAATTAGCTCTAAATTCATCCAAGTCTTTTGCATTGGGACCCTACAACATTGAGGGTGCTAAGGGAGGCTAGCAAGCAAGGACACAAGGCTATTTGCAACATCAAAGTGGAAGGACACCCCCCTACTAGCTTGATTTCCATTGGAATTGCACCAATAGGTAAATACCCTCATACTTAGTTAATATTGTGTTTTCTCTTCATAATTGCATGCATATAGGTATACCCTAGCTGTGGAACAAGTTTGGTAAAATCTAGGGTTGGTTTGGTGTCCGTATCGGACACGTATCCTAGGTTAAAAAACTGTGTTTGTTGAAATGCCTCAAAGAAATGGTTTTTGTGTTTTTGTGAAACAAAATAAATTTTTGGGTAGCCCTAGACATGTAGGACACACAACACCCCGACTGAGCACAAAACAGTGTCGTGTCCGTGTCCAAATTGGACACGAACCCGCTGTGCACACCCACACACATTGTCCTGCTACCCGACCCCCTTTTCTCCTTCACCTGGACACGTGTAACTTGACACACACCTAGGGGCAATGTCTGACAAGACATCCCCAAAGTTTCGTGTCAAGTCGTGTCGTGTCGAGTGAGAAATCGCACTCGTACGGGTTTTACACTGCACTGTACGTATTGCACAGAGCCGACTTCGCGCGCGTCGTGTCGCGCGGACACGACACTTGGACACCTCGTGTTTGCACGAGTGTGTAGCCCAACATGTGGGCTACATGTGGGCATGACCACGAGATCCCACATGGCTTGTGTCGTGTACACGAGACGCTGGAACACGTGCACGACGCGGTCTGAAACACGCGTATCAGTCGTGTTTTCCCGACTGATACGGACCTCGTGTCGTGTCCTGAGGACACGTGGACACTGTGCAGGCTACCCTAACCCTAGACTAACCCTAGGCAAACCTAGGGACATGATCACGAGACACGAGGACACGCGTGTCGTGTCCTAGAGCTAGGTGCACGCGTGCACGACGCGGTGACAATTCCCTGTGTCAGGGTTTACCCGATTGGGTTTTCTAGAGTTTAGACACGTTGTGTCATGTCGGGACTGTGTCTCAGGCACCCTAGAAGCTAGGAGACACTTGGGGCAACACTTACCAACCAAGGGTTTCGTGTCATAGTTTGGTTTTGGACACGGATTTAGGTTTACCCCATCTCACTGTGCACAGTGCACATTTCCTGATTTTTGGGATTTTTCTAATTTTTCTAAAACGAATTTTGAAACGATTTTTGCATGTATTACTGTGTATACATAGTGTATATACATAGTGTATATGTGTGCGTGTGTGTGGGAGGAATTTGGGTGAAATTGCATGTGTATATATGTATATATGAGTATATGTATATATGTATGTATTTATGTATGTTAGTGTGTGTGTGCGTGTCTATGTTCTCTGTCACAGTGGACAGAGAACCCCCCTACTGTCCAGAAATCTCATCTCTCTCTCTATTGTTCACTCTCTATCTCTCTCACTCTCTCACATCTCTCTCTCTCTCTCTCTCTCTCTCTCTCTATATATATATATATATATATATATATATATATATATATATATATATATATATATATATATATATATTTTATGTGTATATATATGTATATATATATATATGTTATATATAGTGAGTGTATATATAGTATTTTATATATTGGTTATATATGGTATATATATAGTGGGATATATATTGTATATATATTGTAGATATGTATATATATATAATATGGCCTATGAATATATATATGGTATAGATAGTGTATGTATCTATTGTATATATATATAGATACCTATATGTATCAACTAGTGCCCTAGATGTACTAGCCTATGGCCTATGGCCAATGAGTTAGGATAGACCATTAGGCCTACTAGACCTAGGTAGTTGACCTTGTTTGACTAGAGTTGACCAAAGTCAACCTTAGGTTAAACTTGACCTAATTGACCTAGAAATGGCTTGGATGGACTTTAAAGGGCTTGATGACTAAGGTTTGACTAAACCTAGACTATTAAACTAGTTGATTTATGTTTGACCATATGGTTATGAGGATAGTCCTATGTAATTTAAGATATGTATGGAGCTAAGTGGGATAATTAGGAGTTATGTCATGATTTGGGTTAGCCTTATAGAGTTGACATATAGAGTTGACCCTTGACCTAAAAACCCTTAGTTAGTCTAAGTTTAACCTAGATTTGACTTGGAATAACCTAGAATGACTAGTTTGACTAAACCCTAACTAGTTTGACCATGGTTGACCTAACTTTGACTAGTTTGACCTAGTTTGACTTTTAGAGTTGACCAAGAGTTGACTTTTGACCAGATTGACCTAGAATCATGTAGTATGCATTGTATACTCTATTTTTTACCATTGTGGATATATTGTGACCTGTTTTACTCTGAATAGGACTCTGTGACAGTAGTTCGGACATCTATTCATATCAGTCATACAGGGTGACAGACGAGTACATTCTCTGATCATTTCATACTTGTTAGGATTTATATTCTTGCTCTAGATTACTTTACATGATGCTGTCACGTTATTATCACGGATTGGTACTATATGGATCTTGTCATGCGATGTTATCCCCCTCGAGGTGCATCAAATACAGTTGTCATGTGCTTTTTACGAACATCTTGTATTTCATGTACACCTCTATTCATGTATACTCTTGTGCAATCTTGTACTCTCATGATCACGTGAGCAAATATGATAAAAACCTCTTGTGCAAGGTAACGTAACTTGACTGGATCCTTGTGTATTGATTGGGGAGGGTGAGTAGGAAATGGTTATGTGATCAAAATCCCATCTTGTAAAATCTTGTGAAATCATGTATATGTCCATAGTACACTCACGTATGATGGAGTTACCCTTGTATTGTCCTAACCCGTTTATATAACCATCTCATGCTCTAAATTACAGGTTACCTACAGTTCTTACTTATTATATATATAGATATTTCCAGTTATCAAATGTCTCTCGTTTTTATATATATTTCTTTACAGTCCATGTATCTTACTCTATGCATGCTTTATATTTCCTAACATGATATGAACTGCGTGAGATGTATTGTGCTCATTCCTGTCCTGACTGGACCTGTTAAAAATATTACATATGATGATGGTGACTGTCCTACCTTCTATGGGACACATGAGGGTGACCTTCAGGAGCCTGAGGAGCATCTAGCTCAGTAGAGTGTGCCTAGTCTAGTCTAGTGATTATAGTTTCATTTTGTATCAGATTGTTCCGATTGTTAGTTGTGACTTAGTTATATTTCAGGTCTTGTACTTATTTGTGTTGGACATCTACTTTGTGTGGTGTGATAACTCTATTTATATTCAGTTTCTTCCTTTCATCTGATTCCATATCATGCTCTATCTTTCCTAGACTTGTGTTTGAGATATAGAGTTGAGATGTTATGTTATACCTCTGTACGGAGATGACAGGTTTATATATCTTGTTGTTAGATGTTATAGATGACCTATACAGCGTTCTACCGTCGATACTGCGGCGTAGCCTGGACGTACCCACGTTCTCGTGTCCCTAATCAGGGTGCGGGTCGTGACACGGAGTCCAGTGAATTTTTTTTGTAAGTATAGGTGTTCACTTCAGGGAACATGAGCCATACTACAGTCAGGAGGAAACCCAAATATCTCACCTGATACTGCAAGTATGAGGCGGAAGGGGGAGTTGTTGGGAAGCATTTCGACTGATCTCGTAGTATGGCTTGGAGGAACAAATAGGGTACAAGAAGGTGAAAAGGGACATGAGAAGGAAATAAGAGGTGACAGCCCCATAGCTCCGGGGGAGATATTTACCTACAACAGGCAAGAGAAGCAACTTGCAGGACCAATTCCTACAGTGCCAGTGCTAAGTCCCTTGCCTGCGCCCGTCTTGACTCCTAAGACACCTACATCACCACCTTTCCCTTCAGGTGATATCCTTCCTTCTCCTCCTCCCAACCATCATCAGTATGGAGGTCCACTAGCAGCAATGCGGAAAAACTTCCTGATAGATATGGTTGGGACCTTGCTAAATTTGTCACATATAATCATCTCTCTTCTTCTCATAGAGCTTTTATTGCATCATTAGATAATGTTACTATACTTAACAATTGGCAGGTAGCCAAGAACGATCCAAAGTAGAAAGCAGCGATGCACGAGGAGTTGGAAGCTTTGGAGAAGAATCAAACTTGGGAGCTGGTGAGACTGCCAAAAGAAAAGAGAGCAGTCGGATACAAGTGGATTTTCACTGTGAAGCAGAACCCAGATGGATAGATTGAGCGCTGCAAAACTCGACTGGTGGCAAAAGGATACAGTCAGACGAACGGCTTCAACTATGACGAGACCTTTGCACCAGTGGCGAAGATGAGTACTGTCAGGACCTTAATCTCTCTGGCAGCAAATGGAGGATGGAAGCTACACCAACTGGATGTGAAGAATGTATTTCTTCATGGGGATCTAGTGGAGGAGGTGTACATGGAGATACCACCAGGATTCGGCATCAATCAGACATAAGGCAAGGTCTGCAGGTTGAAGAAGTCCCTCTATAGACCGAAGCAGTCTCATCGAGCGTAGTTTGACAAGTTCAGAAGAGCAATGATAGGGATAAAATATCAGTAGATCAATGCTGATCATACTGTATTCTTTAGACGAAGTGGAGGCCACATCACCATGCTTGCGGTGTATGTGGATGATATGATTATCACAGGCGATGATGAGCATGGGATCGACCAACTCAAGGAGAAGCTTGGCAAGGAGTTCGAGGTGAAGGATCTTGGCCCTCTTCGATACTTTCTTGGGATTGAGATTGCTCGAGATACAGAGAGAATTGTTCTTTCTCAGAGGAAGTACGCAATGTGTAGCGCCCCGCTTTCGATAGGCGACGGACTTCATAATATGCTTGCGACGAGTCAGATCGGTCGGGAACTTAGATGGCCATCTGACTCGATCGTTGGACTTGGTAAACGATGTCACGACCTGCACCCGCTATAAGGGCACGTGTACGTGACAACGCCCAGCCCT
>JANAVB010014600.1:903917-1144819 GCA_029216955.1 Iris pallida
GAGGCGTTTTGAAGCTCTTCCTATGCTGAAGTATTTTGAAGCCAATTCAATCAACGGCTTATGTAAAGAGGGCCAATGTATGGAACGGCAAGTGTTAGTTTAGGCAGCTTGTCGAGTATGTTTTATTTCATTTCCAATCAATGTAGCAGCAACGGCATCCAATGTAATTACGACTTGCACTTCGTTGTAAGCTATGAATGAAAAATAAATTTCTATCTTCCTATACCGCGTCGTATATTCTGATGTGATTTGTGAAGTTTTAACTTGGCGTATTAATATGTAAATCAACGTAACGTTCTTGCCTTGTACGAGTGCAACTCCAGACTCGTACGGCATCACGCCTTAGCGAGAAAGATCGAATCGGCAAAATAATATCGGGGACGAACGTTTGTCGACTCGGGGCTTGACAAATTTGTATCAGAGCACAATTATGTTTCCTCGGATTTTCAAAAGATGTTTTATTGTTGGAATATCCGTTGCAATGGCTCGATTGAATGCTTGTCGACATGCTGCGTGAAATAAAAGTTCAATACAGGTAAGTCCGTAGATATTTTTGAAAAATACTAACGGATTTACTCTATTTTGTAGGAATAACTAAGAAAAAGAACAATACCGGTACAACAACCCAAACCGTAGATAGTACGTCGAGCAAAAAAAATACTGGCCCTAGCGAGACGACTATGAAGAAAATGCTACAGTTGATGGAACTGCAGCAGCAACAGCTTTAAATGCAATTTAAAGCCCAATTTGATGCGCAGCAGAAGCAGATGAACGCCCTGACTTAGATAGTGAGCAAGATGGTGGGCAATACCAAGGCAACGGACGTGATACCCGAGGAGAGGCAAGATGTTCAAGATGAAGTCGAGGAAGAAGTCCAACCACAAATGATAGACTATTCTTCCTTGCTCAATATAAAGGAGTTCCGCAAGATGAACTTGTCGAAGTTCAATGGCCGAGCAGAGCCCGATGTGATAGTGGGATGGCTCGCAGAAACGGAGGACTTGTTTGATCTTCTCTGTATTGAAGGGTCCCAGAGGGTGGCCTGTGCGGCGCTACAGCTACATCTGAGAGCATACGACTGGTGGGCGGCGAAGAAAAAGAAAATCTGTGAAACCGATCCCAACACAAAGATTTCCTGGGAAATGTTCAAGGCTGCCTTCCTTGAGCAATACGTTCCTCGCGCCATCCGTCGACAGAAGGGGGATGAGTTCATGATGTTGAGGCAAGGGAACATGACTGTTGAAGATTATGATGCAAGCTTCTCAAAACTTGCAAAATTTGTCGGCGCCTTCCTGTCCAACAAAGAAGAATGGTGCGAGCATTTTTAACAGGGCCTCAACGACAAATTACGTAGGGACGTCATGAACCAGTGATGCCAAACTTATCGTAAATCCTACGAAGCTGCACTTGATAGCGAGCAGATCTTTGGCCGTATGTCACAAAGGGCCGTGCCTGTCGTCCGTAATAATTTCAACAAGCGTCCAAATGACGCTGGAGGATCGGGAGTACAAAAGCGTCCGAACACGTCTGAGAATCGAGGCCCCTTATCCGCAGTAAATTGCCATAGATACGGCATGCGTGGGCACCGAGCACCCGACTGTAAATTGAGAACATGCTTCAAGTGTGGCGAGCTAGGTCACTTCAGTCAATTCTGTCAGACGGGAAAGCTAAATCAACACCCTCCGAGAAATGTTCCAAATTCGTATAAAGCACCTACACTGCAAGGTGCGAATGCGGTACCAGTGAACCCACCGAATCAACGCCATGGAGCGCAAGGCCGAGTCTATACATTGACTAGAGACGAGGTGTTTGGGTCTGATACTGTTGTAACATGTATATTACTTTACAAAAATATACCTGCTCGAGTACTATTCGATTCGGATACGACGCAAGTTTTATATCTGCTGATTTTGCGAAAGAAAATAAAATAACCATGCAATCACTAGATATAGACATTTGTATTAGCACTCCGTCCGGAGTCGATATGCCTGCAAACTTTATTTGTAGGGATGGCCACATTTGCATCGGAGGAAGAAATATATCTTTGGATGCCGTCGTACTAGACATCAAAGAGTACGACATAATTCTGGGCATGGATTGGTTGGGCGCTTGTCATGCAACGATCGAGTGCACGGAGAAGAGAGTGATGTTTCGTCTTCCTGGCGAGACAGAGTTCTCATATTCGTGCGGTACGGTCTCGAAGACGACAATGATGGTATCGGCAATCTCGGCGAGGCGTATGCTGCGTTCTGGCTGTACGGGATACTTGGCAACAGTTAGAGACACGCGAAAGGATAATACGAACACAATACAGACTGATGTTGTGGTAGGTTTTCCCAATGTTTTTCCTGACGAGATGCCCGGGATGCCCCCGGATCGAGAAATAGAATTCAGCATCGATACCTTTCCGAATACGCGGCCGATATCAAAGGCACCTTACCGAATGGCTCCAGCAGAACTGAAGGAGCTGAAGGTACAATTACAAGAGTTGCTAGATCGCGGATTTATTCGCCCTAGCGTCTCTCTGTGGGGAGCTTCTGTACTGTTTGTGAAGAAGAAGGATGGATCGATGCGGCTATGCATCGACTATCGGGAACTCAACAAGGCGACCGTGCGGAACAAGTATCCTTTGCCACGAATCGACGACTTGTTTGACCAATTGCAAGGGACGTCAATATTTTCAAAAATTGATCTTCGTTCAGGCTATTATCAGTTGAAGATCAAGTTCGACGACATATCGAAGTCTGCCTTCCGCACTCGATATGGTCATTACGAATTCCTAGTCATGCCGTTCGGTTTGACGAATGCCCCAGCCGTTTTCATGGATCTGATGAACCGAGTCTTCCGACCCCAAATCGATAAATTTGTAGTCGTATTCATCGACGATATCTTTATCTATTCAAAGAATCAAGAAGAGCATGCAGAACACTTGAAGACGGTATTGCAGATTCTGCGTAAAAATAAATTATATGCCAAGTAAAGTAAACGCGAGTTCTGGATGAGTAGTGTGACATTCTTCGAACATGTAATCTCTGTCGAAGGTGTCGTGGTGGACCCAAAGAAGATTGAAGCGGTGGTAGATTAGAGACGACCTGCCTCGGCTAGCGATATTCGGAGTTTCCTGGGCTTAGCGGGCTACTACCGGAGATTTGTGCGAAGCTTTTCAAAAGTAGCGTCGCCTCTGACTCGCCTCACCCAGAAGGGAGTAGTATTTGAATGGAGTGACGACTATGAATCCATCTTTCAAGAATTGAAGCAACGGCTCATCTCAGCTCCAATTCTTGCACTTCCAGACGGTCCAGAAGGCTTTCAGATATTCAGTGACGCATCGGGAACTGGCCTCGGGTGCGTACTCATGCAGAGAGATAAAGTCATCTCCTATGCTTCACGGCAGTTGAAGCAGTACGAGAAAACTACCCGACGCACGACCTAGAATTGGCAGAGATCGTGTTTGCGTTGAAACTCTGGCAGCACTTTCTCTATGGTGTGGCTTGCAGAATCTACACAGATCATAAAAGCCTGAAATACTTGTTTACGCAACGAGAACTCAACCTACGGCCGCGACGTTGGCTCGAACTCATAAAAGATTACGAGCTAACGATCGAGTATACGCTGGGCAAGGGAAACGTTGTAGCCAACGCGCTTAGCAGAATGTTTATGGGAACACTAGCCATAAATAAGGAGATACGACGAGACCTTGAAGCGATGGGTATCAAACTCGGAATTAAGTATCGACACCGGCATCTAGCTCAGTTGAAGTTAGGATCGAGCCTGCTTAGCAAGATAAAGGCCGCAAAGAAAGACGACTCATTCCTCAAGAAGATACGTGAGCCGATTTCGATAGGAAGGACGACTGACTTTGCAGAAGACGGAGACGGGACGATGCGACTAAAGGGAAGGCTCTGTATTCCTGAAACTGCCAAACTCAGAAAAGAAATTCTGACGGAGGCACACTATACGAAGTACTCGTTACATCCTGAAAGCACCAAGATATACAAGGACTTGCGTACAAACTTTTGGTGGCACGGCATGAAGAAATACGTAGCTACATTTGTGTCGCAGTATATGGCGTGTCAGCAAGTGAAGACGGAACACCAAAGGCCAGGCGGAGAGTTGTAGAACCTCGCCATTCGCGAGTGGAAGTGGGACAACATCTTGATGGGTTTCATTTTGGGATTTTCGAAGACGCCGCGGGGGAATGATGCGATTTGGGTCATTGTTGATAGATTGACCAAGTCGGCTCACTTCATCGCAATTAAAGTAGGATGGAGCGTCGATCGGTTAGCACGAATCTACGTCGACGAGATTGTTCGACTGCATGGGGTACCGGCCTCAATAATTTTGGACAGAGACGGACGATTCCTATCGCATTTTTGGACGAGGCTACATGCGACGATGGGGACCAAACTAAATTTTAGCTCTGCGTACCATCCCCAAATAGACGGTCAGACGGAGAGGGTGAATCAAATCTTAGAAGATATGTTGCGTCTGTGTGCGATCGACCTAAAGACTAGTTGGGATACGCATTTGTCGCTTGCGGAGTTTACGTATAACAACAGTTATCAGTTGAGCATTCAGATGGCTCCATACGAAGCGCTCTACGGGAGGAAGTGTCGTTCACCAATACGCTAGGACGAAGTTGGAGAGCGACAAGTGCTTGGACCGGAACTGGTGGAGCAGGCCGTCGAAAAGGTCCGCTTGATTCGAGATAGACTCCGTATCGCGCAAAGTCGACAAAAGAGCTACGCAGATCTTCATCGACGACCGTTAGAATTCTTGGTCGGGGACCATGTGTTTCCGTATCGCGCAAGTTGAGCCCGAGATTTGTAGGCCCCTTCGAGATCATCGAGCGAGTTGCAACGATTACTTATCGGATCGTACTTCCTCCTGTCTTAGCTGATGTGCACGATATTTTCCACATTTTACAACTTCAAAAATACGTGCACGATCTAAGTCATGTGGTTAGCTTCGATCGGTTGGAGCTACGTACTGACTTGTCTTACTCGGAGGAGCCTATTCAAATTTTGGACCGTAAGAAGAAGGTGCTATGAAATCGGTCGATGTCCTTGGTCCGCGTGCTTTGGCAGAACCATTCAGTTGAAGAGTCGACGTAGGAGATGGAGGCGGAGATGAAAGAGAAATACCCTGCGTTGTATGTCTAAATTAAGGTCAGACCCTTGTTCTTAAGTTTTGGGACGAAACTTTTTCTTAGTGGTATATTATGTAGCGCCCCGCTTTCGATAGACGACGGACTTCATAATATGCTTACGACGAGTCAGATCGGTCGGAAACTTAGATGGCCATCTGACTCGATCGCTGAGATTGGTAAACGATAACGCCTTGCGACATCGATTCAAATTGATTTGGACGGAAGTTAAGAGAATCGATCCAACTAATGGAACGACTTCTGTTGGAATAAGTCCTAGATGCAGCAGGATGCATCTCGGCGAGTGATCTCTATATAAGAGTCCCTTCGACGGGACCGGACCACTGTATGGTTTTCTTGGAGCTTTTGCCGCTGGGTTTTGATGAAGTACTTTCGCGTCATTTTCCTGGATGTAATTTACAAATTTCGAAGCAATGGAAAAAGAAGGAATTGTCACGACCCGCACCGTTGAGTAAGGGCACGAGACGTGGGTACGTCCAGCCTACGCCGCAGTGTCGGCGGTAGAACGCTGTCCTAGGTCACATACATCTAACAATTATAAGGTACTTGTACAGTTTATACACTCCGAATGGAGGTGACATAAATAAGTACAACTTAATCACAACTAAGGAAAAAAGTACGAAATGATAGAATAGATAAAACACAGAATCCACAGTTGATTATACAAGATAGAGAGATAGCTGAAACTAAGATAAACATCTCCACAAATCCAGAGTACATCTCCAATATATACAAGTGTATCATAACATGAAAATAAATAGAACTAGCCTAGCTAACTAGCCTAGTCTATAGGGGTAGTGTCATCAACAAGTGCTGGGTCCTCCTGAGGGTCCAGCTCAAGTGTGTCGTCTAAGCCTGCTCCGTAATATGTAGGACACAGCTCCTCGAAGTCATCTGTAATATTTCAACAGGTCCAGTCAGGACTGGAGCGAGCACAGTACATCTCACGCAGTTCATATCATGACAGGAATAAAATACAGACAATAGAGTAAGATACATGAAACGCTGAAGAATATACTTGAAGTAAAAGAGAAGGCTGTAATAAAATATCTACTATAAATAAGGAGCTACAATGAACTAGTGATTTAGAGTACAAGCTAGACATGTGAACGGCTTAATAATAAATATGAGAGGTCGCACATGACTACACTACTTTGAAAATTGTCCACATGACTATTTATACTCTCCCGTACCCTAATCAATACACAAGGATCCGTTCAAGTTATGTTATTGCACATGGATTCACATGGGGGCCCATAAATAGGTACACATGAATATAAACATGGGGGCTCCGTGATCATGAGAGTACATGAATTACGAGAATATACATGAATGGTGAAAGCACAAGAATACATGATGAAAGTGAAACGCACATGACATGATGTATCTGATGCTCCCGAGGGGGATAACATCGTATGAAAAGATCCATATAGTATTAATCCGTATTTTCATCGTGTCAGTATCAAGTAAAATAATCTAGAGCAAGAAAATACTCCTAGCAAGTATGAAACGGTCAGAGAATGTACTCGCCCGATATCCTGAACGTCTGAATAAAATACTGTCTGAGGAGTGGTGTCTGGCTCCTAATCAGAACAGTACAAGTCATAACATGTCCAACTAAATAAAGTAAGCTACTATAATACAGTCTACATGATATTAGGTCAATCCTAGACCAAAGTCAACCCTAGTCAACTTCAGTCAACTAAATAGTCAAAGTTAGGTCAACTAGGTCAACCTAGACCCAATCAAGTCTTACTAGGCCTAACCGGTCTACCCTAGCTAGTACACACTATACACAAGTCTATATGACTCTACACATGTGTATATTTTATATACACAATACCACACAAGAATACCATAGGTTATGTACCTAGGTTATAGGCCATGCACATTCAATTTCATACATTTATACACACTATCCATATAGGCTATACCTATATTGAATTACAAATCACATTGGTTATATATATATATATTATTTACATATATATATACATGTATATACATAGAGGGTTAGAGAGGGGAAAACTTGTATATGTGAGTGTGTGACTATACATAGGCATGTGTGTGTGTGAATGAGGTCTGAAATCAGTGTGCATACATGTGTGTGCACATTGGGATATGTGAGAGTGTCAATGTGAGATTAGGATGTGAGTGTCATAGGCTTATGTGTGTATATGGCTGTCAAAATGTGTGTGGGTGTATGTGTATAGCAGTTAGGAATAGTGTACACTGTTAGTTAGGATATGGGTATACCTGTGTATAGGATTCATAGTGTCAACATGATGCTAAGGGGGTTAATTAGCTTCTGTGGTGTGTGTGTACCTGCGCAAGTGTGGAAGACAGTGTGTACATTTGATTACTTGTGACAAGAATAGGTAGGTTAAATCTCAGGAACTCAGATTCTTGTGTGTGTGTGTAGCACAACCATTCTCAGGTTTAGTGAATGACAGTGTCTCTGAATTTCAGGTTCACAGTGTGCATTCAATCCCAGGTTTGTAAAACAGTGTCTCAGTTCTATTAATCTCAGGATATGTAACATAATCTCAGGTTAAGTTCATAGGTTCAAACAGTGGTTATGAGTGTCTGTGTACAAAAGATTATAGGGGGTTAATCCCAGGTTTGTCCACAATAGTGTATTACAAATAGATGCTAAATTCTCAGGTTTGTGTGTATGTGTCTCTGTTCAAGACAACTTAGGCATTCAATTAGGAAGGAAATCAATTCATGACATTCAAACTAAAACTAACTAACATTAAATCAAAGGGAAAGGCTTACATGCCAGGTTCAGTAATGACCAAGGTCCTGTGTGTATCAGTGTCTTGTGCGATTAGTTAGACAGTGAGTATTCTATTTTCAGTGTCTTGTGCGATTAGTTAGGCAGTGAGTGTTCTGTTTCCAGGTTCAAATGAGTGTCTCAGGAATTCAAAATTTAAACAGTGTAACAGTTAAACATTTGAGTGTAAGGAACAAATCATTATCAGGTTTAGGATGAACCCAGGTTTGTGTGTAGACATGTGTGTATACCTGTGAAATCTCAGGTTAACACAATCAATGTGTGGGACATTTATGTTCTCAGATTTTGGGTTTATCAATATGCAATTATGTAATAGGCTAGCTATGTATCAAAGTGTGTGTGTGATGATACAAATCAGTGTATAAGTGAATGAAAATGTTTAAATCTCAGGCCTATTCAAGAACAGTGTATCAGTCCATAATAGTGTATCAGTTATTGCAAATCCCCATTAAGCTGCCAATTCGAAAATGAATGTGAAAACTAAATCTCCATTCCAACCTATCCCTAACATGTTATCAATATACAACAGCAGCTAAACCACATTAATTACATGATATTAACATTCAAATGTAATTCGAAAATGAGAAAATAGTGAGCTAATTCACTGATACTTGACAGTATCAATAAAAGGGAAATTTCCTATTTTCGAAATAGAAATAGCAATTAATACGATAGGTTAATGGTTGGTAAATAGAGACTACTATGTGTACGTGTTATTCACACAACATCGTGTCCAAGACAGGACACGAATGTGTCCAAGAACCACACGAACCCAACACTGATCTGGACATGAACAGCAGTGAACCCGTGCACGAGTCCTAGCACTCTCGACACGTAGCCATTGGACACGAGACTTTGGGAGTGTCGTGTCAGACATTGCCCCAAGCTCTGTGTCCAAGGACACATGTCCAAGGATACGTGTCCACGTGCCCAAGGACACGTGTCCACGTGCACTAGAACGGCCGCACGGACACGCGAGTAGCAGGACAGTCCACTGCACGCACGCGAGATGTGTCCACAAGTCCAATCTCGACACGAACTGGGCTCGATCCGTGTTCAGTCGTGTAGAAATCAATAAGCCACATAAAAACTTATTTTTCTATTCAAAAACATTTCTAAAACAGGGTCGAAATGCCCACTGTGGCATTTCGTCGAACACTATTGATCCTACGCTGATACGTGTCCGATACGGACACGTAAAGGATACGAAACCACACGAAACCTATTCCTACAGTTAGAGGACACCTAGGGCTATGCAACCATACCAAGAAATCGAAAATCTATTAGGTGAATAGGAAGTTACCTATGTGGTGCTCTTCCTCAAGAAAGCTCAACAATGGAGATTCCCTCTAGCTAGCTCAAAGCTCCAATGTAGTCCAAAATTGTTGTTAGCCTCCACCAACAGTAGGAGAACATGAATTAGGTCATAATACAAGAAGTTTGAATGAAAATGGATAAATATTGATCAAAATAGAAAGTGTTGAATGAAGAACAAACCTTGCTCTTGAAAAAATGGAGGAATGAACAAAGAGGCAACTATTTTTGAGAGGCATTAAATAGGAGGGTGGGTGTGGATCCCTAGGTCGGCCAACAATCTAGGGTTAGGGTTTTGGGAAAACAAATCAAGGGCTCTTCTATCATCTAGTCAAATCAAGGGTCTAGAATCTAGGTTCCACACTTGTCTAAGTTACAACCTAGTTAGCTCTAACTAATCATGACTTAACCAAAACTAATCATAACTAACTAATACTAACCATGGCTAACTAAGACTAGCTATGACTAATCTAGGTTAGGTCCAATCTAGGTTAGGGCTAATCATAACACATGGGAATTAATTAAATAATATTAAAATCACACCATTCTAAATAATATATATTAAATTCAAATAAATTCAAAATGACAAAAATATCCTCAAACTAGAAATATGGTAGTGATAGGAATTCTAACAAAGTGTTGGTGCTATTGCAGGAGCTCGCGTAACTAAAGCTTGACGTTGCGAAGCGCTTCGACGATAGACACGAGCAAAGAAATCGGTGGGTGATTCGGACCTTCCTTCTACTCTGTCCCGCAAACAAATTTCTTGCCTCGAATTCATTCAAATTGAACGATGCCAAGTTAATTGCATGCCAATCCACTAAGGTCAAGAACTCAAAAAAAATGTATCGATTTAGAGTAATCTACCCTGAAAAATACAAGTTTCTCACATAAACAAAAAAGTTTAAGGTTCTAGTAAAAAGATAGACTATTTCACGTGCTGCAAAATAATATGAAATGTTGATCATGGGTTATGATGTCTCGGACAATTTGGTGTCCACGGGACGCTAAATCAGGAGTACGGCTTTGGGGAAAATGAATCGTTGTATGAGTTGCAAGAAATGATAATGTCGTTCGATACTGTCCACGCTATACAAAACTGTTTGTATATATTAAACTGTTCACACATAGGCATGGTCATGGACAGCTTGTGCACAAGTTCGTTTTCCTCGAAACAGTATTCGGGGCATCGGAACCGATTCGTCCTAGGGGGAATAAATTATCGTGCTTCTGTGCGAGGCATGCGGGACCTTCAGTAAGGCTTGCAACCTAAGCTGAAAGGGTAGCGTCGCATGCCAATTTCGATCAAGTCCCTAGTGGTGCGTAACACCAATGACCATATGTAAGATAGTAGCATGCTCATCTATTGTCTTATGCAGGTATAATTACTATCTCTGTTTTATGCAGGGACGAGTACGGCCGTGGTAAAAAATGTGATAAATCACTACGCTTCACTGTATGCTTTGTTACTCAAAGATGGCTATCGATATGAACTGAATTCATTTAGTTCTAAATAGAAACACAACTCTAAAGCATGCCTATCTTAACAATCAGAGTCAGTTTAGACGAGTTGGTTCGTCTCGTCCACTTAGCAAGTGTGCTAATCCCCTCCCCCAATTTTCCCAGGTGCGGCGGACTGTAACGTCCCAAATGTTGCACACAGCCCGAGGCCGAGTTGTATAACCTTTTCACGGACCAAGATTATGCGAAAAGCTTCCAGAACATTCTAGAAGATTGCGGAAGGCTCTAGAAGATTGTGGATCTCTCCGGAAGGCCCAAGATCATTCTAGGAGGCCCAAAAAGCTTCTGGAAGACCCTTGAAGCTTCCTTTTATGTTGCTAGGGAATAAACCTGGAATATGCCATTCCAGTTATGGTAGAAAAGAATAATTCTTGGAATATTCCTTCCAGGACTTTCCATGTAAAGCTCTTTGAGCACTTATAAAAGGGGAAGGCTTTCATTTCTTCCTCACCACCTAAAAATTATAAGCATTCTCCAAGTCAATAAAGAGATTCTTACTAGTCCATCTTTACTCCACTATTCTAGTTTTCTTAGTGATCTAGCTAAGTCGGGTTGCGAAGGCTTACACGAGTCTTTGAGGAGAAAGACAGTGCGCCGCACGGGACGAAGTGCTAGCAAAAATACTAAGTCCGTGACAAGTGGTATCAGAGCAAAGGTTCGATCGCCGTCATATCTTCGACCGAAGCCATCATCAACGAGCAACCCGCATCGCCTAAGGAGAAGGCAAAGACCTCGAGGAAGGGCAAGAGCAAAGAACCGTCGATGGAACGGGCTCTTGGCGAGTTGGCTGACCGGATGGAGATGCTGGAGAAAGGCGTAACGGGCGTCGAATTTCAAATGGAGCAAAACCAAGCGGATCAAGAGGAATTCGCCCAGGGTTTGGAGACGGACGTCGCCATGGCTATGATGGAGTTCCGAGAGCATCTCCACGAGATGCAGGTCGAGTTCGAGGAGAAACGAAAGGCCATGAAGGCGGAGATTGCTAAACTACGCAAAGAGCTACAAATCAAGACGGAGGTCCTCGAGACGGCCATTGCTGGTGGTCCGACTCCGAGGAGGGAGTCGACACAGAGGGTGAAATATCCAGAACCCAACCCAAATCCTTCACTGGCGTACGGGACACGCAGGAGGTGGATAACTTTATCTGGAATGTCGAGCGCTACCTGAAGGCGTTCCGCATCGAGGATGAGACCGACAAGGTAAACACAGCGTCCCTATATTTCTCTGATGATGCTATGCTGTGGTGGCGACATAGGTGCATCGATATAGAAAAAGGGCTCTGCAAGATCGAGACTTGGGGGGATCTCAAGAAGGAGATCAAGTCTCAATTCTACCCGAAGAACGTGGAGTATGCCGCGAGACAGAGTTTGCGACAACTTAAACACACCGGGTCCGTCAAGGAGTATGTGGCGGAGTTTACCCGCCTGATGCTTTTCATTTCCACTATGGACGAAGAGGATCGCCTGTTCCACTTCCTGGAAGGTCTACAACCATGGGCGGTATAAGAATTGCAGAGGCAAGATGTGTCAGATGTGAACGCGGTTGTTGCGGCAGCCGAAAAGCTGATGGAGTATCGATGAAATAATACCCCGAAGCCCAAGGAAAAGACCACCACCAAGTTCAGTGGTGGGAGAGCGAAGAAGAATAATGGAAAGGAAGGCCCGACGTCGAAGGTGATGTACGTGGACGTGAAGATCAGCGGCCCGCCGTCGAAGGTGATATTCGCACGAGACTGCCCGAACAGAGGAAAGAAGGTGAACGCGGTCCAAGGTGAGGAGGCCGAGGCCGAGGAGCCTAAGAAGGGGGCTCACGTGGGTGCCCTGCGTCTGTTGAATGCTTTGAAGAGCAAGGCGGTAGTGTCCAAGACCCCAAATCGAGAGCTGATGTACGTGGATGTGAAGATCAACGGCCACAACACCAGTGCGATGGTCGACACGGGGGCAACCCACAACTTTATCTAGGACACGGAGGTCCGACGCTTAGGTTTAGCGCTGGAAAAAGACTCAAGCACGATAAAGGCAGTCAACTCTGAGGCGCCCCCCCTGCAGGAGGTGGCCAAAGGAATGAAGATCCAAATAGGAGACTGGACGGGTGTCACCAGTCTCACGACAGCACCACTGGATGACTTCAACATAATCTTCGGGATGGACTTCCTTATTTCGGCAAAGGGGGTCCCAATACCGCATTTGGGAGTCGTCGGGATCATGGAGGAGAGCTCTCCGTGCATGGTGACAACTGTATGAGGCGAGCTCACGAAGGGGAAGGCTCTCTCCGCATTATAACTCAAGAAGGGGATGCGACACGAGGAGACGACCTACCTTGCGGTGCTCAAGACGGAGGAGGTGCCCGTGCAGGGGGATCTTCCGCCTGAGATTGATGACGTCCTTTTGGAGTTGGGGACCTCATGCCGAAGGAGTTGCCAAAGTGGCTACCTCCGCAGAGGGAGGTAGACCACACCATCGAGTTAGAGCCGAGCACGAAGCCGCCCGCCATGGCTCTATATCGCATGGCCCCTCCCGAGCTGGACGAGTTGAAGAAGCAACTCAAAGAGCTGCTGGACGCAGGATTCATCAGACCGTCAAAGGCCCCGTACTGTGCACCGGTGCTGTTCCAGAAGAAGAAGGACGAAAGCCTTCGTTTGTGCATCGACTATCGTGCACTAAACAAGGTAACCGTCAAGAACAATTATCCTATCCCGTTGGTGGCAGACTTGTTCGACCAACTGGGAGGCGCGAGATACTTCTCCAAACTTGATCTGCGCTCGGGGTATTATCAAGTCCGGATTGCGGAGGGCGACGAGGCTAAGACGGCATACGTGACGAGGTATGACGCATATGAGTTTATGGTTATGCCTTTTGGTCTAACAAATGGTCCTGCAACTTTTTGTACTTTGATGAACAAGCTCTTCCACCCCTAGCTGGATCGGTTCGTCGTGGTCTACCTCGACGACATCGTCGTGTACTCAAATATGATGGAGGAGCACATCGAGCATTTGAAGACTGTCTTCCAGGTGCTGAGGGAGATCGAACTCTTCGTCAAGCGGGAGAAGTGCTCATTCGCACAAGAAGATGTGTCGTTCTTGGGGCACTGGATCGGGCATGGCAAGATATGGATGGACGGCACAAAGGTCCAGTCCATACGGGAGTGGGAGGCTCCAACCAGGATGACAAAACTGCGATCGTTCCTTGGCTTGGCAAACTACTACCGACGGTTCATCCGAGGATATTCTGCCATCGCAGCGCCTCTGACCGATCTGCTGTGGAAGGATCGGGCATGGAGCTGGACGCCCCGATGTGAGGAGGCATTCGAGGCACTAAAGCGGGCTATGACGGAGGAGCCGATCTTATCTTTATCGGACTACTCCAAGGCGTTCGAAGTACACACGGACGCGTCCGACTTCGCCATCGGTGGGGTGTTGGTACAGGAAGAGCACTCCATCGCGTTCAAGAGCCGCAAGTTGAATGATACTGAGCGGCGCTACACGATGCAGGAGAAGGAGATGATCGCGGTCGTGCATAGGTTAAGGACATGGCAGTACTACCTTCTCGGCACCAAGTTCGTGGTCATGACGGACAATGTTGCCACGAGCTACTTTCAGTCCCAGAAGAAGCTATCTCCGAAGCAGGCGAGATGGCAAGATTTTCTAGCCGAGTTCGACATGGTGTTGCAGTACAAACCCGGCAAGGAAAATTAGGTGGCCGATGAGCTTAGCAGGAAGGCCGAGCTCGCATCTGTGTGCTTGCTCAAGGAGGACATCCTGGACAGTGTTCGAGTGGGAATCATGGAGGACCCACTAACACTGGCCATAGTGAAGCTTGCCACGGAGGGCAAGACGAGAAGGTTCTGGCTGAAAGACGGACTTCTCTACACCAAGGACGATAGGGTGGTCGTGCCTAGGTGGAGTGGCTTGCGGAGACAGCTGCTCAAGGAGTGTCATAACACGAAGTGGGCTGGACATCTGAGGCAGAAGCGAACCTTGGCACTGCTGGAGGCCGCATACTACTGGCCTCACATGTGCGAAGATGTGGAGGACTATGTTTACACTTGTCTTGTGTGCCAACAGGACAAGGTGGACCATCAGAAGCCCGGGGGCCTGCTGGAGCCTCTTCCCGTGTCGAGTCGGCCATGGGAGAGCATATCGATGGACTTTATCTCCACTCTGCCAAAAGTGGGGGCGCTTGGGTCCATTCTCGTGGTGGTGGACCGGTTCTCAAAGTACGCGACTTTCATTGCTGCTTCAACGGACGGCACAGCAGAGGAGGCCGCGCGACTGTTCATCAGCCACATAGTGAAGTTCTGGGATATCTCGGTCAACATTGTCAGCGACCGAGACCCCCACTTCACGGAGAAATTCTGGACGGAAGTGTTCAAAATCCTCGGGACGAACTTACACTTCTCGACCAGCTTCCACCCGCAGACGGACGTGCAGACCGAGCGGGTCAACTCGCTACTCGAGAAATACTTGTGGCACTTTGTGAGTGCCAACCAGAGGGATTGTGTCACGACCCGCACCCTAGGTAGGGGCACAAGTGCGTGACCACGTCTAGCCTACACCGTAAAAACGGCGTAGAACGCTGTAGGTCTACTAGCCAACAAACAATATATAATAACCTGTCATCTCCGTACGGAGAAATATAGTATGAAATACTGATAAACTCAATCACAATCTAGAAGGAAGAATCATGGCACGAAAACTAGATAGATAAAAACCACAAGTGCAATATCCAGCTCAACAATGAGAGAAAGAGAGAAAGTCACAAAGTAATATGGTTATACAATCCCAAATATAATATAATAACATAAGTAGCAAGCTGGAGACAAGGTCCAGTCCAAAATGTCTATTCTAACTAAACTAAGCTAGAGGCTCGTCGGGCGGAGCTAAGCCCTGCTGAACCAAGGTCTCCAAGTCTAAGCCCACTGTGTCAATCGGACCGTAGTAGGTACAGCAATCCTTCTCACCGTCATCTGTAATATTTTGTCAACATATCCAGTCAGGATGGAACGAGTACAAAATCTCAAACAACAGTTCTAGTTATACAATATTGAAAATATAGCAGTAGATAGAGAGAATATACTAGGTAAAGTAGAGCGTACATGCATCCTGACAGGGTATATCCAAAACTGTAATAAGATAAGACAAGAGAACAGTGTATAACATGTACAAAAATCTGGAACTGCTATCTATGTGAGTTTAGCACTAGTTTCAACATGTGATCGGCTTAGAACTTGATACAATATTTGGCCTGACTAATCATACGTGAGTGTATGATTAACACTATACAATGATGATACAATATAATATTGTGGGGTATTGATCAAATATCTACGCTAACACCCCCATCCCTGACTAATATAGTGGATCTAGTCATGACACGTCATGACACGTGATTCTCTGAGAAGGTAGCTAGCCTTCGCAGGAATCCTGTCTATACAATGCACAAGGAACTAGGAAGACTTGCACAAGGCATACCATATATAAGAGGAATAACATCTTATGACGGGATCCAGACAAATACCAATCCGTGTGAACAAAGTGTCAAGAGAACAAGGATATCTACACTAAATACTAGAAACAAAGACGATATCATAAAACAGAAATATTATCAGAGAATGTACTCACCTGTGATATGATGGATAAGTCGACTGAGTCCAAGAACAGTACTTCGAGGACCTATAGATGGAATACTGTATCAATATAATGGTTTGGAAGTAAAATTAAGTCATACTAAGTCAAACTAGGTCAAGACACGTCAAACTAAGTCAATCTAGGTCAAACAAAGTCAAAATAGATTTTACAGGGTCAATCTAAGTCATATTAGGCCTAACAAAGTCATACTGGGTCAATGCAAGTCAAACAGAATTAAACTAGGTCGATTTAAGTCAAAGGTTGACTTACAGTTGACTTTTGGTCAACTCTGGTCAACCCTAGGTCAACTCTAGGTCAACTTTAGGTCAAACTTGACTAATGTTGACTAACAGTTGACTTTGGGTCAACTGGTAAAGTTTGGTCAAGTTCTAGTCAATTTTAGGCTTCGGTTGACTTTCGGTTGACTTTTGGTCAAAATAGTCAGCCGTGGTCAACCAAGGTCAAAACTAGTCCAAGTCCACTATTTCTAACCATTAACAACCATAATATCCTAATTTTATCTATATCTTAAAGTACTAAGCCCATATGTTGTGAAATGGGTATTATCCCTACTTATCCCGTTTACCCTTCTACTCTAGTACTAAGGCCAAGTAGCTTTACCTTAGGAGTTTCACTCCCGACTTCCTAGGGTAGTAGGATACTAGCCTACACTATCATTACCTACCAAGCTTCCTAGGTAAAGTGGACATCCAGTCCATCTTACGGTCCATGTTGTCGATTTACCCATTATCTTGAGTATCGCAAGATACTCAATAATATCGTGTGATACCATCCTCATAATCCCACACGAAATCTCGATTTTAACTTAGGAGCCTACCCACAAAATCTAATTCACATATCTAAGTCCCATCTCAAATTTGGACGCGTTTCGACACTCGGAACTCAAAATCCCCCTCTCACTCACTATCCTACAAATTTCCTAATTCACTCACACTCATTCAAAACTTACTCTACACATTCACTCATAGGACTAGTTGGGGGGTCTATATGGGAGTATATATGTATATATATAGGGGTATATATACGTATATATATAGGGGTATATAGGTATCTATATAAAGGGGTTTATAGGGGGTTGAAGGGGGTTAATGGGGGGGCCTTATGGTGCTGCTGCTGCTGCTATGCTGCTGCTATTGCTGCTGCTATGCTGCTATTTTTGCTGCTGTGATGGGGGGAGGGACAGCAGCCCCAACTCCCCCCCTAGCTGCTGTGGTTTCCCTATATTTTCTCCCTCTCTAACTCCTCTCAATCTCTAATTCTCTCCTCTCTAATTCTCTCTAAAACTCCTCCTCTATCCCACTCTCTCTATATATATATATATATATATATATATATATATATATATATATATATATATATCCCTCTCCTATATATATATATATTTATATTACACTCACCCACACATTCATATCTACATGTATAGATACACACACTCACACATACATATCTACATATATATATATACACACACACACAGATACCTATATCTATATATAGACACACACACATACATATCTATACATATATATATATATATATATATATATATATATATATATATATATAGACACACACACGTATCGATATATATATATATATATATATATATATATATATATATATATATATATATATATATATATATATATATATATATATATATATATCGATACGTGTGTGTGTCTATATATATATATATATATATATATATATATATATATATATATATATAGACACACACACGTATCGATATATATATATATATATATATATATATATATATATATATATATATATATATATATATCGATACGTGTGTGTGTCTATATATATATATATATATATATATATATATATATATGGACACACACACACTCACACACATGGACACACATATATGTGGACACACACACATATACACACACACACATATACTCCTAAACGACCCAAAATCTTATCCGAATACCCAAATCTTTGAAATTCTACCCTCTAGGGCCTAGACACGTGCCCCACACAAGCAAATCTAACTCGCACACGCGAGCGGAAACAAGAAACGAGGCCCGAATGGCCAAATGGCCATTTTGGCGACTTCGGGGTGTCCGATTCGCGATACAGCATGATACGGACACCAAACCTATCCGGATTCGACCCAAACTCTACCCACGAGTTCTAAATAATGATTAGAACCTATTCTAAGTACTAACTTGCCGATTCTAGTGTCGGTGTAAAAAGTCACCTTTGTGTTGGAACCCGAAAACCCCGAAAAAGCCTATTTTTATGATTTCTCGCAAAACGACCCCACGTATCCAAATATGGAAATGTACCTAGCCTCATCTCACCCAAACTAACCTAATTAGGTCTAATTAGGCTAGGGGTAACACCCAAACATGTCAATTTAGGATTTTCTCCAAAATTGGCACTAAACCTAGCCCGAAAGTCCCGAATTGAGTCCAATGGGTTCCAAACCTATTCTAATGGGTTGTCCTATGCCTCGAACATCCTCTAATATGCAAATAACACTAATTAGGAGTAATTACAAGAGTTAGAGTTAGGGTTTACCTCTTGGGAGTTGGAATCCCAAGAAAAGCCCAAAAATTGGTTCTTTTTGGGTCAAGAGCCAATTCTATGCTTCCAACCCCTCCATGCTAGGTTCTACCTAGATAAAAATCACAAGTAAAAGATAAACAAGGGTTAGCACCAAGATTAGAGAGAGATCTAGAGAAATGGAAGAGATTTGACTTACTTTGGGCTTGAAATCAAAGGATTTTGGCTTGCTTTTGGGAAGGAGCTCTAAAAGGAGAAGAAGAAGAGCAATAGGTGAAAAAAATAGAGTGGAGAGAGGTCTCCTTGCTGCCGGCCAGATTTGAGGGGTTTGGGGGCATTTGGCAAATGTCCAAAATGCCCTCTAAGGCCCCTTTGAGTCAATTTTGTCTTATGTGGAAGTTTGGGGCTAAAAGGGTCAAGTTTAAATGACCAAATGGACCAATTAAGTCATGTGGGATTAGTCTAAATGCACTATACTAATTAGTGGGATTTATGGGCCATTTCTAGCTAAACTCTGGGTTCCAACTAGAGTCTAAGCTACCCGGGTCACTAACACAAGTCGAAATGAGCCAAAACTCAAACCCGATCAAACTAAACCCAAAAATACAATATTAAAATATAAAAATTCTCAAAATATTAAAATATAAAAATGACCAAAATTATAATACATCAATTTAAATATTATTAAAATAATATAAAATTCACCAATTAATTAAAACCCTAAATAATTCAAAAGTCACAAACTGACCAAAATACCCTTAGCCTAAAAAGTGGTAATTAGCTAATCTAATCACATGGGTTAGGCCTCCATGGTAATGGTTAGTCTCTAGGCTAAGCAGCTCTAAGGTTACACTAGCCAAAGAACAAATCACAAAACACTAATTAAATTAAATTAAAATAATCAAAATTACCAATAAATCAATAACGTGATTTAAACCTATTATTAAATAATCAATTTTATAAAAGTTCAAAATTATCCTTATTTTTGAAAACAGGCAGTTACAATCCTACCTTCCTTGGAAAAATTTCGTCCTCGAAATTCAAATTGGTTGTACTCTTCTCTAGGTCAAGCTCCCAACAAACAAAGTCTACTAAATTCTATCCAAAGTTATACAACATACAATTCTAGGAAATAGGAACAAACATACATGGTTTTAGTCTCTACAGTATCATGTTATTGCAGTCTTTATTTTGGTGTTCTATTTATCTAGCATGATCATCACATATGCAAACTAAAGGTACTAAGAAAGCAATCAACAATCAATGGATGGAAAGAAACAGGTAAAAAAGAGAGCAAGTCCCTACCTCCTAGTCTAATGCCTGCAGGAACCTCAACTGTCATCGCAAAAGCCCTGCCCTGGCGGGGTATATCTCGCTGCTGGTGGAGGGCGTGATGCGGTGCCATAGGTGGTCTACCCTGTGCTCCCTGAGCTGCACGGCGATGGTTCGAAGGACAATCCCTCGCCTGATGTCCCTCGGTGCCACAGTATAGGCACACACCCAAACGTCTCCTGCAAACCTTCCAGAGATGTCCGGACCTCTTACAGTAGTGGCAAGTAGGTGCCTGTTGCGTCGGTCCCTGCTGCTGCTGCCGGGGGCACCTGCTGAACTGGTGCCCTAATCGGAGCAGGAATCTGCTGCGGACGTTGCAGAATAGAATGACGCTGGAGTTGAGGACGCTTAGCAGCCCCCGCACTGCTAGTAGTCCCCGAAAATAGATCACGGTCCCTTTTGGGCTTCAGGCCCCACTCCCGCTCTACCATGCGGGCCTCCGTATAGATCTGGGTATAAGTCTCATAAAAGGAGGGAATGAAGATCTTGATATCCCAGATCAGCCCCTCTCTGAAACGGCTCGCCCTGATCTCCGGGTCACGAACCATGTACTCCGCGTATCGGCTCAGACAGCCGAACTCTGTGGCGTACTCCTCCACAGATAAACTACTATGTTGCAGATCCTGGAACTGCCTCACCAGGTCGATCTTGTCTGTAGGGAAAAAGAACTTCTCCTTGAAGAGAAGCTTGAACTTTGCCCAAGTATGGCCCTCCCCAGCAAGGGCTGGCTCGTTCCTGAACCAGGTGCGTGCAATGTCTAGCAACTGCAAACCTACCGTCTCGACCTTCAGGTCGTCTGCGAGGCGGGAGGCCCTCATCTGTCGCTCGATATCCTCGAGCCAATCATCGACATAGACCACACCCTCGGTCATGCTAAAGTCGCGGGGCCCGAGCTTCTTGAAGTCCTGGATATCTCCGTAGCTCGTACGCGTCCCATGATACGGAGCCCTCTGCTCCACGGCTGCAAGGGCCAACTGATGGGCATCCTCCATGCCTTGACGCATCGCGTCTGTCTGCCTCTGCTGAGCCTCAGCCTGGGCTCTCTGAGTCACCAGCATCTGCTGGAGGAAAGCAAGCATCTGCCCCAAGTCTGTAGGCAGAGGAAGTAGAGGTGGAAGTACGTCTGCAACTGGCGGAGGAATCCGCTGTGCAGGAGGAGAAAGAGTGCCCATATCAACCACTGGTACTGCGGCCGGAATAGCCGTAGCAATCCTGGGGTCAGCCCTCGAAACCGGCGGAGGAGCACCCCCAAGAGCTGCTGCCGACACCCCGACTGCAACAGGAGTGTCTGGATCAGGTCCGCGAGTCATAGCAGACCTCTCCATGTCTGCGAACTCAGGATGCTGGGACCTGGTCTGTACCATCCTGAAGATAGAATAAAGGAAGGAAATCAATATGACACATGGAATATTATATCAAGGAGGACAATTAGAATGCAAAAATCAATATCAAAAAGGACAGTTAAAGGATCAGCAAGTGGAAGTTTTCCTATTTTGTGATTGAGTAACTTAGCCTATAGCCTATCCTAGATACGTACCGCAGGCTCGTAGTAGCACTCTAAGTCGAGCGCCACTACGATATCACACTAATTGTGACTCTCGACCTACATGGGCCACTACTAAAAACGTGTCATGACCCGCACCCTAGGTAGGGGCACAAGTGCGTGACCACGCCCAGCCTACACCGTAAAAACGGCGTAGAACGCTGTAGGTCTACGAGCCAACAAACAGTATATAATAACCTGTCATCTCCGTACGGAGAAATATAGTATAAAATACTGATAAACTCAATCACAATCTAGAAGGAAGAATCATGGCACGAAAACTAGATAGATAAAAACCACAAGTACAATATCCAGCTCAACAACGAGAGAAAGAGAGAAATTTATAAAGTAATATGGTTATACAATCCCAAATATAATATAATAACATAAATAGCAAGCTGGAGACAAGGTCCAGTCCAAAATGTCTATTCTAACTAAACTAAGCTAGAGGCTCGTCGGGCGGAGCTAAGCCCTGCTGAACCAAGGTCTCCAAGTCTAAGCCCACTACGTCAATCGGACCGTAGTAGGTACAGCAATCCTCCTCACCGTCATCTGTAATATTTTTTCAACATATCCAGTCAGGATGGAACGAGTACAAAATCTCAAACAACAGTTCTAGTTATACAATATTAAAAATGTAGCAGTAGATAAAGAGAATATACTAGGTAAAGTAGAGCGTACATGCATCCTGACAGGGTATATCCAAAACTGTAATAAGATAAGACAAGAGAACAGTGTATAACATGTACAAAAATCTGGAACTGCTATCTATGTGAGTTTAGCACTAGTTTCAACATGTGATCGGCTTAGAACTTGATACAATGTTTAGCCTGGCTAATCATACGTGAGTATATGATTAACACTATACAATGATGATACAATATAATACTGTGGGGTATTGATCACATATCTACGCTAACACCCCCATTCCTGACTAATATAGTGGATCCAGTCATGACACGTGATTCTCTGAAAAGGTAGCTAGCCTTCGCAGGAATCCTGTCTATACAATACACAAGAAACTAGGAAGACTTGCACAAGGCATACCATATATAAGAGGAATAACATCTTATGACGGGATCCAGACAAATACCAATCCGTGTGAACAAAGTGTCAAGAGAACAAGAATATCTACACTAAATACTAGAAACAAAGACGATATCATAAAACAGAAATATTATCAGAGAATGTACTCGCCTGTAATATGATGGATAAGTCGACTGAGTCCAAGAACAGTGCCTCGAGGACCTATAGATGGAATACTGTATCAATGTAATGGTTTGGAAGTAAAATTAAGTCATACTAAGTCAAACTAGGTCAAGACACGTCAAACTAAGTCAATCTAGGTCAAACAAGGTCAAACTAAATTTGACAGGGTCAATCTAAGTCATATTAGGCCTAACAAAGTCATACTGGGTCAATTAATGCAAGTCAAACAGAATTAAACTAGGTCGATTTAAGTCAAAGGTTGACTTACAGTTGACTTTTGGTCAACTCTAGTCAACCCTAGGTCAACTCTAGGTCAACTTTAGGTCAAACTTGACTAACATTGACTAATAGTTGACTTTGGGTCAACTGGTCAAGTTTGGTCAAGTTCTAGTCAATTTTAGGCTTCGGTTGACTTTCGGTTGACTTTTGGTCAAAATAGTCAACCGTGGTCAACCAAGGTCAAAATTAGTCCAAGTCCACTATTTCTAACCATTACCAACTATAATATCCTAATTTTAGCTATATCTTAAAGTACTAAACCCATATGTTGTGAAATGGGTATTATTCCTACTTATCCCGTTTATCCTTCTACTCTAGTACTAAGGCCAAGTAGCTTTACCTTAGGAGTTTCACTCCCGGCTTCCTAGGGTAGTAGGATACTAACCTACACTATCATTACCTACCAAGCTTCCTAGGTAAAGTGGACATCCAGTCCATCTTACGGTCCATGTTGTCGATTTACCCATTATCTTGAGTATCGCAAGATACTCAATAATATCGTGTGATACCATCCTCCTAATCCCACACGAAACCCCGATTTTAACTTAGGAGCCTACCCACAAAATTTAATTCACATATCTAAGTCCCATCTCAAATTTGGACGCGTTCCGACACTCGGAACTCAAAATCTCCCTCTCACTCACTATCCTACAAATTTCCTAATTCACTCACACTCATTCAAAACTCACTCTACACATTCATTCATAGGACTAGTTGGGGGATCATTTAGGGGGATATATGGGAGTATATATGTATATATATAGGGGTATATATACGTATATATATAGGGGTATATAGGTATATATATAAAGGGGTTTGTGGGGGGTTGAAGGGGGTTAATGGGGGGCCTTATGGTGCTGCTGCTGCTGCTATTACTGCTGCTATTGCTGCTGCTATGCTGCTATTTTTGTTGCTGTGATGGGGGAGGGGGGGGACAGCAACCCCAACTCCCCCCTAGCTGCTGTGGTTTCCCTTCCTTTTCTCCCTCTCTAACTCCTCTCAATATCTAATTCTCTCCTCTCTAATTCTCTCTAAAACTCCTCTATCCCACTCTATAATATATATATATATATATATATATATATATATATATATATATATATATATATATATATATATATATATATTACACTCACCCACACATTCATATCTACATGTATAGATACACACACTTACACACACACACACACACATATATATATATATATATATATATATATATATATATATATATATATATATATATATATATATATATATATATATATATATATATATATACACACACACACATATGGATATCTATATATATGGACACACACACACTCACACACATGGACACACATATATGTGGACACACACACGTATACACACACACACATATACTCATAAACGACCCAAAACCTTATCCGAATACCAAAATCTTTGAAATTCTACCCTTTAGGGCCTAGACACGTGCCCCACACAAGCAAATCTAACTCGCACACGCAAGCAAAAACAAGAAACGAGGCCCTAATGGCCAAATGGCCAAATGGCCATTTTGGCGACTTCGGGGTGTCCGATTCGCGATACAGCGTGATACGGACACCAAACTTATCCGGATACGATCCAAACTCTACCCAGGAGTTCTAAATAATGATTAGAACCTATTCTAAGTACTAACTTGCCGAATCTAGTGTCGGTGCAAAAAGTCACCCGTGTGTTGGAACCCGAAATTCCCGAAAAAGTCTATTTTTATGATTTCTCGCAAAACGACCCCACGTATCCAAATATGGACACGTACCTCGCCTCATCTCACCCAAACTAACCTAATTAGGTCTAATTATGCTAGGTGTAACACCCAAACATGTCAATTTAGAATTTTTTCTAAAATTGGCACTAAACCTAGCCCGAAAGTCCCGAATTGAGTCCAATGGGTTTCAAACCCCTTCTAATGGGTTGTCCTACGTCTCGGGCATCCTCTAATATGCAAATAACACTAATAAGGAGTAATTACAAGAGTTAGAGTTAGGGTTTACCTCTTGGGAGTTGGAATTCCAAGAAAAGCCCCAAAATTGGTTCTTTTTGGGTCAAAAGCCAATTCTATGCTTCCAACCCCTCCATGCTAGGTTCTACCGAGATAAAAATTACAAATAAATGATAAACAAGGGCTAGCACCAAGATTAGAGAGAGATATAGAGAAATGGAAGAGATTTGACTTACTTTGGGCTTGAAATCAAAGGGTTTTGGCTTGCTTTTGGGAAGGAGCTCTCAAAGGAGAAGAAGAAGAGCAATAGGTGAAGAAAATGGAGTGGAGAGAGGTCTCCTTGCTGTCGGCCAGATTTGAGGAGTTTGGAGGCATTTGGCAAATGTCAAAAATACCCTCCAAGGCCCCTTTGAGTCAATTTTGTCTTATGTGGAAGTTTGGGGCTAAAAGGGTCAAGTTTAAATGACCAAATGGACCAATTAAGTCATGTAGGATTAGTCTAATTATACTATACTAATTAGTAGGATTTATGGGCCATGTCTAGCTAAACTCTGGGTTTCAACTAGAGTCTAAGCTACCCGGGTCACTAACACAAGTCGAAATGAGCCAAAACTCAAACCCGATCAAATTAAACCCGAAAATACAATATTAAAATATAAAAATTCTCAAAATATTAAAATATGAAAAATGACCAAAATTATAATACATCAATTTAAATATTATTAAAATAATATAAAATTCACCAATTAATCAAAATCCTAAATAATTCAAAAGTCATAGACTGACCAAAATACCCTTAGCCTAAAAAGTGGTAATTAGCTAATCTAATTACATGGGTTAGGCCTCCATGGTCATGGTTAGTCTCTAGGCTAAGCAGCTCTAAGGTTACAGTACTAGCCAAAGAACAAAATCACAAAACACTAATTAAATTAAATTAAAATAATCAAAATTACCAATAAATTAATAACATGATTTAAACCTATTATTAAATAATCAATTTTACAAAAGTTCAAAATTATCCTTATTTTTGAAAACAGACAGTTACAGATTGGTTGCATCACCTCGACGTCGCTCAGTTCTGCTACAATCTTCCACGGAGCGAGTCGTCGTACAGCATCCCATTCGAGTTGGTGATGGGTCGCCAACCGCTTGCCCCGCAAACGATGAGTGCGTGGTCCTCGAGTAGAAGTCCCGCGGCCAACCAATTTACTTCAAATTTTAAGGCAAAAGCGGACATTGCCAAGGCATTTCTGGAGAAGGCCGCGAGGAAGATGAAGAAGTGGGCCGACGCAAAGCGAAGGCCGGTCGAGTACAAGGAGGGGGACATGGTACTGGTGAAGCTACAACCGCAACAGTTCAAGGTGTTCCGCAAGGTGCACAAAGGACTAATCCGGAAGTATGAAGGTCCCTTCCCCGTGCTCAAGAAGGTAGGTAAGGTGGCCTACAAGCTTGAACTCCCTGCCAAGCTGAAGATTCATCCAGTCTTCCATGCCAGTTGCTTGAAGCCATACCATGAAGACTTGGAGGATCTCCAGCGAGGAGTTTCGAAGCGACCAACGACGACCATGACGACTTCCTTCGACAAGGAGGTGGAAGCCGTGCTGGACAGAAGGACCATTCGACGGCAAGACGTGTCCCCGTATGTGGAGTACCTCAACCAGTGGAAGGGCTTGCCTTACGGTGAGTCTAGCTGGGAATGTGCTGATACGATACATCAGTTCGAAGCCGAGATCCAGGCATTTCTTAATGATCATGGTTGACGAGGGCATCAACGCCTTAGGTGGAGGAGAATATAATATCCCAAATATAGCACCCCACCCGAGGCCCAGTTGCATAACCTTTTCACGGACCAAGGTTATGCGGAAAGCTTCCAGAATATTCTAGAAGATGGCGGAAGGCTCTAGAAGATTGTGGATCTCTTCGAAAGGCCCAAGATCGTTCTAGGGGGGCCAAGAAGCTTCTGGAAGGCCCTTGAAGTTTCCTTTTATGTTGCTAGGGAATAAACCTGGAATATGCCATTACAGTTATGGTAGAAAAGAATAATTCTTGAAATATTCCTTACAGGACTTTCCATGTAAAGCTCTTTGAGCACTTATAAAAGGGTGAGGCTTTCATTTGTTCCTCACCACCTAAAAATTGTAAGCATTCTCCAAGTCAATAAAGAGATTCTTACTAGTCCATCTTTGTTCCACTATTCTAGTTTTCTTAGCGATCTAGCTAAGTCGGGTTGGGAAGGCTTGCACGAGTCTTTGAGGAGAAAGACAGTGCGCCGCACGGGACGAAGTGCTAGCAAAAACACTAAGTCAGTGACAGGGCGCTCTAAACTAAACTGAAGCTGAAGTACGAAGAGACATTTTGAAGCTTTTCCTATGCTGAAGTATTTTGAAGCCAATTCAATCGACGGATTATGTATAAAGGGACGAATGTATGGAACGGTAAGTGTTAATTCAGGCAGCTTGTCTAGTATATTTTATTTCATTTTTAATCAATGTAGCCTTAACGGCATCCAATGTAATTATGACTTACACTTCGTTGCAAGCTATGAATGAAAAGCAAATTTCTATCTTCCTATACTGCGTCTTATATTCTGATGTGATTTGTGAAGTTTCAACTTGGCGTATTAATATGCAAATCAACGTAACGTTCTTGCCTTGTACGAGTGTAATTCCAGACTCGTACGGCATCACGCCTTAGCGAGGACGATCGAATCGGCAAAATAACATCGAAGACGAACATTTGTCGACTCGGGGTGTGACACAATGGACATGCTTACATAAACGGGGATGATGGGATGCAAACCAGCTACGACACCGATAGACCAGAAGTTCAAGTTGGATGCTGAAGCCGGAGAACCAGTTGACCGGGATAGATATCAGAGATTGGTGGGCAAGTTGATCTACTTGAGCCACACTCGACCTAATATCAGCTTTGCGGTCAGCTTAGTGAGCCGCTACATGCATGACCCCCCGGAAGGATCATATGGACGCAGTGTACCAGATCCTGAGGTACTTGAAGGAAGGCCTCGGGAAGGGACTGATTTTCAAAAGAAATAATTATGTGAGCATCGAGGGCTATTATGATTCTGACTGTGTAGCTGTGCTGACGACAGGAGATCCACCTCGGGATACTACATATTTGTAAGAGGCAACTTGGTCTCTTGGAGGAGTAAGAAGCAGTCAGTGGTGGCCAGATCAACAGCTAAAGCAGAGTATAGAGCTATGGCCTTGGAAGTTATAGAGCTATTGTGCTTGAAGAATATGCTGATGGAGCTGAAGCTGGACCAGGGAGCCAAGATGAAGCTATGGTGTGACAACCAGTCAGCTATTAGTATTGCCAACAATCCAATACAGCATGACAGGACCAAGCATATCGAGATTGACAGATTTTTCATCAAAGAAAAGCTGGATAGTGGACTACTAGAGCTGGACTATGTTCCAACCAAAGATCAGGTAGCAGACGGACTGACCAAGGGGCTTAGCTCTGTCAGCATGATGAGAGTATGTGACAAGATGGGTTTAGTGAATATCTTTCGTCCATCTTGAGAGGGAGTGTTGGAATTTCCTATTAGTATTTTTGGTATGTTGGAATATGTGTTGGAATATCCTATTAGTATATTTGGTATGTTGGAATATGCCATATGATATTCCTATAGAGTTAATGTAATAAGGAGGTTGTATTCATGCGGTACATTAACTCTCTATAGGAATATCATATGGTTGTAATGATATTCCTGGAATATGTGTTTCTATTCATGCGGTACTATTCATCCGTGCCGCATGAATAGTATCGCAGTCGTATGGATGAATAGTACCGCAGCCGTAGGAATGAATAGTGCCACAACCGTAGGAATGAATAGTACCGCAGCCGTATAGATAAATAGTGCCGCAGCCGCATGGATGAATAGTACCGCAGCCGCAGGAATAAATAGCACCGCAGCCGCATGGATGAATAGTGCTGCAGCCGCATGGATGAATAGTACCGCAGCCGCAGGAATGAATAGTGCCGCAGTCGTATAGATGAATAGTACCGCAGCCGCATGGATGAATAGTACCGCAGCCGCATGGATGAATAGTGCCGCAGCCGCAGGAATGAATAGTGCCGCATGGATGCATAGTGCCGCATGGAATGAATAGTGCCGCAGAAGGCCGCATAGTGCCGCAGAAGGCTGAATAGTACCGCAGAATGCCGCATAGAGCCTATTTTGGCTATTTTTGGCTGTTTCATGTCCTATTTGGCTGAATTGTGCCCAGAATTTCCTCCAACTCCTAACATGAAAGTTGTAGATCTTTATCTTGGCTTCAAGAATCTTTATGTCTCACTTTAACCAGAATTCATATATGACTTTGGCACCTTGTGCACCTTGCTCCTTGTGCACCTTTTACCTTGCACATTCCCCGTGCGCCGTTAGGGCCACTTCATGATTGCGAGCACTTCATACCCTAAGTGCATAGTACCTTCTTAATCTATTTCCTCTTGTGTCTTAGTCCTCATTCCTGAACTGACTCCTATGCGTATGCTAGATGACCCTATGTGTGTACTAAGGTACAATCTATGTGAGCACCGATGTGCTATCCTAAGTGCTAAGTGTTTCTATATGATACCTGTCAGTACCTCCAAGAGTCCAGCAATTACATAGCGATTGGTCAGTAGCAATGATGTGGTATGTGTTGTGTGTTGCATTACAACAAGAAGGGGATACATACGTATGACTCCATAAACCAGTACAGATCCCTTCTTGGGGTACTCGTACAATGTAAGACATCTAGGAAAGTGAGCATGTGACCACGACATACGAACTCCGAAGATAACCTAGGGATTAACTAGGCAACTAACTTGGTAGATGCATTGGGTGGGAAGAATCTCGAGTTCGTGCCATACTAGCCACCCCAGGTCCAGTCCTGACGTGTCGGATTGGCCGCCACGGATATGGTTTCACTCGCCTATAGCGGATGGCTATATCCGACTTCTGCGAGCTATGTGTTATATATTTTAGCACGGTAGCCCTCCAAGGGACCGGTGCATAATCAATGTGCTATATGTTTAAATGGTTTGGCTAGCCCTGCTGGGTTGACATGATCTGAGGATTCCTTTTAATCAGTATCGCGGGGATAACTCCGCCAAATATAGAAAGCCGTATGAATGAATGGCCGCTTGAAAAATGACTTGACTGTGTCTTGTAACTTTCGTTAGTAGCCGAGGGACATGGACTGTCATGGTGCGTGGTCCAACCCATGTCCTTGTTTGGTTGTTGGGTTGGGCTATAGTGCTAGGACAGGCTGTGGACCGAGGTTATGACCGGAAGCTTTTATTATTACTAGTATTATTATTTTGTGCTTGGATTTTATCTCACTCTTTTGTGCTTCCTTGTGGTACTTGCTATTCGGGGCTGACCCCACTGGTTTTGTTTGGCCAGATCTCGTAGCAGCGCCTGAGGATCCAAACTTCTTCCCTGACGTCAATGGTACATACTAGGAGCATGGCTGGCGGGGAACTCGAGTGGGTTTCTTCTCCACCAATCTAGTAGCTTTACTTATGTACTGGCGTTTAGCCACCGACACCTGTTTAGCCGGCTAATCTGGATATTTTTTCTTTGCATAATTTGTAATTAAATCAGACTGCAGCTGAATACAATTATATACCTATGACTCTCTGGACTAGCTAACTTATAAAGCTTGATACCCATGATCATTTTGATGATGCGTCGGGGATGCCTTACTGCTTTATCTTATATGATCATTATTTACTGCTTCTTGTTTGATTGATTGAGACCTAGATGCTCTGTGAGACCATAGGAGACTTGATTGTAGCATATACCCCCTTGTCTCTTGACAGCCACGATCGCCGTATGACATTTGTATACCTCATATGGAGTAGCTGGCCTAGTCCGTCTCCATATTTCGGTACTGGGGCGTGACATAAACGTCGGTACCCTGGAAAATTTTGTAGATTTACCCATATTTACCGACGCAAACGTACGTCGGTGGACGTCGGTAAACGTCGCTAAATCTGTAAAAAAATAAATAAAATAAAATACAGAATGTCCATTTCTCCCTGCAGTTTAAAAAGATAACCATAACCAATATAGGACTATTTTTCAAAATCTGGAATATGTAAACCTGAGATTTGGTCTGCACAGTCCCCTCAAAATCTGGAATATGTAAACACAACATTTGGTTCCCTGTTTTACTGAACACCGGCCATATACACACACCCCCATGTGAATGACACACAATCACACACACACTATTTTTCCTCACTGTACACAGGTTTCAGTCCCTACATACACAGGTTTCAGTCACTCCTACACTGTCACGACCCGCACCCTAGAGTTAGGGCACGAAAACGTAACAACGCCCAGCCTACGCCGTAGTGTCGGCGGTAGAACGCTGTCCTAGGTCTCAATGCATCTAACAGTATAAGACTAAACAGTTTATACTCCCCGAATGGGGGTGACATAGCAGAATGTAAACTCAATCACATCTAAGGTAGAGCATAAAGGAAGATAGATAAAACATAAAATCGAAAAGAGATACAACAGATAGAAGTCTAAGTGTCTAAGATACAAACTCAGAATACATCTCAAAACCCAAATACAGTAATCCATAAATACAACTCAAGATGACTGAAAATAAACTATAACCAAAAACCCTAGCTATCTATGCAACCTCTACTGTCTCCTCTAGGCTAGCAGGCAACCTCCAGGCTATCTGTAAAATTTATCAACAGGTCCAGTCAGGACAGGAGCGAGCACAAAACATCTCACGCAGTTCATATCGAGTTAGGAAATATAAAGCATGCAATAGAGTAAAGTACATGAAACGCTGAAAGAAGAAGATATATGAAAACAGTAGAGATTTGATAACAGGAAATATCTAAATATGATAAGTAAGAACTGTAAGGAACATGTGATTTTAGAGCACAATATGGTTATGTAAACGGGTTAGGTTATACAATAAAATGGGACTCCTTTGCACGTGGGTGTACAATGGACATATACAATTTCTTATACAATACGATTGATCACATAACCATTTCTACTCCCCATCCCCAATCAATACACAAGGATCCAATTCACTTACGTTACCTTATACAATGGCTTGTACAATAGCTTGTACAATAACTTGTACAATGGCTTGTACAATGGCTCAATGTGATACTGAGAGTACAATATGCACAATGAGTGTACAATGATAAGGGTATTCAATAAATATAATATGTAAGTGAAATGCACATCACAATATGTACTTAGTGAATACAAGAAGATAACATCTCAGAAGAAGATCCATATAGTACCAATCCGTGATAAAGATCGTGTCAGCATCAAGTACAGTAATCTAGAGCAAGAATATAAATCCATACAAGTATGAAACGGTCAGAGAATGTACTCGCCTGATATCTGAATGTCCAAGGTAAAGATACTTTCCGAGGAGAGGTGTCTGGCTCCTAATTAGAACAGCACAAGTCACAACATGTCCAGAAGGGTAATATAAAGCACTACAATGCATTCTACATGAATTTAGGTCAAACTAGGCCAAAGTCAACCCTTGGTCAACTCTGGTCAACTGAGGTCAAACTAGGTCATGTCCTAACCCAACAAGTCTTACTAGGCCTAACCAAGACTATCCTAGCAAGCACACATCAATACAAGGCTATACAAGCCAACATACACCCAACTCTATATAGCATGCAATTATTCAATACTCAAATAGGCAAGAATTCACATTGGATATACACTAGGTAATCTATTACTTTAAGCTATATATGTCTACACATATATACACATGCATATATTGGTATTCAACATTAGGTCTATAATCATGGCATTTCAAATGGTTATATAAACTTAAATATTACAACACAATATGCTAACATATATATAATATACGTACATATATAGCTAAGTTAACTATATTCATAAATACTTATTTAAGAGGCTATGTGTGTGTATGTGAACAAGGCAAAGGGGCAAGTGAGGGTTAAATGGGCATACATAGTGTATACATATCAAAGAGTGTCAAAGTGTAAGTGAACAATGTGTCAAGTGTGATAGTGTCAACATAGTGTAAGGGGGTACATGAGGTAATATAGGATTTTTGTTAACATAGAATATTATATCTCATTAACTTGTATATTGTATACATTACATCTATTATTACATTACATTCATGCTTGCATTCATTCATCATTCATTTATTCTCTTGCACTACTATATTTACCATACATTACATACTATGGAACCTACATATTCATTACCAGCCATACTTATACATGCTTACATTAGATAGAATACTTACACCTCGTACATCATTTATTTAACCACTTACTCATGCTTGTATTCTCTATTTAGTTATAAAATGTATATACATTAACATGGGTTAAAATCAAATAGAACATTATATTACACACAAGGGTGCACAAAATGCATATGTCGAATAGTAACTCCTACTAATAATCAATACTGTACCATCTCAGTATGAATTAAAATTTAGGATTAAAGTATGTTATAGATCTATGTGTTAGCTTTCCGAAACTTCAAACGGATCACATTTTCGTTTCCGGAAACTCCCGGAATCGCGAAAATACCGAGAACGCGTTTGTCTTTCGTACAGCTGACACTCAAATAATTCTCCAGAAAGTTACAGAAAGAATTAGGCCTAATAATATATGTTTTTGGAAATCTAACTTCAATACGCTTCTTTTAAAAAAAACGGAAGATTAAACCGAGCTTTGAGCTAGAAGTTATGACATTTCTAATTTAGGACTGAAATTAAAAACGTGGATAAAAATTATGACGGATTTAGATAGTTTGAGCCAAAAGAATACACAATATATATCCTAATTATCCACAACAATAATAGCAATAATAATATGAGGAACCATACTCACAAACTTGATTATATAATCATCATGAACCATTTATTACATATATAAATATAGATACACTCTCATTACAATATATATATATATATATAAATCTATATATGTAACATGAACACATCCACAACACAAAGGACACTCCTATGATCTCCAAATGGACACAAAATGGACACAAATGGAGATACAACCATGGGGGTCATTTCTATGGGTTAAAAATAGACCTATATGCATGAGGAAATAAAAAGGAGAAGGGATTTATACCTCCCGGTAGATCGAATCGAAGAAAAACCTTCCCGGAGCGACACCGACACGTAGAGATTCCAAAAGGACACGAACGAGCTCCGAATCCTCCCAAACTTGGGTAGCTTCCTCCTTGGCTAGAATGGAGAAGGAAGGAAGAAGATTTGGTGGTGAAATGGAAGGATTTGGTGAAGAAATTGATAGGGATTGCTCTCTAGGAATTTGGGGAAGAACAAGAGAGAGAAAAATAGATGGATAATGATAAATGGGAGGCTCAACCCTATCCTTATTGTGGCTGGCCATAAAGGTGGTTTTGTCCTATTAGGAAAAGTCCAAAAGCCCCTACTAACCTATTCTATGAGTATTAGGAAAGGGCTAATTGGTTGGGGCTAAATTAGTCATTCTAAAGTCTCTAATCACTCTAACCTTATCCATAATAATTAGTCTAACCTCTAACTAAAATATTTCTATCATGCGAACTAAAATTAATATCATGTGGGCCATGCCTAACTAGTGTGTGGGTCCCACTAGAGTCAAACTACCCCCGGGTCCCCGTTTCAAGTCGGATTGAGATGAAATTCGAACCCGACTCAAATAACCCCAAAACAATATCATAAATAATAAAATAATATCAAAATAATTCAAAGAGGTCAAATGCAAAAAATATCCTTAGGCCAAAAATGATATTAAAATATCATAATCACATGGTTAGGCTCTAGGTCAAACAGTCTCTAGGGTTTCACTAGCAAAACGTCAAAACCACAAGTCATTGATTTAAATAATTTTAAAATGATTTAAAATCACCAAAAATCATATCATGAATTAAATATCATTATTAAAATAATTATAAACACGAAATTTCAAAATTACCCTCATTTGGGAAACTGGGTGCTACAACTCTATCCACCTTAAAAAAATTTCGTCCTCGAAATTTAAGATCGATATTACTCCTTCTAGAGCCTCTAACCTACCCAATATCTAAGGTAACACTTGAATAATAAACGGACATCTAAAAAGTATCAATCTAGGAATACCTCAAATACTGCTCTGCTGTACGGCGGTAATGGAACTTCAATAGAATATGGACTGGAACCTATATCCAAGGGACTGAACCTATTTTAAAGTGGTCTTAACTAAGGATGAAAAGGAACTGATCATAGGCTATAGGTATGCTCAAACTATTATCTTCCTATTAACCATCTATTAATACATTCTATAACCATAGGAACGATGCATTACTAAGACATATAGGCCCCTATCTCTCATAACACATTTATACTCACCAAAAGACTAGTACATCCCATCAAGGCTGATACTATAATCTCTCATAAATCTCATAAGCTACATGTTTATAGACACACATCCCCACATCAAGGACTAACCTATATATATCTACAACTGATACTAATGGGGTGACGTCCCTATTTCCCAACAATCAAGGTCTAAATTTTTTTTCTAAATCATGCAATTTGAAGGAATAGTATACAAGGTCAGGGCATACCGTAGCAGTTGGAAGTCTTACCTAGGTACACTAATCATTCTAGGTCAAAACAGTACTATGATATCAACACACAAACAATCTAGGATGTCCTAATTGGGAAGGTAAGGGAACAACAATCATCAAGGTTGTAGGGCTGTCTACCATCCTATATAAAAATTGGTCATTAACAAGCAACTAATAAATTATTAAAAGGTTACTATTCCATAAAATGGCAAAAATTGAAAATTTAGGCACAACAAATCACAAATAGATTTTTGTCTTGACACGATCTAAGTTGATCAATTTCGGAATAAAACGAGATTTGGACAAGAAGGGAAATCAATGAAATCAAAGTATGAGCACGAGCATCCAATAATGGAGGTTCGGGTCATGATTAAATTTAATTTGACTGAGTACGAATACGAGGTTCATAGGCAATAAAAAGATTTCAGGAAAAATTGTCAAGGCTGTCGTGAATGAGACTCTAGGGTCAAGTTTAACTATGTCTCCATTCTCGTAGATTGATACATGAAAAAGCGAATCAAAGTACAATAGGTTGATCAGACCATCATGTACCGGTTCTGATTAGACAATATGTTAGTGGGTGGCCATCCAATAAAATATGTCATGACCAAGCTCGAAAATAGATAAGCTTGCAAAACTAAGGCTAATTTAGCAACATAAGATATAAATGTGGTAAAGATGAAAGGAATTACATAGTCCAAGTTTCTTAACCAACGGGTCAAGTAATCAGATAAGGTACAAGGTTAAGCATCTAAGGAAACAAGCAGAACACCATCACATGTCGGGTCGAAAGAATTGAGTCAAGGCTGGATTTCTAATTGAAATAAGAAGAAATTTAGTATAATGGTAGAGGTTATAGTTTAGCCAGTTGACCAGAAAATCATATCAAGAAAATAGAGTACAAGAAGACAGGTTTTAGTGGGACATGATATACCTACACGAAGGTGAGCTCGTCTAGGTCTTGCATATAAGATTTGTTGGAGGGTAACAGCTGGTATTACATTTCGAATATCAAAGTCACGATAAGGAATGTCAAGGATCTCAATTAGAAAGTGGGAGTTCAAGAGGTGGTAATTAATGCACAAAAATAATGAAGATCGAGTTAGTCATCTGCTTCTGATACTCTTAAGTTCATCTGGTCATAACTTGCCAATCATATCTTTACCTCACCAGTCTCCATATGAAAATTTAACCTTTACTTAAACCCTTACCATGACTACCGTAGGCAATTCCCAATTTCCAAACATCACTCTTGAAGCACAACCCTCACATATAGGAATCAACATTAATCATTTATTTAAATTTCCAAGTTCTTTCACCTTGTCTTAAATTTGACCCAAAACCTCTAAATCCCGTTTACGAATTCCTTGAACTTGTTCAAATTGTTCTCCTCGTATTATTTAATTTAAATCTCTAGGCCTTACAAAACTTATCTTTCATCACAAAATCAACTTTCATTTTTTTTTTCTTCGACATACATCCTTGAATATTATTCTCCTAAAAATATTTCACAACAGTCTCTAAACTTTCATAACTTTGTGCTCTCTCTATCCCTAGTCATTTCCTCGCAACATCTTGTTTAATATCCTTATTAAACACAATTAACTTCTCTTTTCCATTACTAACCTTCTACATAGCCTCAGAGTAAAAGTTTTCCCCAGAATCAATAACCAAGATTTTCTAAGTTCTCAAAACTAGGTTGACCTCTGATATCCTCATTAGTTTTGAATACACCTATAAACTATCTCATAACCCCAAAATTTCTCTAAATGTAATTGTTTCCAGATTGGCAGTATACATCTCTCTATTCTATTCGAGACCTTTACCACATTTCTATCTCAAGTTTCCATATGGAACACTCCACATTTGATTTCCTTTAGATCATCATAAAATAACCAGTTACGTCTTCTCTGAGCTACATAATTTACGTCACTTCCTTAGCCTTCCCCATGCAAAAGATACAAAGATTCAAGGGTTTCAAAGTACATCTGGTAGGGACGACAAGATATGGGTAATTAATGTAATGAGACCGAGTTTAAGATAAGAGGTAAATAAGAATGCAAGGGAATAATGACGAGAAAGAATAATGAAGATATGTTCCTTCTCATCGGTTCAAACGAGAGGAACCCATCAAGCTTAAATTGAATAGCAAGGAATGAGGGTGAATCCAAACAAGAGGAAAAGGAATTCCAATTGAAGTTCAAAATGAGTTTCTCAGGGGTCGTCCCAGAAATCTCTCAAAGAATCCTAAGTGTGATTAAGTACCTTGGATTTAAAAATATTAATCTAAATACAAAATTAAATCAACAACTACAAAATTTTATCAAAATCATCAACTAATACCAGGATTCAAAGTTCCACAATGAATCCACAAAATCAAATTCAAAACAAGGAAAAAGGTGAATCAAAACAAGGAAAATGAGTTTAAATCGGAATTCAAAATGAGATTCTCAAGGGTCATCCCAGGAATCTCTCAAGGAATCCTAACAGTGATTGAGTATCCTCTCATTCTAACATCTTAATTTATATATCCTATAGCAGGCTCGTAGTATACACACACACGCTCACTCTCTATCACACACTTGTCACTCTTCCTTTACCTCACTCTTTCTAACTCTCTATCTTTCTATCTTCCTATGTATATATATATATATATATATATATATATATATATATATATATATATATATATATATATATATATATATATATATATAATGTAATGTATATAAATATGTATGGGTATGTAATATGCATCTAAGTATATTATGTATATATGTAGGTATCCTATATATTATATTATGTGTGTGTACCATTATATATATTATATATATGTATGTGTGGTATACATATAGGTAGCCTATATGTATATATATATATGTATGTAATATGTGATTTCCATGTGTAGGCCTAAATGCAATAATAGGTTGTGTGATGTTGGTTTTGACTTTGTATTGTATAGGTTGTATGGGCTTGATATACTAGCATAGGCTAGTTTAGCCTTGATTAGAATAATATAGACTTGTTAGGATAAACAACAGTATAACACAATGTAGCAGGCAACAAATAGAATATGATCCAACAAATAGAATAGGATCCAACAAATAGAATAGGCACAACCAACAAGTATCCAAATAACCAAGTCTACACAAAATAACAAAGTCTATAACCAAATAACCAAAGTCTACACACAACCAACAAATATAATAGGATCCATACATCCAAGTCTACACAACCAACAAATATCCAAGTCACAAACAAAGAATGAAACAAACACAAACAAACAGTCCTAACTAGGACTACTAGGGATCTGGTGTAGGAGGGGCACCACCGCGACGAAGGGATAAGAACAACTCATACTCCTCAGGTGAAATCGATACCGATGGAGCAGACAGTGACGTCGGTGGAGTCGGTGTCGAAGAAGAAGGCGGTGGAGGCGGCGGAGTCGACGATGATGAAGGCGCACCCGGAGGACCAGCACGCTCCAACGCTGTAAATCGCTGGTGGTTTGAATCCATGATAGATAACATTCTATCACTGCTCTGGACCATCGAATCCTGCGCCAATCTCAGCCTCTTGGTGTCACGACCCGCACCCACTGTGAGGGTACAAGAACGTAACAACGCCCAGCCTACGCCGCAGTGTCGGCGGTAGAACGCTGTTCTAGGTCATGAGCTATAACTACATAACATGAATATACTCTCCAAAAGGAGGCCAACACAGAGGTACAACTCAATCACAATCTAAGGTAGAATGTAGCACGATGGAAATAGATAAGAAATCCTCAACTGAGGTACAGCAGAAATAAATAACAAGTCTCAACATCTATAAAATATACAACTCTGAAAATAAAGACAACAGTTTAAACATGAAAAGAGAGGACAGTCTAAGGTATCTACACTATACAAGGTATCATCCTGTGCAGCTGCCTGAACCTCTCCAGGGGTCCAGGTCGCGAGTGTCAACTAGGCAAACTCCAAGTAAGGGTGCAGGGTTCCTCATCATCCTCTGTAAAATTTTTAACAGGTCCAGTCAGGACGGAAGCGAGCACAAAACATCTCACGCAGTTCATATCATGTTAGAAAATATAAAGCATGCAATAGAGTAAGGTACATGAAACGCTGAAAGAAAGAAGTATATGAAAAATAGTAAAGATTTGATAACAGGAAATATCTAAATATGATAAGTAAGAACTGTAAGCCTACTGTGATTTAGAGTACAATATGGTTATGTAAACGGTCTAGGAAAATGCAATGGTAACTCCATTTTACGTGAGTGTACAATAGACATATACAATAGTTATACAATCTTGTACAATAGGATTTGATTACATAACCAATTCTACTCTCCCTCCCCAATCAGTACACAAGGATCCACTCTAGTTACGTTATCTTGCACAATAGTGTACAATGTTATAAAATAGATGTACAATATTATACAATAGATGTACAATATTATATAATAGTTGTATAATATTATACAATAGTGTACAATGGTCTATCCCTGGGACTCATGTGATACTGAGAGTACAATATGCACAAGGAGTATACAAGGATATAGGTATTCAATAAATACAATATGGAAGTGAAACGTACATCACAATATGTATCTAGTGAATACAAGGGGATAACATCCCAAAAAGAAGATCCGTATAGTACCAATCCGTGATAACAACGTGTCAGCATCAAGTACAGTAATCTAGAGCAAGAATGTAAATCCAGACAAGTATGAAACGGTCAGAGAATGTACTCGCCTCGTATCTGAATGTCTGAAGTAAATGTACCGTCCGAGATGAGGTACCTGACTCCTATTTAGAGCAACACAAGTCAAGATGTATACATGAGATGATAAATGTAATCTACAATGCATCTGCATGCTGTCTAGGTCAAACTAGACCAAAGTCAACTCTCGGTCAACTCTAGTCAACTAGACTGGTCAAACTAGGTCAAGCCTAAGCCAAACAAGTCTAACAAGTCTCACTAGGCCTAACCAAGCCTAGTCTAGCAATCACACACCAATCACAAGTCATACTAGACTATCAACACACAACATTGGTGTATTCATATCATACACATAGGCCATATGCCCTGTAGTCCACATCACACATATTTTACATATCATATACATAACAATATATATATCTAAAATATAATACACCCACATATTATAATATATAAGATACCTATATATTCATCTCACATATAAACACATATGTCCATAAATGTATCTAATATAATATAGTGCACTCATATATTTGTAGGATACATTAAAAATGTGAGTCTAACATGCACATATGTATATATATATATATATATATATATATATATATATGTGTGTGTGTGTGTGTGTGTGTGTGTGTGTGTGTGTGTGTGTGTGTGTGTACACATAATATATGTGTGTGTACACATATCCATAGGGAAAAAGGAGAATGAAAGTGCATGTGTTCAAGTGTATGTGTGTGTGTGTCATGTGACATGAGAGTGTCACTTGAGGGTATGAAACCTGTGTGTGTGTACATGAAAAGAGAAATCAATACTAGTTATGAGTTTACACTACATATGACACAAAGCTAACCCATCTACATTACACATGTATTATACTTAACATGTATGGCTACAAGTATACATCTATATACATTAGAGTAGAGACTATTTAAGTTATAACTAACATGCATCTATACTTTACATAAATCTATATATATTATAGCAATCATTTAGAGAAGGGTTACATGGCATGGTGGTTGATATAGAGTGGGGTGTCCTTGTGCAGAGGGTGAAGTTCATTCTCAGTTTAGTTCCACATTTACATATAAAATAAAGTGAGCTATCCCATAAACTGGTGTAACTAACCACATAAAATGAACCATGTTATCTGAAATCTGTCATTAAGCCAACATCCCATATGCATACAGCTCATGCATTGTCTAATACTGAAATTAACTAACATTTCGAATTAAGGGGTTGAAGGTTAACATTACATTCATAGACATTCCACTATATTGAAAACTGAAATTGGCTTGGCAATAGAAAAAGGAAGGTATATATGCTTACATGGACAGTTCAGTGTTCGAACAACCTAAAATGAACTAATATTCAATCTAAATATCAGCTATGCATTGGTTCTATGTCTACATATAAAATCTGATATTGCATTTACAATATTTATACATTATGCATTCATATCTATCATTACATATATACCTTGTATTTATATCTAGCATTCATTATATACTTTCATGCATGCATTGTATATCATTCTTTCATTCATGTATTTATGCATTTCTTACATATATTACATTAATTGTATTCCTACATGCTTGCATTCAACCATATATATACATTAATGTAAAGAGGATATATATCATATATATATCATTTCATTCATCTAACATATCATGCATTACATATTCTATATTCATTTAATATCCATACTACATAGGCTCTAGGTTACAAAAAATGCATATATCGTATAGTCACTCTTTTACTTAAAATCAATACTGTACCAATTGGACATTCACTAAATTTTAGGATTAAATTATGTTGTATTACTTCATGTTAGCTTTTCGAAACTTCAAACGGATCGCATTTTCGTGTCCGAAAGCTCCCGGAATTGCAAAAATACCAAAACGCGTTCGTCTTTCGTACAGCTGACACTCAAATAATTCTACAGAAAGTTACAGAAAGAATTTGGCTTATTAAAATATATGTTTGGAAAGCTAACTTTGATACGTTCTTTTAAAAAAAATGGGAGATAAATCGGAGTTTTAAGCTAAAAGTTATGACATTTCTAAGTTGCTATTGCTACTAAAAACGTGGATAAAAATTATGACGAATTTGGGTAGTTTGAGACAAAAGAACACAAGTATATAACATAATATAGAAAGAACTCACTCTCTACACTAATATATATATATATGAGACACTATAGAACACATCTCCAATACAAAAATATGAGATTAAACATGTAATAATTCATTCATACATAACAACAAGACATAGTGTGTCCAAATTTGGGGTTTTCCCACATGGACACAACTACAACACAAAGGACACTCCTATGACCTCCAAATGGACACGAAATGGACACAAATAGAGATACAACCATGGGGGTCATTCCTATGGATTCAAAATAGACCTATATGCATGAGGAAATGAAAAGAAGAAGGGATTTATACCTTCCGGTAGATCGAATCGAAGAAAAGCCTTCCCGGAGCGACACCGACACGTAGAGATTCCAAAAGGATACGAACGAGCTCCGAATCCTCCCAAACTTGGGTAGCTTCCTCCTTGGCTAGAATGGAGAAGGAAAGAAGAAGATTTGGTGGCAAAATGGAAGGATTTGGTGGAGAAATTGCTAGGGATTGCTCTCTAGAAATTTGGAGAAGAACAAGAGAGAGAGTGTGGATGAGAATAATAAAATGAACTTAAGCCTATCCTCTCCCAAAGTGGCTGGCCATATGGGGCTATTTGTCCTATTATGGTAAGGTCCAAAATGCCTCCACTAACCTATTCTATTAGTATTAGGAAATGGCTAATTGGTTGGGGCTAAATTAGTCATTCTAAAGTCTCTAATCACACTAACCTTATCCATAATAATTAGTCTAACCTCTAACTAAAATATTTCTATCATGTGGGCCATGGCTAACGAATGTGTGGGTCCACTAAAGTCAACACTACCCCCGGGTCCCCGTTTCAAATCGGATTGAGCTGAAATTCGAACCCGACTCAAATAACCCCAAAACAATATCATAAATAATAAAATAAATTTTAAAAATATTTTAAAAATAAAAAATGACAAAAATATTCTTGTTCTTGAAAACTGGGGGTGACAAATTCCTCGAAATTAAAACCAAACAATAGTAAAATGTCAAAATCACAAGTCATAATTTTAAATAGTTTAAAAATGATTAAAAATCACCAAAAATCATAATATAAAATAATTATCAATAAATAATAATTATAATTACAAAATTACCCTCATCTGGAAAACTGGGTGTTACAATCCTACCCACCTTATAAAAATTTCGTCCTCGAAATTAAGATGATCGCACCCCCTTCTAGGTCAAACATAGTCAAGGGTCAATCACTAGTCAATTTCTCAACATCCAAGTACTCGATCATCAACTGGTCAACTTCTTAGGGTTTTACCTATGCTAGCTATTTAGGTGTTGGCAACCAGAATTTAGCAAAAGAGAAACTCTATAATAGACTAGCTCTTAACTTCCCAATCCTATCAAGTCACCTATAACTAAATACCTACAAGCTAAGCGCATGAATACCAAATACCACATATATATATATGCTCAAGAACAACAACCCATCACATATCCTAAGTATATCATCTATATATATACATGACTGATCAACCAAGGGTTAAGGCAGACTAAACTTATAAGGGTCTGAAACAATGCTTAGAACTAGGCTAAGGATGAATGGTCTGAATCAAGGGGACATGGTATCTAGTGAAGGGTCTGCACACTGCCTATAAAGGTGATCAACACAAAGGAACTCAACACGAAGGGAACTTAACTAAAATGGAAAACTGAACCAAGTATAGGCTAAACAACATGTTTATAACCCTATACAACAATGGCCTATAGATACCAACTAACCTATATCCCATATGCCAATATCATCTGCAATCTATCTATGCAAATAGACCTCTCGGTCTTAGGTGAAACTACAACTATACTCAAAGGCAGGCTCTGGTCATGGGTGCCTCACTGGAAAAGGTAAGGGAAAGTAGTAATAATCATCAAGGATGTAAGGCATACTAACATCCTCTGTGTAACTGGTTGGTATTATAGATAACAGGAGAATTATCTGCAATGGGTTACTATTCTAACACCAATGCTAACTATCACCTCTAGGGTACAGATACTCTATAAGTCATCATACCATTATACTATGAAGGAACTACCTATGAATAAGCTCTACAAAACTAAATATCCCTACTCCTAAGTCATTTATAACAATAAAAATGGTATGATGTTTTAAACCTTCTCAAGATACAATCTGCTAATCATATGCGTCTGTCCAAAATCATGTTGCCCAGAGTCTTCATCATGCTAGTGAGCAAGGCTACGATAATCACAGAGTCCTTGACTAAGGTACGTACCTCTAGCTTCATGGTATTTAAAAATTTTGTACTGCCGCATACGACGGCAAAAATCTTAAATTCCCATACCCGAGAATACATCCAAAATCTGACTACATGTCCTCACTATGCCAACTAACACGACTATCGAGGATTCTAGATCCCATAATTTAGGCGACCTAGCCCATATGATTTTTTTAGAAGAAAAACAAACACAACAAAAGAGTAACATGACAAAATTAATCAATCAACAAGGAACAGATGGAATCGGATTTCAAGGTAATTATAAAAGACAATTGCGGGAATGGAATTGAGAAGAACGGAACTTGCAGCAAGATCTCCAACGGTCTGTGCATCCTCGACTGTCCTGACGATAGCTCGCCCTGCTGGTTTCCTCCAGCCTAATGCTGATACTGCACAAATCTCTGCTGCTGATGCTGCATGAATCGCTGCTGCTGAGAGAAACCGAAAATAAAGGAAAAAGTCTCTGTACAGACGGAGGTGCACCTCCAATGTAGCAGAAACGTCAACCTGAGTCAGCACAACAGAAGCTACGATCTCGAGGCCCTGATGAACAGGACGAGAGGTGGCCAGCCTCTCGATAGTATTCCCCGAACCGAAGCGATGAGATCGTGTCTTCATAACCATCATGAAGACAGATCAAAACAAGAAGCAATTTCTGAGAATAAAGCAAAAATTCAAAGGATAACCGTTTATATTCAAGGGAAGTCAATAAGCAACAATTTTAGACAAAAGGAATCGGATTAAGAGTTTTTCCTAATGTGATTGAGTACCTCCAAAAATATCCTAATCCTACTGCAGGCTGTAGTGATACTGTAGTTCGAATACCACTACATAAACTTGACCTGCATGGGCCACCACTAAAAACGTGTCACGACCCGTACCCACTGTGAGGGTACAAGAACGTAACAACGTCCAGCCTACGCCGCAGTGTCGACGGTAGAACGCTGTTCTAGGTCATGAATTATAACTATATAACATGAATATACTCTCCAAAAGGAGGCCAACACAGAGGTACAACTCAATCACAATCTAAGGTAGAATGTAGCACGATGGAAATAGATAAGAAATCCTCAACTGAGGTACAGCAGAAATAAATAACAAGTCTCAACATCTATAAAATATACAACTCTGAAAATAAAGACAACAGTTTAAACATGAAAAGAGAGGACAGTCTAAGGTATCTACACTATACAGGGTATCATCCTGAGCAGCTGCCTGAACCTCCCCAGGGGTCCAGGTCGCGAGTGTCAACTAGGCAAACTCCAAGTAAGGGTGCAGGGTTCCTCATTATCCTCTGTAAAATTTTCAACAGGTCCAGTCAGGACAGGAGCGAGCACAAAACATCTCATGCAGTTCATATCATGTTAGGAAATATAAAGCATGCAATAGAGTAAGGTACATGAAACGCTGAAAGAAAGAAGTATATGAAAAACAGTAGAGATTTGATAACAGAAAATATCTAAATATGATAAGTAAGAACTGTAAGCCTACTGTGATTTAGAGTACAATATGGTTATGTAAACGGTCTAGGAAAATACAATGGTAACTCCATTGTACGTGGGTGTACAATAGACATATACAATAGTTATACAATCTTGTACAATAGGATTTGATTACATAACCAATTCTACTCTCCCTTCCCAATCAGTACACAAGGATTCACTCTAGTTACGTTATCTTGCACAATAGTGTACAATGTTATACAATAGATGAACAATATTATACAATAGATGTACAATGTTATATAATAGTTGTACAATGTTATACAATAGTGTACAATGGTCTATCCCTGGGACTCATGTGATACTGAGAGTACAATATGCACAAGGAGTATACAAGGATATAGGTATTCAATAAATACAATATGGAAGTGAAACGCATATCACAATATGTATCTAGTGAATACAAGGGGATAACATCCCAAAAAGAAGATCCGTATAGTACCAATCCATGATAACAACGTGTCAGTATCAAGTACAGTAATCTAGAGCAAGAATGTAAATCAAGACAAGTATGAAACGGTCAGAGAATGTACTCGTCTCGTATCTGAATGTCTAAAGTAAATGTACCGTCCGAGATGAGGTACCTGACTCCTATTTAGAGCAACACAAGTCAAGATGTATACAGGAGATGATAAATGTAATCTACAATGTATCTGCATGCTGTCTAGGTCAAACTAGACCAAAGTTAACTCTCGGTCAACTCTAGTCAACTAGACTGGTCAAACTAGGTCAAGCCTAAGCCAAACAAGTCTAACAAGTCTCACTAGGCCTAACCAAGCCTAGTCTAGCAATCACATACCAATCACAAGTCATACTAGACTATCAACACACAACACTGGTGTATTCATATCATACACATATGCCATATGCCCTCTAGTCCACATCACACATATTTCACATATCATATACATAACAATATATATATCTAAAATATAATACACCCACATATTATAATATATATAGGATACCTATATATTCATCTCACATATATACACACATGTCCATAAATGTATCTAATATAATATAGTGCACTCATATATTTGTAGGATACATTAAAAATGTGAGTCTAACATGCACACATATATATATATATATATATATATATATATATATATATATATATATATATATGTGTGTGTGTGAGTGTGTGTGTGTGTGTGTGTGTGTGTGTGTGTGTGTGTGTGTGTGTGTGTACACATATCTATAGGGAAAAAGGAGAATGAAAGTGCATGTGTTCAAGTGTATGTGTGTGTGTCATGTGACATGAGAGTGTCACTTGAGGGTGTGAAACCTGTGTGTGTACATGAAAAGAGAAATCAACACTAGTTATGAGTTTACACTACACATGACACAAAGCTAACCCATCTACATTACACATGTATTATACTTAACATGCATGGCTACAAGTATACATCTATATACATTAGAGTAGAGACTATTTAAGTTATAACTAACATGCATCTATACTTTACATAAATCTATATATATTATAGCAATCATTTAGAGAAGGGTTACATGGCATGGTGGTTGATATAGAGTGGGGTGTCCTTGTGCAGATGGTGAAGTTCATTCTCAGTTTAGTTCCACATTTACATATAAAATAAAGTGAGCTATCCCATAAACTGGTGTAAATAACCACATAAAATGAACCATGTTATCTGAAATCTGCCATTAAGCCAACATCCCATATGCATACAGCTCATGCATTGTCTAATACTGAAATTAACTAACATTTCGAATTAAGGGGTTGAAGGTTAACATTACATTCATAGACATTTTACTATATTGAAAACTGAAATTGGCTTGGCAATAGGAAAAGGAAGGTATATATGCTTACATGGACAGTTCAGTGTTCGAACAACCTAAAATGTACTAACATTCAATCTAAATATCAGCTATGCATTGGTTCTATGTCTACATATAAAATCTGATATTGTATTTACAATATTTATACATTATGCATTCATATCTATCATTACATATATACCTTGTATTTATATCTAGCATTCATTATATACTTTCATGCATGCATTGTATATCATTCTTTTATTCATGCATTTATGCATTGCTTACATATATTATATTAATTGCATTCCTACATGCTTGCATTCAACCATATATATACATTAATGTAAAGAGGATATATATCATATATATATATATATATCATTTCATTCATCTAACATATCATGCATTACATATTCTATATTCATTTAATATCCATACTACATAGGCTCATAGGTTACACAAAATGCATATATCGTATAGTCACTCTTTTACTTAAAATCAATACTGTACCAATTGGGCATTCACTAAATTTTAGGATTAAATTATGTTGTAGTACTTCATGTTAGCTTTTCGAAACTTCAAACGGATCGTATTTTCGTGTCCGGAAGCTCCCGGAATTGCAAAAATACCGAAACGCGTTCGTCTTTCGTACAGCTGACACTCAAATAATTCTACAGAAAGTCACAGAAAGAATTTGGCTTATTAAAATATATATTTGGAAAGCTAACTTCGATACGTTCTTATAAAAAAAATGGGAAATAAATCAGAGTTTTAAGCTAAAAGTTATGATATTTCTAAGTTGCTATTGCTACTAAAAACGTGGATAAAAATTATGACGAATTTGGGTAGTTTGAGACAAAAGAACACAAGTATATAACATAATATAGAAAGAACTCACTCTCTACACTAATATATATATATGAGACACTATAGAACACATCTCCAATACAAAAATATGAGATTAAACATGTAATAATTCATTCATACATAACAATAACACATAATGTGTCCAAATTTGGGGTTTTCCCACATGGACACAACTACAACACAAAGGACACTCCTATGACCTCCAAATGGACACGAAATGGACACAAATAGAGATACAACCATGGGGGTCATTCCTATGGATTCAAAATAGACCTATATGCATGAGGAAATGAAAAGAAGAAGGGATTTATACCTCCCGGTAGATAGAATCAAAGAAAAGCCTTCCCGGAACGACACCGACACGTAGAGATTCCAAAAGGATACGAGCGAGCTCCGAATCCTTCCAAACTTGGGTAGCTTCCTCCTTGGCTAGAATGGAGAAGGAAAGAAGAAGATTTGGTGGCAAAATGGAAGGATTTGGTAGAGAAATTGCTAGGGATTGCTCTCTAGAAATTTGGAGAAGAACAAGAGAGAGAGTGTGGATGAGAATAATAAAATAAACTTGAGCCTAGCCTCTCCCAAAGTGGCTGGCCATATGGGGCTATTTGTCCTGTTATGGTAAGGTCCAAAATGCCTCCACTAACCTATTCTATTAGTATTAGGAAAGGGCTAATTGGTTGGGGCTAAATTAGTCATTCTAAAGTCTCTAATCACACTAACGTTATCCATAATAATTAGTCTAACCTCTAACTAAAATATTTTTATCATGTGGGCCATGGCCAACGAATGTGTGGGTCCACTAAAGTCAACACTACCCCTGGGTCCCCGTTTCAAGTCGGATTGAGCTGAAATTCGAACCCGACTCAAATAACCCCAAAACAATATCATAAATAATAAAATAAATTTCAAAAATATTTTAAAAATACAAAATGACAAAAATACTCTTGTTCCTGAAAACTGGGGGTGACAAAATCCTCGAAATTAAAACCAAACGATAGTAAAATGTCAAAATCATAAGTCATAATTTTAAATAGTTTAAAAATGATTAAAAATCACAAAAATTATAATATAAAATAATTATCAATAAATAATAATTATAATTACAAAATTTCAAAATTATCCTCATCTGGAAAACTGGGTGTTACAATCCTACCCACCTTATAAAACTTTTGTCCTCGAAATTAAGATGATCGCACCCCCTTCTAGGTCAAACATAGTCAAGGGTCAATCACTAGTCAATTTCTCAACATCCAAGTACTTGGTCATCAACTGGTCAACTTCTTAGGGTTTTACCTATGCTTGCTATTTAGGTGTTGGCAACCATAATTTAGCAAAAGAGAAACTCTATAATAGACTAGCTCTTAACTTCCCAATCATATCAAGTCACCTATAACTAAATACCTACAAGCTAAGCACATGAATACTAAATACCACATATATATATATGCTCAAGAACAACAACCCATCACATATATCCTAAGTATATCATCTATATATATACATGACTGATCAACCAAGGGTTAAGGCAGACTAAACTTATAAGGGTCTGAAACAATACTTAGAACTAGGCTAAGGATGAATGGTCTGAATCAAGGGGACATGGTATCTGGTGAAGGGTCTGCACACTGCCTATAAAGGTGATCAACACAAAGGAACTCAACACGAAGGGAACTTAACTAAAGTGGAAAACTGAACCAAGTATAGGCTAAACAACATGTTTATAACCCTATACAATAATGGCCTATAGATACCAACTAACCTATATCCCATATGCCAATATCATCTGCAATCTATTTATGCAAATAGACCTCTCGGTCTTAGGTGAAACTACAACTATACTCAAAGGCAGGCTCTGGTCATGGGTGCCTCACTGGAAAAGGTAAGGTAAAGTAGTAATAATCATCAAGGATGTAAGGCATACTAACATCCTCTGTGTAACTGGTTGATATTATAGATAACAAGAGAATTATCTGCAATGGGTTACTATTCTAACACCAATGCTAACTATCACCTCTAGGGTACAGACACTCTACAAGTCATCATACCATTATACTATGAAGGAACTACCTATGAATAAGCTCTACAAAACTAAATATCCCTACTCCTAAGTCATTTATAACAATAAAAAGGGTATGATGTTTTAAACCTTCTCAAGATACAATCTGCTAATCATATGCGTCTGTCCAAAATCATGTTGCCCAGAGTCTTCATCATGCTAGTGAACAAGGCTACGATAATCACAGAGTCCTTGACTAAGGTACGTACCTCTAGGTTCATGGTATTTAAAATTTTTGTACTGCCGCATGCGACGGCAAAAACCTTAAATTCCTATACCCGAGAATACATCCAAAATCTGACTACATGTCCTCACTATGCCAACTAACACGACTATCGAGGATTCTAGATCCCATAATTTAGGCGACCTAGCCCATATGATTTTCTCAGAAGAAAAACAAACACAACAAAAGAGTAACATGACAAAATTAATCAATCAACAAGGAACAGATGGAATCGGATTTCAAGGTAATTATAAAAGACAATTGCGGAAATGGAATTGAGAAGAACGGAACTTGCAGCAAGATCTCCAACAGTCTGTGCATCCTCGACTGTCCTGATGATAGCTCGCCCTGCTGGTTTCCTCCAGCCTAATGCTGATACTGCACAAATCTCTGCTGCTGATGCTGCATGAATCGCTGCTGCTGAAAGAAACCGGAAATGAAGGGAAAAGTTTCTGTACAGACGGAGGTGCACCTCCAATGTAGCAGAAACGCCAACCTGAGTCGACACAACAGAAGCTGCGGTCTCGAGGCCCTGATGAACAGGACAAGAGGTGGCCAGCCTCTCGATAGTATTCCCCGAACCGAAGCGATAAGATCGTGTCTTCATAACCATCATGAAGACAGATCAAAACAAGAAGCAATTTCTGAAAATAAAGCGAAAATTCAAAGGATAACCGTTTATATTCAAGGGAAGTCAATAAGCAACAATTTTAGACAAAAGGAATCGGATTAAGTGTTTTTCCTAATGTGATTGAGTACCTACAAATATATCCTAATCCTACTGCAGGCTGTAGTGATACTCTAGTTTGAATTCCACTACATAAACTCGACCTGCATGGGCCACCACTAAAACGTGTCATCCACACCTAGGGCGCCATAGGATCCCGTACCGTAGTACGTACTCCTACGGAGTCCACCAGCGGCGGTCATCCACAGCTCGTCCGCCGACGGAGCTTGAGTGGGCTGCGAGAAAGTACCGGACTCTCCTGTATCAGGTGCACTAGCAGCCGCCCGTTCCCGCAGCCTCTGATACTCGGCCTAGAAAGTATGGATAGTACTCTATAATTTCTAATTTCTAATTAATATACTTATTATTACTAACTACATGAATATTTATTTGCATCATATTTACTAAGTTATATTAAAATTGACACGAAGTATTAAATTAAGATAACGTATTGTAATACTTACATAGGTCTGCTCGGCCCTCTCGTCAATAAGGTCTTTGTCCTTCCGATGGGTGGCCAGGAAGACGGTCACCATGTCGGCATTACTGACCTTCCTTACCTGTAATTAAATATATTATCTTAGTAATAATTTATCGGTTTTACATTAAAATAATATTTCTAAAAGAGAAAGACATACCAGACGACGGAAATGTTCTGTCATCGAAATCGACCCACCGTACCACCACTTCGAGGCATGTTGCCTAGCCGCCTTGGCCTTCTCCGACTTCTCCTTGTACCTTGGCTCGTCGAATCGAGCCTTCATCGCATTCCACTGATCAGGGGTGATCCAACCTTGGATCGGCTTTCCGGCACGAGCACGATCCTTCTGATCATTAATAGCGTCGCGGATCAGCTTGGCAGCGACGGCAGGAAATATCCCCTCGATAAGCTCGGTCCGGTACGGTAGATAGAAAAACATATCCTAGAAGAGCGCAAACCAAATATTTATCAGTTATATATAATATGCAAAAATTATATGATTCATGTTAAAAGCAAATATATGTTAACCTTGAAGCGCGTAAACCAGAAGGCCTTCCTCTCGTCCGGAGCATCAGTGTAGTTAATCCAAGCACCACCATAATTATGCCTCAGCATGTGGCCTAGACGTCTCTGTACCTCTGGAGGACGATGTCTATACAGACATATTATATTCATGAAAAAAGTTAATTTATGATAAAAACAGAAAAAAATTTATAAATCAAAACACCTACTTTGTACCGTCGGCCCAGATCTCCGTCCTCCTCGAGAATATAGGCTTCACAAATAGAGCCCTCGACCCGAGCCTTATTTTTCACCTTTCTTTTTAAGTGATTCAAATATCGCTCGAACGGGTACATCCATCGATATTCGACGGGTCCACCAACACGTGCCTCGTAGGAAAGATGAATCGGCAAATGCTCCATAGAGTCGAAGAATCCAGGAGGGAACACCCTTTCTAGCTTGCACAGTGTTACCGCAATGTCCTTCTCTTGCTTTTCTAGACGATCAACGAGCAATTTCTTAGAACAAAGGTCCCTGAAGAATATGCTAAGCTCCGTCAATGGATCCCAAACTGCATGCGGTAAGAATTTCCGAAATGCAATCAAAATTAACCGCTCCATGAATAGACAATCATGGCTCTTCATACCTATCAGTTTGTTCTCCTTGAGGTCGACGCATCTTGTCAAGTTCGAAACATACCCATCTGGAAATTTCAGACCTTGAATTCACCTACAAAGCCTCACTTTATCCTCCTTCTCCAGTGAGAAAATTGCCTTAGGCTGCTTCAACTTCCCATTCCCGTCCTCTATCAAATACTATACAGGACGTCTACGTATTTCTTCCAAGTCCAATCTAGCCTTTGGATTGTCTTTTGTCTTCCCCTTTACGTCCATTACAATATTAATTATGTTGTCAAACACATTCTTCTCGATATGCATGACATCAAGGTTATGTCTAATCAGATTAGTGCTCCAATATGGAAGATCCCAGAATATACTCCTCTTTGTCCAGTTATGAGTGCGACCAAATCCGTCACACTTGTAGCCCGTAGTAGGCTGCTCAATAGCTCTTGGTAAATCTTTTACCTCTTTCTATATCGTGTATCCGGACCACCTTGGCGGAGGATTAGCCTTCTCCACAATGCCAGCACGAAAAGCATTCATGTTCCTCCGGTACGGATGATCCTTCGGCAGGAATTGTCGATGACAATCGAAGAAGCACGATTTGCCTCCGTGTTTCAAACGGAAAGCCTTAGTGCTGTCCATGCAATACGGACACGAAAGAGGACCATGCGTGCTCCATCCAGATAACATTTCATAGGCCAGAAAGTCGTTGATGGTCCACATAAGTGATGCCCGCATCTGGAAATTTTGTTTTCTAGATACATCGTACGTGTTGGAACCTACTTTCCACAGCTGATTCAACTCATCAATCAACGGCAGTAAATACACATCGATATTCTTTTTCGAATTGTTCGGACCTGAAATAATAACGGTGAGGAACATATACGAAGTCTTCATGCACATCCAAGGCGGTAGATTGTACGGGGTGACAATCATAGGCCAACACGGATACTGGGATCCCGAAAGTTCGAATGGGATAAAAACGTCGGAGCAGAGACCCAATCTGATATTACGCGGATCAGAAGCAAAATATGGATACTCTCGATCAAAGTGCTTCCATGCTTCTCCATCAGATGGGTGATCCAACACTCCTTCGGTATGTTTCCGCTTATGCCAACTCATATTTTCTGTAGTTTCCTTCACCATAAACAACCGCTGCAACCGCGACGTCAACGGCAAGTAGTGTATCGAAGAGGTAGGCTTCCTGGCACCGACAAACTTTCCTCTACTACATGTGTAATGCCTGTTGTTCGTATTACGTATTTGGAATACGTATACGTATTTTATCTTGTATTTGCATATCTCCTTGGTTTGGCTTGGCTTGTTTACTCTCGGTTTGGGTTGGCTTGGTTCGGCCGGCCCAATGCTTGGTTCATCATGGGTCAAGGGTGGAACACCTTAGCCTATGCTTCTCCTTCATTTCCACCACAACCCCCCTACCTACCACCACCTTGATATTTATTGCTATTTCTTCTTTCTCTCTCTCCATAATTCTCATTTACTTCTCCTTCCCCCACCATTACTCTTCTCCACCAACCAAGAACACCATAGGCAAGTGCAACTTGCTTTCACAAGAGAACTCTTTTGATGGTTTCATTAGCTTCTCCTCATGATTCTAAACCACATTAGAACTTGTCATTTTCCATTTTGAGGCTTTATTTCTTGTAGATCTAGAGTTTTGTTACTTTCGGATTTTGGTAGTTTTGATCTATTAAACTTCTTTGTTTTCAAGTTTTGATGGTTCCATATTGTAGAGCATTTCATTCTACCCAATTTTGACCTTTGGAAAGTTGGATTCGGACTTGTTTTGACCAAGATATGGACAATGGAAGCTTAGATTCAACTTTAGAGTTCTTGCTGTTCTTGTCATTTGGAGAAGACAGTGAACAGTGAGCTAGCTTTTTAGCTTACGCCACTGAGTCGTACGCTGCTGTTTAGTGAGCGTACGCTAGCCTTCGTACGCTGCTGTTTAGTGAGCGTACGCTAGCCTTCGTACGCTGCTGTTTAGTGAGCGTAAGCTAGCCTTCGTACGCTGCTCTTTAGCGAGCGTACGCTAGCCTTCGTACGCTGCTGTTTAGCGAGCGTACGCTAGCTTTCCTACGCTGCTCTTTAGTGAGCGTACGCTCACCTTAATACGCTGCCTGTTGGCAGTGTGTCTTGAGCGTACGCTAGCTTTCGTACGCTAGCTTGAGCATACGCGTGCCTTGGTACGCTAGCTTAAGCGAGCAAGGCGTACGCTCGCCCTTTCGTACGCTAGCTCGAGCGTACGCAGTCTTGAGCGTACGCTGACCTGTAGCTTGAGCGTGCCCTTGTGTACGCTGACCCTTGCGTACGCTTTCCATTGGAAGTGTATGGATCCTTTGGTACGCAGACCTGGGCGTACGCTAGCCTGAGCGTAGCCTGGCTTGAGTGTAGCCTGATTACCCTTGATCTTCTATAGCCCTGAATATTTATATTTTATTAGATATTTAACGTCCATTTTATATCCTTACGCCTTTTGTCCTGAACTTGATAATCATGAATTTACTTAATATGTTTGGAATTGATAATGGAGCATGACACGATAGTGACCCGTAGTGGTGCACTCCTGACATGAGTAACATGACATGACCTGATAGTGGCCCGTCGTGGCGCACTCCTGACTAGTACACTTGACATGATTACCTGACATGATTATCTCGAATAGCTGTTGCGACGGCTACCTGACATGACATGACCTGTATAATTAATCCTGGACACCGTGGGTGATTGTGCTTGTATAAATAAACCAGTCCTGTCTTGCATCATGTCTAGGATGGGACTCCTGAGTACCACGGTCAGGAGTACCTATTAAAATGAACTAAGGACTAATAACTAAATTGATACATTAGTCATGAAGAGATTTCCCAGCTACAGGCAATCCCGTTACCTGGGCACGCCTTGGGATCTGTAGCCTGCCGTCGAGTAGGGCACATTTCCAGCACACTGTCATGTGTTGCACCCTTCAAGCTACCTAAGGGTACATTCGTTTCCTGGACGATGTACCCACCTGAATTCAACTCTAATCTTTTAACCCGGGGAACCTGGATGGTCTGCAGGGCTTGTGGCTGGGGAATAATCTCACTGCATCTTGTTAGTAATTAGGCTTATGACAATCCTAGTTAGTTAATGTATCGAGCCGTAATTCTTGCTTGGCCGTGAAGTGATTTGACGGAGTCTAACCAGTCTAGTCTTGCCCTGAATCCTGTTCCAGATTATTGAATGACCAGAATGCTTGTATTTATTTTATCGATAAATGGTGAGAAACCAAGCTCCGTTCAGACGAAGGGTTACAACCCCGGTCCTTGTTTGGTTCACGGGTTGTAACCTGGTTATCTGAATAGTTCCATGGTTATCTCGTCGTATATCATCCTGATATGTTTCTTTTTATTCCATTCCTTATTTTATTTATATTTATATTCCTGTGCTGATTGCTGGTTTTAGTTCTTAAGTGAAGCTTCCTTTGTGGCACTTGCTCTTTCTGGGGTCTGACCCAGCTGGTTTTGTATGGCCAGATTTTGGAGCAGCTCCATAGGATCTACCGACCTTCCAGCCAGATGGTAGCCACTAGACGGAACCCTGGCAACGAGTGGATTATTTTTGGCTCTCCCGCTCTATTGTAAAAATATTCTTTTGAGGCGTTTAGCCGACGAGCACCTGTTTAGCTCGATTGTACTTTATTTACTGTCTGTCTACGGGCTGTAACATGATTAACAGATTCTAGGGTTGATCATGTATGACTAAACTCTTGCTAGTCCTAATATTTTGTAACGACTAGCTTCATGATCAGCTGAATATGTAATATTTGGGATGCCTTATCATTGTATATTTAATGATCATACATCTTGTAAACATTTACTTACTTGCTTGTGATTGAGACACTAGGCTTGTTCATGACCGTAGGAGACTGTTGGCTTGTAGTAAACCCTCATATATCTAGACAGCCGTGACCGTATAGCGAGATGGAATCCATTTCATATACGTAGCTGGCTATGTATGCCCCCGCTCTCCAGTATTCTGGTTCTGGGGCGTGACAACATGCCTTGTAGCGATCGACACCACAAAATCTGCAGGCGTCTTCATCCTTGTCGTCTTTGTAGTACAACATGCACCCGTTGCGACAGGCATCGATTTTTTCGTATCCCATTCAGAGCGATCTAACCATCCTCTTAGACCGGTAGAAGTCTTTAGACAACTTCGCACCCTCAGACAATATTTCTATAAGCAACTCCATAAGACGGTTGTAGCAATCTTGCGACATGTTAAAATCGGACTTGATGCTCAACAATCTTGTAACTACCTCCAACGGTGAATGATCCTCACAACCAGGATATAATGGAGTCCTTGCATTCTCTAGCAACTCCATGAACTGTGCAGCATCGGGGTTCGGTGCCTCCTCAGGTGCATCATGATCATTCGGATCGAAACTAGGCCCGGCCGCATCAAAAACCATGTTCACCAACCCATCGTCGTAAGGAGCATTGTTGTGGACATCCACATAAGGCTCGTACTCCGATGCTAAAGACACAAGTTCTCCGTGCTTGCTCCATTGATAGTAATTCGGCGTGAAACCCTTCGAGTATAAATGATACGTGACATCCACTTCTGGATGATATTTCAAGTTGCGACATCTCACACACGGACACTTAATTTTGGTACCGTCCATGTACTGAGGGAACGCCTTGGCAAACTGCAGGAACTGGTGTACATCCTCTATAAATTCATCCCGCACACTGTACATGTCATCAGGATGACGGTTGTACATCTACAAACAATTTTGCAGATAGTAATTCAGCTCCATATCCATTTGAGGATAATTCTGTAAGATAGATACATGCACATCGTTTAAACACTTGTAAAAGTAATCATGATACAACAAGTGGTAATAGATATGATGTATCCTATGTAGTTTCTTTCCCTATCTTTACTGTGAACCTTGGTTAACATTAATATTTTCACACTTCTCTAGGTAAGATTGAGGTAGATATCCTATGATGCGGAATAGTCGACTGAATGACCCGAATGAGAAGGAAGAAAGTAGGGAGGCTCACTCTATACACTCTAGGATTGACTTATTTCGTCGTTGATTTGACTTATTTTGGTAGTGTAAAATGTCAACAATATCCGATACGGTACCTCGAAGACCTAAATATAGAATATTAATGTCAATTGGTGTTTTGGAATCATAAACATGATATACTAGGTCAATTCTAGGTCTCCAAGTCATTTCTAGGTCACACTAGGACAACTGGGTCAATATCTTGCCAAACTTGGTCAAACTAGGTCACACCTAGGTTTTTAGGGCCATACGTTGCCTTACCAAGGTATTCTAGTCTATACTAGGCTAATACCCTATGTATTTGCCCTACCAATATCCTATTCACATAGGTAAAACCATTACTATGGCCTATTGACCTAATTACCTATACACTAGCCTATCCTTAACTCTAGTAAAAACCAATACCCAAACTCAATACCCCATACACTACAACATAGGTATCTCCCATACCCATGTGTCAACCCATTACCTAAACCTATAGGCTTCCTAAACCTATATATTACCTAGTCACTCTAGGTAAAGCCATCACCTATACTCATAGGTAAAACAATTCCTATCTTGAAGTTACCTATACTTATTGCTGAACACGATTGACAACGATATGGTTCTATTACAAACATATCTTTTTTCAGTAATTAAACTAACTGAGTAGTATTACTCGGGATGCATTGTCTGTGTAGAGTGCGGTATGCAAGTACTATAAGAAGATGCTTTAAAAGGTTTCTACACGAAAATTTATCCATCTAATTGGAAATGATCAAGTTGTTAAAATATCCAAGAGATAGATACATATCCAGAAGAGATGGAACACTTATCCAAATTAGAGATAAGTATATCTAAATTGTGGTCAACTCAAATTCAAATTGAAACTTGGTTTGTTAATATGATTATAACATTTAAATATAACTGAATCAAAACAATATCTACAACCATAGAAAGAGTACTCCAAGCTAATTTAGTGACTAATTTATGACCATTTAAGTAGATTTCTTGCTTCCCTCATATTTATCGAAATTTGTTTGTCTACGAAGAAGAAAGTCAATCTAAAAACAATCAAAACCATAGCATAACAAATATTATATTATTTGGACTACATCTTTTTATTCATTTGCATGTCGAGTTAGAGATTATCTAGTTAAGCATGTGAGAGGAATATAACACGTACGAGCCTCACAAATGTCTTTTATGGACTCAAACATATAATTATATATGATTGTTGCTCTTAGCGTGTAGTCCCGATGTAAAATAGATCGAACATGTAAAAACGCAGTCTAAAATGAACATGGATGTGGAATTTATTACTTATGAGTCCATGGAAAAAGTTGGGTTTGTAGGCATTGCTTTGAATGTCGTACGTGAGATGGTCGGCAAAGGAACATCAAGTAATACCCAATTATTTTGTCGAGCAATTATTTTGCCGAGCATGAGCTCTGGTATTCGAACCCCCAATTGATGCATAGGTCCATGGGGACCCAAGCTCGATGAACCCTATATGAGTTAGGGCTAGGGTTTACCCCCACGTGTGTGTCAAAGGGTCGTGTCTGTGTCGCATCAGAAAAAGGGAGATAGGGTTAGGGTTTACCGATACAGCGTTGGGGTTGGGTCGGGGTCGCCGGGGCTGGAGCAGCGGCGGAGGAGACTGGTCGGGTGGTCGTCGGAGGGGGTGAGTCGTCGGAGGAATGGGGTCGTCGGGCAGGGGGGCGCCGCGAGCGGGAGATTAGAAAATTTTGGGTGAAAAAATGAAAAATCGATCGGACCAGAACCCTATATGAAATGTTTTAGCGACGTCATTTAAAGACGTCGCTAACCGTCGCTATTTATGAAAACCTGGCAACGTCATAAAGGTGGTGTCGCTAAACGTCGCTGAATAAAAAAAAAAACAGTGACGTTTTGCGACTAGTATGCGACATCAGTTGTCCAAAACATAAATGGTGTCGCTAACTGTCGCTCAAACGTCGCTGATAGTGACGTTCAGTGACGTTTATATAAAACGTCGCTAAAAGCACAAAACTTAGCGACGTATTTATCTGGAGTCGCTAATTTCGTCGCCATTATGACTTATTTTGGTAGTGTTCGTTCAATTTTTATTGAATGTCAACGTCGGTATTGAATCGAAACATGTCAAACCGTATCGACATCGGCCAATGCTGCAAACTACGAATAGGAGTCAATTTTGCTGATTTTGGCACTTCTTGTTTTGAGAAGCAGCGTAGGGCTTTCAAAAGTAACACGGGGATGGTCATGGAAAAACTATATACAAAAAGGACAAATTTCATTAATTTTGCTGTAGAAACTGACAACAGCTCTTGATCCATTTCAAGGAATGACCCCTGTGCAGGCAGCCTATGCTGTATCAGACAAGGTAAATGCTCTTGAATCAAATTTCATTAATTATGTTACGGAAATGATATGACAGATTCAGTGTATGTGTTTAATTATGTTACAAAAAATAACTATCTATTGATATACGAAAATGATATTTGAGTTGACTGTAGCTGTGACCGCAGCCGACGTGTCTTCCAACCTCCCTATTCGCTCCGCCCCTCCCACCTGCAAGCTCCAGGGCCCACTCTCTGGCAAAAAATGTGGACAACATAGCAGCGTCCATTGATATAATGCAACATGTCATTTAATATTCATTAATTATTTTTTGGCAAAAGAATATCTTTTTTTTGTTGATGCATTGATTGCAAGAAAGCATTATGGACTGACCTTTAGATCACAGGATAGCAACAGAAGATTGCCAGGAGAGGAAGCTAAGAAGCTCATATAAGTTCTAAGAAGCTTACAAACTCAAACAAGAAGCTAGTGAACTCAATAAAGTATACGAAGGGGAGGGCTGTAGTCAGCAGTTAGTTATTAGAGTTAAGAGTAAGAATAATTGCATGATCATGCAATTTCTCACAGCACTATGGATCATCTCATAATAACATCTATAGATATTTAGATGGAAAAATTTGAGTGGCACCCCACTTTTCTTACGCTTATTTAAGATGCACCCCACAAGTTTACATAAATGTATGACCCTCCCACTTTGGACGATTTCCGTCTAAAACGAACGGTCAACTCTGTTGACCAATTTTTTTTGACGAAAATACCCCTATCTGCTCTCTTCTTCCCCGCGTCAACTATTCGTCTCCTCCCTCCTCCGCCGTGCTCGGCCCCCTCCACGGCGCCGCCGCACTCCCCCCACCCTCCCCGACCTCGCCGCACCCCCCCCTTCCGGCCATCACCACCACCACCATCACCATCATCATAACCATCATCATCATCACCACCAAAAATAAAAACAGAAACCCTCTCCCCACCCATCTGCCACCTCTACCCCCACCGTGTCCCCACCGCTCTCCAACCTTCGGCGAGCCCTCACCATGCGTCCCTATAACTCCCTGACATCAGTGCCACCTCCTCCTCCTCTTCTCCATCTCGGCCATGACCACCACCGCTGCCTTAGCTCATCCCTCTCCTCCGACAAGTAAGGATCTCTCCACCTCCTCTTCCTCATCTCTAATTTCTAAATTTTGATGCCTGCTTCACATTAGAAATTACTATGGGAACCGGGGACTTCTCACATGATGATTTCTTTTCTTTCTTTTGATCTTCTCTCAGTTTTGCATCACCTACCAATCATTCCAAGAAAGAAAAGGAACGTACAAAAGATGATTAAGAATGGATTTAATTCTGCGGATGCTGCTGCTGCTACTGCTGCTGCGGCGACGGCGGCGGTGGGGGCTAGGAGGCGGAGCGGGAGGGGGGGGGGGGAGGGGGGGGGGGGGGGGCGCGGTGATGATGGTTGATGGTGGTGGTGATGATGATGATGGTGATGGTGATGGTGATGATGTTGGTGATGGTGGTGGTGGTGATGGCCGGGGGGGGGGGGGGGGTGCGGCGAGGTCGGGTCGGGGGGGGGGGGGGGGGGGGGGGGGGGGGGGGGAGTGCGGCGACGCCGCGGAGGGGGGCCGAGCACGGCGGTGGGGGGAGACGGATAGTTGATGCGGAGAAGAAGAGAACAGATATGGGGGTATTTTCGTCAAAAAAAATTGGTCAACGGGGTTGACCGTTAGTTTTAGACTGAAACCGTCAAAAGTGGGGGGTGTCATACATTCATGTAAACTTGTGGGGTGCACCTTAAATAAGCGTAAAAAAAGTGGGGTGCCACTCAAATTTTTCCAATTTAGATTTTAGGTCTCAAATAAGTTTTAAAATTAGTGTTTGGGTCTCCATATTATACATAATTAGTATTTGGATCTCAAAAGTGTCATCAAAAGTATACCAAAAGTGTTTTTTTTTTTTTGAATAAAGTATACCAAAAGTGTTACTAATTATTTTTAGTGACACTTTTGAAATCTAAATACTAATTATATATAATATGGAGATCGAAACACTAATTTTGAAACTTATTTGAGACCCAAAGTCTAAATATCCCTAACATCTAGATGGTGATCGGTATTAGTAAGTACATTTTTGCTATTTCTATGTTCGTGTAGAAATTATATGACTATGCTTGCAAAGCCAACATACGTGGATAGCTAACTTTTAGAATTTCGGTTTACGATTTTGACTATTTCGATTCGGTTGAAACCGAAACTGCATGTCAATTCTCACTTTTTTGGGGGTTATTTGTGTTTGTATTTAAGGTTGGATTTGCTTACAATGACTGTTTTAGTTTTATCAATTTTTCTTTTTTTTTCTTGTAAGTACTCCCAAGGCTATTTTGGTATTATTATCTTATCAAAGGGATAATTTAGCAAATGCCCCCATTCTAAATGTTGAAACTAGCATATGCCCCCACTATTTTATTTATCTAACAAATACCCCCATTTTTTGATATAAAATAATAAAATTTAAGATATACCCCCACTCTTTTACATAGGAGTGGGGGTATTTGCTAAATAAAATAAATAGTGAGGGTATATGCTAGTTTTAACATTTGGAATGGAGGTATTTGTTAAATTATCCCATTTCTTTTAAGGCTAGTTCAATTTGGAGTAGCTTCTCAAACCGACTCTAAAATTGAACTAAGTTTTTTCAAAATTATTTTTGATAAGCTCATGTTAAACAAATAAATTGTTTACAAAATTAACAAAAATAACAGAAAATATTTAGGATTAATTATCTGATTCGACTTTTTTTTCCCTCTCGTCTTATATTTCATTTTTGATATTTAGTGCTTATATGACAAAACTTTGGCAATTCTGAATCCATTTTTAATCCTTTCCCAGAAAAAGAAAAAAAAAAGAAAAAAAAAAGAAGCAAGATGGTCGAATGATTGATCCATTTGGTGTTAATGTAGCACAAGGAGAGAATATTTGTCTTAAGGTAGTTTGTGCGCACACAAAATTGATACGTAAATTGATGTTATAGTAAAACTAAGGACAGAAAATAAAATCAATTCTTTGTTATTTTTCTTTTCGATATTTTAAAAGGTTAGGAATATAGTAATAATCTCTTTAAGCATATAGTTTAGTCCTAATTTTTTTTATAATAAATATAGGAAGTTCCAAGGAAAAATGAATCATTCAGACGGATGAAAAAACTATTTTTTCTTCTATTTCTTTTCCTTTGGAAACTATTTTTCTTTCATGTTCATTTTCTTTGGTATCCAAATACAGATATTTCACAAATTAGATGTGGCCTATAAATGTTAAGATCCTAATTAAAAAGTCATCAGGACCTTAACATAAATGAACATGAAATATAAATTTTCTTAGGGAAATGAATTATGTGATTTCTACCATAGCTTAATGAATTTTTTTAATAATATTTAACAGCTAAATGGAAGAAAATAATTAAAGATCCTAAATTTTTTAAAATAAAAGCACGAGTTATTAAGTTTTAGGGTCTCATATAATATCGATAATTTACTTTTAGATCTTCGGATTGTTCGAAAGAGTATTTGGATCTCGTTATAAAAGTTGACTTGGGCTGACAGTCCAAATAGAAATATAAACATACATTTTGTATATTTTACGAACGTAAAAGTAAACGAAAATATTTATAGATTATGTGACTTGAGTTATTTAATTTTTTTTTCTACAAATAAGAAAGAATAAGACTTGTTGCACTTATATTTATTTCTATTCTATTCTTAGCAGCTACACAAATATTATGTTTAGTTGTTAGAAGTAAAGTCGTACCTAATAACAAAATTCAAATTGCATTATCAAATTAAAAATGTGACAATAATAAAAAAGAAATTTTGAGTTGTCTCATACTTATTTTACCATAATTTAAGGTACATCCCACCGAATTAGCATGAAATCCTTCACTTTTAGGTCTCGTATGGTTCACGGATTTATGGTTTGGTAGCCATAAACTTGGGAATCAATTTTCTGATAAGGGAGAAAATTGGTGGTAATATGATTCCACTCAAGATCCATGAGATTGATTTTTCCTTCTCCTTTTCCAACATTTATTACAAAAGTTATGACAAAAATAACCATGTGTCATTGCTTATTTTACCATTAGTGTTATTTTTTATAATATTATTTTTATTTTAAAAGGTAAGGATATTATTGGAACATTGTTATATTTTGCATTCTTTCCTAGGTGGTTTTCTTGTTTTACCAAACAACGAAAAAAAAAAATGTGACATGAATCCTACTTTTCCATTCCTATGGAAAATACATGGGAATTTATTTCCTTTCCGTGAACTAAACGAGGCCTTAATGGAAACTGTCAAAAGTAAATTTTTTTATACATTATGATAATTTTGTAGGACGCAATTATTCAAAATTTCTCCAATAAAAAAGTCCTGAACACCACAACAATACACGTCCAGCCAAAACACAAACAATAAAATAGTTTCAGAAGAACTCATAAAGAAGAAAGAAAAGAGAAAAAGAAGCAAAAGAAAGCATCGAGAGTGCCGAACAGTGGGAAACTGGGAAAAGCTGCAGCCAAAATCAGCTGACACTCCTTTCGGCATTACCAAAGCACCCCTATCCCCAGCGTTGTCCCTCGATGCCATGATCATGACACAACACAGAAATTATTTAAACAGAAATTTTTCAAAAAAGTAATAAAAGAATATAAAATTATAGAAAATATAATATGTTAAAAAATTACGACAAAAGTAATGCATCGTCAAAGGAGTTGGTGGCATGCTGCTCTATAACTTCGATCAACAAATACACAACCTTTTCTGTCACTAAAACCTGAAGAAAAAAATTACAGCGATATCGTCAATTGAGTTAGCGATATGTTACTTCTCCTACATTTTACCCAACATGTTATATTCTATGTAATTTAATACTCTTTTATTACATTTTCCAAAATTTTCTGTTATTTAAAAGGAATTCAAATATTGGAAAAATTATTAAGGTGTTTTCTTACTTCAACAATACTTCACAGTTCTAAGACTTTAGTACTATCACATGTCACATTTCTATTGGCCAGAACAAATCTAATTACGCCAGCCTTGCTACCAAGAGCATCCACAGTGGGAGATGATACCATATTTTGATTTTAGTTAAATTTTGTAACGCTTGAAGAATGCAATATGCACTTATGCATACTTGAAAATTGCTAAAAGGCTAAAAGACACTTCAGATTTGGAGCATGTCCTAGTTCCACTATATTAATTTATTAGCCCACCAAATTAACAGTTATTAACAAAAAGTGAAGGAAATAAAAAAAAAGAGGGAGAAAAAATATTACCAAACATGGAAGAAAAATAAATAGAAAAAAGAGGAAGGATTTTAGTTTGGAGTATTTGTTTGGAGTGTACCATTATGTGTTAATATTAAGGAGATACTTTAAAAGTAATAATTGATATAGTTCATAATAATTTGGAGTATCCACTGTGGATGTTCTAACGTAGGCAAAAAAATTTGTTGAAACCTTTCAATAAAGTTTGATTTGAATATAGGCTTAATTGCACTTTGCTACCCTCAACTATTACCATTTTTCAACTTTGTACCCTAAACTATTTTTTGTAACAATTTGGTACCCAGATGTTATTTTGGACTAAAATGCCCCTACCCCTACCCCTAACCCTCCCCCCCTGCACGCTCCGGCCGCCCCCCCTGCTCACTCCGGCCGTCCCCCCCCCCCCCCCCCCTGCTAGCTCCGCCCCCCCCCCCCCCCGCACCCCACCCCCCCCTGCTCACTCCGGCCGCCCGCCCGCCCCCGCCTCTCCCCTAGGCCGCGGCAGCACGGGAGGAGGGGGGCTGGGGAGGGAGGACGGGGCGGGAGGCGGGGCAGGGGGTGGCCGAAGGTAGCAGGGGGGGGTGGGGGGCGGGGGGGGGGGGGGGCGGAGCTAGCGGGGGGGGGGGGGGTGGGGCGGCCAGAGCTAGCAGGGGGGGTGGCCGGAGTGGGGAAGGGGGTGGAGGGAAGGAAGAGGGAAGGACATTTTCGGAATTTTTGAAAAAATAGGTATCAAGTTGAAAAAAAATAATAGTTGAGGTACCAATTTGTTACGAAAAAAAGTTTATGGTATCAAGTTGAAAAGGCGGAATAGTTGAGGGTAGCAAAGTGCAATTAAGCCTTGAATATACTTGAAATTAGTTTTAGTTTTTTTGGTTATTATATATTGAGCAAAACAGAAATTGTTACTAGCATCTAAGTAAAAAAATTAATTAAATAATAATTATATGCAAGTTTAAATAATAAAGTGTATATAATATGTTAAAATAATTGTAAGATAAATGAATTTATGTAGTGGATTGTCCGATGTGTAAAGTTAAAAAATAGCTTGGAGTGGTAAAATTTGAAGAATAGTATAATATATGAATATTGGATTTCGACTTCTAATTTTAAGGAATGGATTGGAGTGTTACAAAGTACAAGCCAACTAGTTTTTTATATTTGGTGTTTTAAAATACATCTAAAATTGGACTAAGTATTGCTATTTCTCTCTCTTCAGTTATTACTTTCAAATATAAAAAATAGGCAAAAATATTCTTCAATTATCAGTAGTTAATAATAGGACCATTAGGTTGGCGAAAATGTACTTTGTTGTAGAAGTTTTTTTTTACTTCGTTTCAACCTGACCTGATTCGTAACACTCCTATACGTGTTCAATATCTATCCAATTTTTACAATAACAATTTCAGAAATCACTAATAATTAATCCTTAAAATAAACATATAAATCAAATATGGAATATAAGTTATTTATTGCCAGCTTTTGTGAAAAAAATTATTTGTGAAATTAGTAATAATTCAAGTATATTTCTGTCATTCTTTGCTTAATAATACCAAAATAAATTAACAAAGAGAAAGAAAATTAAGAGAGAGCAACTATAACAAATATGATACCCATTTGGTTTTCTAAAAGCACCAAATAATTTATAAAAAAATTTCAAATTGTACTAAAGAAATAGATGAGCATGTCTATTGTGGGTGTCTACTTCCATTAGAGCTTTTATATCAGCTTTTTAATCTTCTTTCGTTTGGATTTGACACTTAAGATATTTTTAATAAGTAAAGTAGTTAGGACGAAGGATTGTTGTGTTTATGTTTAGGGTTACACTACTAACTTACATTGTGGTGTGTAGTGATTTGTCTTCTAAGTATGTTTCTCATTGATTAGAATAAGGAAGATTAGTTTCTATTACCCAAAAAGAATTAAAACTTATATATTATTATTTGATATAAAAAAGTTAAAATTGTGGACTAAAAGAGTTATATTATTATTATTATTATTATTATTATTATTATTATTATTATTATTATTCAATATATAAAAAAGTTAAAAATTATGAACTATTTAAAAGTTATTGCAAATGATAGTTGTTCATGTTATTTTAGCGGCCAATGCTACATGTCATTCATGTTATTTTTAGGTTCAAAATTGATTGTCATCCACTAGTATGACTATTGAAGAATGTCATGGTTTAAAGGATAGAAGAATTTTTTTTTTTTCCAAAATATAACTAGATAACAAACAATTTTAGGAGGGGTCATTTGAGAGAGTAGAATCTGTTGAGCTAGTTAGTTTTTGCGTTTAAGTGTATTTTTTTTTTCCTCTCTTCCATGCCAAAAATATGTTGTTCTTGAAGCTAGGGACATAAAAACATAAATCATTGTGGACTAAGTGTTATACTTTGGAATTTTTTTCTATAATAACCAAACATAACTAAATTATAAATTAAAAGCAATAGTACATATGACCATTACAAAATACTTAAAAGAATGTGGATAAACTAATCCACAATGTGAATGTATATTTGTTATAATAATAATATCAAATTTTCTTCTATCAACGAATCTATGAAAAGGTGTACGAATCTTTTCATTGGAAAAGGTGTACGAATCTATTTATTGGAAATGTGTGCCCTTTCCAAGTGTCTTTTTATTTCTATAAATACACATGTGTTTGGAGCATTCAAGAATAAATTCAATTCATCAATATTGCATTAGTTAGTCTAAGAGAGAGAGAGAGAGACAACCAACGTTGCTTCGACGAGTTCCTACGGTGTGAAGTGCTGCTACCGAAGGAAAGAACCGTTGTATCCTGGGAGACTAATCGCCATTAAACCGTAAGCACCAGTGCGGGACGAATATTGTCTTAAGGACATTGAACCAAGTTCAAGCCTCGGTATCGTTTTATTTATTTTACTTATTTTTTAATTTTAGAGTCTAAATACAGAGTTTGAGAATTCCTTACTAACAACTTAAACTCTAATGTAGGTCATTTTCGAGACCCAAACTCTAATATCCAATATTATATGAGACTCTATTACTAAATAACCCTTATTTGTTTATTCATCAAAGTTTCCTTAGTCAAATTTTATATTCGATTTAGGTGACCTTATGGTGTAGTTGAGCTGCGACATTCGACAATGATAGTCTATTTGCGGAGCTGCTCAATTCGGCATAGTTGTTCCATTTTGCGAAGCTAATGACTTAGCCAATTTTGATTATTGCTTCTGACGATACTGTACCCGTTGTTAGCCTCGCGTACAACAAGGCTGGACGGAAGTCCATAACGTCAAGGACGCAGTTCATGACGGAGGGTTGGCCTCCGGTCGATTTTGATAAGGCCGTAGGCATAGGTTTTGAGAGCCATTGCTGGCTAATAATCCAGAAGGATCTAAAAACATTTAAAGCCATTTCTAGTTGATAGATCCGAATGATCTGTATAGTTTAGAAAGTCATTGTGGGCTTATAGATCCGAAGGATCTTGTAAAATTGAAAGTCATTTTTGGCTGTTAGACTACTGACTGTAGAGGTCGGGAGAACTGCTCTTCAATGGAGGAATATATATCTTTTTTCGTTAAGAAGGAAAAAAAAAGTTTGATCATACTTACTATTAAGATTTGAAGATGATCGCATAATCGTAAGCTTTCACGTGGTAGAGCTACGTGCTATTAACATGTTGTAGCCAATTTTTTGGATTACCAAATATAAGATTGAGACATAACGCACGAAACTTTTTGCACGATGCATTGCATGTCAGTTGGGTCTACTGTCCTCAATTTTTACACACACCACTCCCGCGGTTCGATCCCGAGATTGTCCATCTAGCCAAAAAAAGTCATACCTCTTATCGTGGACCACAAGAGCCACCCGAATTCAGTATTAATTGCAGTTAAATGTAACAAAAGCCTACAAATTGAAAACTCATGAAAAAGTAGCCTCTTCCCTGAAGAACAATCAATGATGCAATATTTAAGAGGAGAACAATCTGCACGAGGAAGATTCTTGCTGACGCACGTCATCTCCAGGACAAATATGACGCTGCAAATTTGCTTGATGTACAACTCAACACTCTCCCATCCCATACTCAAGCGAACTCTCGGTGGGCTCCTCCTATGATTCAACAATGGAATATCAACTTTGATGGGGGTTATCTTGAAGGCAAAATAGGAGCTGCAGTTATACTGAGGGTGTGTTTGGTAGGAAAAAAAAAGTGGGAGGAAGGAAAATGAATGAGGTTATGAGGAAAAAGTGGGAGGAAGGAAACATTTTCTCTTGTTTGGTATGAAGAGAAAAGTGGATGGAAGGAAAAGTGGAGGGATTGGTTTTTCCTCGTAACCAAAGAAAATCAATCACCCCAAAAGTGGTAGAAAAAGTGAAAGAAAAAGTGCATACCCATCTTAATTTACAATTATACCTTATAGAAATTATATTATTTTAAAGTAGTTCAATAAAGTCAAATGGTAGATAAATATTATTAGTTCAGGATATAATTGGTAAAGTCTATATTTTTTTTTATTTTCCTTCCTACCACTTTTCTTTCCATACCAAATAAAGAAAAATATATCACTTCTATTTTCCTTCCATCCTACCAAATACAAAAGAAGTAAATAGTCTTTCCTTTCCATATGGATGAAAAATAAATCCTTTTCATTTTCCTTCCTTCCACTTTTCCATCATTCCTACCAAACACAGCCTAAGGGGTAATGCAGGCAACTTTAGAGGCGCGACAACTCAATATCAGGAAGGAGGCACTCCACTGGAAGTAGAAGCTCTGGGAATGAAGATGTCCATGTTGATCATTAGCAAGAAAAACCTATCCAATATAATTATTGAAGGAGACGGCAAGGTCCTCATTGACTCAATTATTCATCCAGAAATGACTACCTTATGGAGAGCTAGACACATCATAGATCAAGGGAGATCCCTGCTTCAATCTGATTCAAACATCTCCACATCAACTATCAATATGTTTGATGAAACTCCACCTTGTATTACTGAACATAGATTGCATTAATGAAATGATCTTCTCCAAAAAAAAAAAAAAAACATTTCTTACACAACCATAGCAAGTTGCTCATAGCAACCTGATAAAAAAAAGGGAATTATGTTCACATTAATAGAACCAACATACTGGAAAATATGATAATTTCTTTTGAGTTTTTTTTTTGAACACTGCTAAGAGGAAAAGCAGAAAAAAGAAAGGCCATTAAGTGAGATTTATGCAAAAACTTTCGCATTTCTCATTACAACCCAAAAACAAATATGTTACACAAGAAAACGGGAAAAATTCAGTCCGAGTCCCTAAATCTAACTAAAAATTAGTTCCAGACCCCCCAGACCCTCTGCCCAATGAAGCTCACCAGCCTCCTCACCGAGGAGCTCTTGCTCTCTCCTCCCTCCTCCTCCTCCACCACCGCCGCCACGTCGTCTCCTGCCACAGTCGCCACGTGTCCGCTGTCGACCTCCTCCTCCTCCTCGGCAAGCTTCTCCTCCTCCTCCCCGGTCCTCCTGCTGCCGCGGCGTCGGCTCCTTCCTCCGGCGGTGGTGGCGGCGGCTCCTGCTGGGTCTTCATGTTCTTCTTCTTCTTGCTGCTGCTGCTGCTGCTCGACCGCGTCGATGATGAGGTGGATGAGGTGGCGGTTGGGGGAGGAGTCCCAGCGGGACCAGAAGCTCTTGTAGCACGAGAAGCACTCGCAAGTGAGCTCCGGCCGCTGCTGGTGGTGGCGCAGCTTGTGCTTCCTTCTGCTGCTGCTGCTGCTCTTGAAGTCGCCGAGGAGGTAGGCGAGGACCTGCTGCTCCTCCGGCGGGAGGGCTGCGGCGAGGGCGAGGACGGCGGCGGGCAGGGCGGAGAGGCGGCTGGCCGGAGGGGAGGGGTGGACCCTCTTCTTGGCGGCGGTCTTTCCGTTGTGGAGTTTCTTCATGGTTTGGGGGTGGTGGGGGAGTTGGGTTGGTTGTGTAGGTTGGTTTGGTGGGTGGGTTATACATGTGTGGTGTGGACAGTGGGCAAGGTGAGAAGAACTGTGTTTTATACAATATTATATTATAATATATTATTTTGTTATAATATATTGTCTATTTTATTATTTGTATACTTTTAGGTCTGTTTGGTTCACGGATTTAAGAAATCAAGAAAGAAAAGTTGTTCCTTTTATTTGTTTGGTAGTCACAAACTTAGAAATCAATTTTTGATAAAGGAAAAAATTGGTGGAAATATGGTCCACTCAAGACCCATAAGATTGATTTTTCCTCATCTTTTCCAACATTTATTACAAAATTTATGACAAAAGTAACCATGTGTCATTGTTTATTTTACTATTAATATTATTTTTTATAATATTATTTTTATTTTAAAAAGCAAGAATATTATTGGAATATTATTATATTTTGTTTTTCGTTTCTAAATAATTTTCTTATTTTACCAAACAATGAAAAAAAAAACTTTTCTATTCCCATAAAAATTACAATTGAATTTATTTCCTTTCCGTGATCCAAACGAGGCCATCACCTTGGAAAATTGGTGTTTTATATATGAAGTTCCCTCTTTCATTTGAAGTTATATTACTGGTCAAAACTTATGGGTGTTCACCAAATAACCTTTTAAGTAATTTTAGATTGGATTAAATTGACAGTGATAATTTTTAATAGAATAATAAATATTCATCCTAGCTTTGGTGGATGAACAAAGATAGACTCTTTTATATCTTAGGAGTTGTTTAATTGGCTGTATGTAAAAAAAAAAAATATTATGCAACATATATTGTGGTAAATGATGTTATCACTATATTATGTGTTGTTTATAAATAGTATAACGATTAGTGTTTTAAAAATTGGATCGGTTCAGCTAGTTGACCCGGTCAATCCATGAATCGGTAATTTTTTGGACTAGTTTGATATCGACCCACAACTTTTTTCAATCATTCGGTCAATTCGGTCGACCCGACCGGCTAGACTACTTAACCGCCTGTGATCCAGTTAAATTTTGAACCGGTTTGATCATGATTTTTAATTTTTGTTTTGGACGCATAATAAAGTTATATTCATTTTCAGATGTAATTGAAGGTAAAGAGGGAAGATTTCGCGAGACGCTAATTGGTAAATGGGCCGATTATTCAAGATGATCTGTCATCAGGTACAAATGTTTGTTCATGGGAGCATTAGTGGAATGAGATCACAGAACATCTATGGTCTACTTTTTGCTCAATGAATAGAGTACGTCCTATATAGAGGTTTGTCTTAAGCCTTAATGAGTACCCGATCCTTTAAAATGTTTGGTGTGCTCGATAGGAGGCATTGGTAGAACAATACTGTAAGAGGCCAAAACCTTATGCTAAAGTAGCGTGACATTATATGAGGTATTGAAATCTGTCATTTTTCGTTCCTAGAATGTATATTTTAATACGTGTATTGCTGAAATATATTTATTTAATATTTATCATACATTGTTCTGTATTTAATTTCTTTAATTTCTCGCTAAATATTTTTCTGTATTTTATTTTTTGCTTTAGTTTTGCTCTTGGGTTCGGCTTGGATTGGTTTATTTTCGAATTTTGGTGGTTCATCATGAACCCAACCCCCTACCTACCACAATTGACATTTAAAGCCCAAATACTATCTCTGCTTATTTTTATTTACTCTCCTTCTTCTTCCTCATAACTCTCTCCACCTACCTAGAGCTTAGGCAAGTACATCTTGCTTCTACATGAGAATCCATTTTTATGGTTCATTTATCTCCCTCTCGTGATTCTAAGATAGTTTAGAACTTGACATTTTGTATTTTGAAAGTTTTATTTTTGTAGATCTAGAAATTTGTCATTTTCGGATTCTAGTGGTTTTGATCTACCAAACTTTCTTATTTTTAAGTTTTGATCGTTCCAGATTGTTGAAATTTGTGTTATACCCCATTTTGATCTATGGAAGTCCCATTTCAGCTTGGATTGAAGGTTTCACAGAATTTAGAGTTCTGAAGATTCTCTACACCCACGTTTTTACGTGCCCACGTAGTACCGAACTCTACGCCCACGATCATTCGTGTCAGCGTGAATCTGGATTACGCAAGTCTACTCAGGCTTAGCGTAATTCAGTTACGCGTATTTATTCACGCATAACATTATTCTTTTACGCGTATTCATTCATGCGTAAACTTTAACTCTCTACGCGTACAAGCTTTACGCGTAACTCGACCCTTCTTGCATACAAGTGTTACGCGTAACTCTATTCTTTACGCGTACTCCTCTGGCTTGGCGAATTTCCTTTACACGTATTAGTTCACGCGTATTAGTTCACGCGTAATGTTATTCTCTTACGCGTACAAATTTACACGTAACATTATTCCTTTATGCGTATTAGCTCACGCGTAATGTTATTCTCTTACGCGTACAAATTTACGCGTAACATTATTCCTTTACGCGTATTAGTTCACGCGTAATGTTATTCTCTTACGCGTACAAGTTTACACGTAACATTATTCCTTTACGCGTATTAGTTCACGTGTAATGTTATTCTCTTACGCGTACAAGTTTACGCGTAACATTATTCCCTTACGCGTATTAGTTCACGCGTAATGTTATTCTCTTACGCGTAACATTTTTCCTTTACGCGTATTCATTCATGCGTAAACTTTAACTCTTTGCGCGTACAAGTTTACGCGTAACGTTACTCCTTTACGCGTACTTTCCTTACGCGCGTATTTTCCTTGGCGTACTCCTTGGGCGCATGGCACCCCTTATTATATCCTTACGCCCTTTGACATGAACTCAATATATTCATGATATGTTAATATTTTAATACATATGTTTGTGTGGTGTAACTGCCTGTTTTCAAAAATGAGAATAATTGTGAACTTTTATAAAATTGATTATTTAATAATAAGTTTAAATCAAATTATTGATTTATTGGTAATTTTGATTATTTTAATTTAATTAAATTAGTGTTTTGTGATTTTGCTCTTTGGTTAGTGTAACCTTAGAGCTGCTTAGCCTAGAGACTAACCATGACCATGGAGGCCTAACCCATGTGATTAGATTAGCTAACTACCACTTTTTAGGCTAAGGGTATTTTAGTCATTTTTTTAACTTTTGAATTATTTAGGATTTTGATAAATTGATAAATTTTAGATTATTTTAATAATATTTAAATTGATGTATTATAATTTTGATCATTTTTTATATTTTAATATTTTGGGAATTTTTATATTTTAATATTGTATTTTCGGGTTTAGTTTGATCGGGTTTGAGTTTTGGCTCATTTCGACCTGTGTTAGTGACCCGGATAGCTTAGACTCTAATTGGGACCTAGAGTTTAGCTAAACATGGCCCATAAATTCCACTAATTAGTATAGTACATTTAGACTAATCCCACATGACATAATTGGTCCATTTGATTATTTAAACTTGACCCTTTTAGCCCCAAACTTCCACATAAGACAAAATTGACTCAAAGGAGCCTTGGAGGACATTTTGGACATTTGTCAAATACCCCCAAACCCTATAAACCTGGTCGGCAGCAAGGAGACCCCTCTCCACTCCATTTCTTCACATCTTGCTCTTCTTCTTCTTCTTCTTCTCCTCCTTTGAGAGCTCCTTTCCAAACCAAGCCAAAACCCTTTGATTTCAAGCCCAAAGTAAGTCAAATCTCTTTCATTTCTCTAGACCTCTCTTTAATCTTGGTACTAACCCTTGTTTATCTCTCAAGTGTAGATTTTATCTAAGTAGAACCTGTTGGCATATTTTATTTTGATTAATTAACAACATCTTCGTAGTTTAGTCTTCTGCTTCAGATTCAAATATTCTCAGAAGATATACTGCATGGAGTTCCTCCGTTCAAGAGCAATCACCTCCTTTATTGAAGACTGAAGCAGTTACCGGCGTTCCCTGCATAAGACGACGTCTTTCTGCTTAGAGTCTTTGAGTCTGTACTAGTCTAGGTATATCTGTAAACACCTAAGGACGGATGACAGTAAAAAGAACAAAGTCAAAAATCAAATAGCTACAGAGCGGCATACCGGCGGTATGCTACGGCATACCGGCGGTATACCGTTTTTGGCATCCAGAAAGTTGCTGTGACAAATAGTCGGCATACCGACGGCATGCTTCGGCATACCGGCGGTATACCGATTTTTATGTCCAGAAAGTTGCTGTGACAAATTGTCGGCATACCGACGGCATACTCCGGCATACCGACGGTATACCGTTTTTAGCAACCCAAAAGTTGCTGTGACAAATTGTCGGCATACCGACGGCATGCTCCGGCATACCGGCGGTATACCGTTTTTAGCAACTCAAAACTTGCTGTGACAAATTGTCGGCATACCGACGGCATGCTCCGGCATACCGACGGTATATCGAGTTTCAATATTTGGTTTTTGAATTGCTCTGACTAGCATTAATGGCCGCATTTAATGCTCTCAAACGGTCATTAATATGACCGTTACTATTTGGACGGTATACCGACGGTATACCGCTGCATACCGACGGCATGCCGGTCTGTCTGTATTCAGAGCATTAAATGCCACAAACTCTTGGTTCTCTTATAAAAGAAAGCTCTCTCTCTCTTGAGCTTTCTCACCAACTCTTCCATAAATTTTCCAACAACCAAGAGCTCCACCATTAATACTCTTCCAAGCTTTTCATTGTCATCCTCTCCCAAAGTGCTAGAGTATTAAAGAGTTGTACATTTCGATCTTCACGTGTTAGAAGATCAACAAGTTCTCATTCTCTTTTGTTTGAAGTTGGCGAGTCTTCGGATTCAAACTCGTGTTGAAGTTGGCGAGTTCTTCGGATCCAAACTCGTATGTACTATTTGGTTAAATAGTGGATTAAAGCCGGAGAGAGTTCCGGGACTGGACTGCCTCAAAAGAGGATACCAGGATACATCCTTGCGTTTGATCTTTCTACTCTTTACTTTCAATTGTCTTTATTGCATCAATTGTTGTAGTTAATTTTTAATTTTCCTATTCACCCCCCCTCTAGGGTTCTACAATTGGTATCAGAGCTTTGTTCTCTTGATTTGGATTTACACCCTTGAGTGATCCATGGCCTCTAACCCTAGTATCAACACGTTTCACAATGAGGGGCACTACACAAATAGGCCTCCCCTATTTGATGGTACCAACTACAACTACTGGAGATTAGGATGAGCATTTATCTAAAGTCCATAGATTTCGACTTATGGGATTGCGTGATAAATGGTCTTCCTACTCCTTCCAGAGCTATTGAGGATATTGCTTCTGACACCCTTCGGGACACTCTTTCTGAAAACATTAAGAAGCTTGCAAGTCGAGATGCCAAGACAATGAATGCTCTTTATTGTGCTCTCGACAGTAGTGAATTCAACCGAATCTCTACTTGCAAGACTTCCAATGAGATTTGGAAATTACTTGAAGTCACACACGAAGGGACTTCACAAGTGAAGGAGTCTAAGATTAGTAGACTCACTCAAGAATATGAGTCTTTTAAAATGAAGCATGATGAATCTATTACTTCTATGTTTACTCGATTTGGTGATATTATTAATCCCCTCTCCTCTCTTGGTAAGGAATATCCGGCTCATGAAAAGATCAGAAAAATCCTTAGAGGATTGACGAAAGTGTGGAGTCTTAAAGCTACCGCAATTATTGAGGGGAACGATCTAACTGTCATGAACCTTGAGATCCTCATGGGTAAGCTTATGACTCACGAGCTCGACATGAAGGATCAAGAGGAATCCTCCACACAAGAGAAGGAGAAGGAGAAGACCAAAGAGAAGGAGAAGACTCTTGCTCTCAAAGTTTCAAAGTCTTACTCCAAGGAGAGTTTCGACGACAATGAGTCAGACGATGATAAAGAAATAGCTCTCACAGCTAAGCACTTCCGGAAATTCCTCAAATTCAACAAAGCCAATCGCTCCAGACGGGAAAATAAGGAAGATCTGACGTGCTATCAATGTAGAAGACCCGGACATATCAAGCGGGACTGTCCGATGATAAGAAGAGATTCAAGCAAGTACGAGAAGGCAAGAAGAGGAAGCTCGTCCTCTAGAAAATTCGCCAACACTAGCATTTGGTGTGAGAGTGATGCTAGTGACTCCGACAATGACAAGGAGTGCAAACACAATACAAATATTTGCCTCATGGCTACTGATGAGGTACTTGATGATCTTTCCTTAAACACTCTTACCTATGATGATTTGGAGAAAGCCATTCTTGAATTAAATGAAGAACACAAAGGTGTTCGAAATAAATACAAGAAATCTCTTAAAGAGGTTGAGGCTCTTCAACTTGAAGTAGAGAGGCTCTCAAGCATTATTATTGATGTGAAGGGAAAATCTCCTATTTCTGACACGGATGAAATAGAGTCTTTGCGACTCAAGTTTCAAGAATCTCTTGACACCATCAAGAAAAGGGATGATGAGATTCTATCCATGAGAAGCTCTTATGAATTTGCTATGTGCAAATGTCAAGATGCTAATAGAAGAGAATATGACACTTCTATTAAGTATAATGATCTTCTTACACGAAGTAAGAATGTAGGAAATAAGAATACCACTCACATGCATGCTCCAAGACACCCCCACACTCATCACAATGCTAGGCATAACTCTTACATGAACACTACACACAACTCCTTTTCTAACACAAGAAAAGGACCTTTTGTTAAGAAGAACACCTCACGTCATGCTTTTTACTATCATCATAACACTCATGGTAGAACTTCTCACACTAGAAACTCACATATGCACAACACCCACACTTCTTCTTCTAAATCTTCTTTGATGTGCAATTATTGTGGTTTGGTCGGTCACACTTCCAATTTTTGTTATACAAGAAAATAAGTTGACATGAGAGTTCTTAAATGGGTTCCTAAGACTAACACTCATGGACCCATAAGATCATGGGTACCAAAATGTTCATCTTCAACTTATGTTGTAGGTGACGAATCCTTCTCATGCTAGAAGCAAGTGGATTCTCGATAGCGGTTGTTCACGGCACATGACCGGTGATGCTTCACTTTTTACAACGCTATCGATGAAGAAGGAAGGACATGTCTCCTTCGGTAACAATCTTAAAGGTTATATTATTGGAAATGGTAATATCGGCTCTCCTCCTTATCCTTGTATTAATAATGTATGTCTTGTTACTAATCTCAAGCATAATCTCCTTAGTATTAGCCATCTTACCGATAATGGCTATGACATCAAGTTTGTTAAACTTAAATGCTACATTACCGATAGTTCTAATGGAACTATTGTTTATGAAGGCATTAGAGAAAACAACATTTATGTTCTTTATCTTGTTGAAGGTACTAACAATGACAGATGCCTAGTTGCAAAGAACGATGAGAGTTGGCTTTGGCACATGAGGCTTGGACACGCCAACATGGACACCATCTCTCGCCTCGCCTCCAAGAAGCTTGTACGAGGTCTCCCAAGTATCCCATTCAAAAAGGATATGGTATGTGAAGAATGCGAGAAAAGTAAGTTGATCAAGTCATCCTTCAAGTCAATCAACTCTGTGAGTACTTCTAGACCCCTTCACTTATCCATATGAATCTTTTTGGGCCTAGTAGAGTAGCTAGCCTTGGTGGCAAACTTTATGCTTTCGTTTTAGTTGATGATTTTTCGAGATTTACTTGGATTATTTTTCTTGCTTGCAAAAGTGATACTTTTCATGAATTTGTTGCTTTTTGTAAACGTGTTCAAAATGAGAAAGGTTTTTATATCAACAAAATTAGGAGTGATCATGGAGGAAAAATTGATAATGTTGATTTCAAAAGATTTTGTAAAAAGAATGGTTTTGGACATGATTTTGCTTGTCCACGTACTCCTCAACAAAATGGTGTTGTGGAGAGAAAGAATAGAACCCTTGGCGATATGGCCCGGGTTATGTTAAACCAATATAAGCTCCCCCAATATTTTTGGGCGGAAGCCGTTAATACGGCATGTCATGTTATTAATAGGATCTTGATTAGACCTATTTCTAAAAAGACTCCTTATGAGCTTTGGTTTGACAAAATTCCCTCTATTGAATATTTCAAAGTTTTTGGTTACAATTGTTTTATTTTGAATACCAAGGATAACCTAGACAAGTTTGAAGAAAAAGCCTATGAAGGAATATTCCTTGGATACTCTACTCATAGTAAAGGTTTTCGTGTTTTTAACAAAAGAAGTCTTGTTGTCGAAGAGTCAATAAATGTCTCTTTTAATGAACTTAACTCTTCTACATTCTCCTCTTCCGAGGACATTGATGACATCTCGTTTGGGTTGGAGAACTCCTCTATTGAGGATCGTCCTTCTTCATCTAACAATAAAGTTGTGACCCCATCAAAAGAGTCTCCTCCTCTCGAGCCTCCTCACAAGGATCTCCCAAAAGAATGGAGATTTGTCACCAATCATCCTAAGGAGCTTATCATTAGGGATCCTTCCTCAAGTGTTAGCACAAGATCCGCCACTCGTGATCTTTGTGCAAATGTGGCTTTTATCTCTCAAATAGAGCCTAAAAATGCTAATGATGCTTTTCTTGATGAATTTTGGATGATAGCTATGCAAGAGGAGCTAAATCAATTTGATCGAAGCAAGGTTTGGGAACTTGTCCCAAAACCTAGCAATCATCCCATTATTGGAACTAAATGGGCGTTTCGTAACAAACTTAATGAAGATGGGTTAGTGACTCGTAACAAAGCCCGATTGGTTGCTCAAGGCTATAACCAAGAGGAAGGCATTGACTACGACGAAACCTATGCTCCGGTTGCACGTCTTGAATCCATTCGTATGCTTTGTGCTTTTGCTTGTTTTAATGACTTTAAGCTATTTCAAATGGATGTTAAGAGTGCTTTTCTAAATGGTATTATTAAGGAGGAAGTTTATGTTAAACAACCTCCTGGATTTGAAGTCTTTCAATTTCCTAATCACGTGTTCAAACTCCATAAAGCCCTTTATGGCCTCAAACAAGCTCCCCGTGCTTGGTATGAGCGTCTTAGCTCTTTTCTTGTTTCTCATAATTTTTCAAAGGGGAAAGTTGACACCACACTTTTTATTAAATCCCATGATGGGACTCTCTTATTGGTTCAAATTTATGTTGATGATATTATTTTTGGTTCTACTAACAACACACTTTGTGTAAAATTTGCCAAAGTTATGCAGGAAGAGTTTGAAATGAGTATGATGGGTGAACTATCCTTCTTCTTGGGGTTACAAATCAAACAAGGACCCAAAGGAACCTTCATAAATCAAGCGAAATATACAAAGGACCTCCTCAAGCGCTTCGACCTCGACTCATCCAAATCAATGAGGACTCCTATGGCCACAACGACAAAGCTTGACAATGATGAAGATGGAACATCGGTCGACATTCATAAGTATAGAGGTATGATCGGTAGCTTACTTTATTTAACTGCTAGCCGTCCTGATATCATGTTTAGTGTTTGTTTGTGTGCACGATATCAAGCCAATCTAAAGGAATCTCATTTGTGTGCCGTTAAGCACATTTTTTGTTATCTCAAAGGCACCATTAACATGGGTCTTTGGTATCCGAAATCTTCATCCTTTGAGCTTCACGGCTTTTCGGATGCGGATTTTGTCGGATGCAAGATTGACCGAAAAAGCACTAGTGGCACATGTCAATTCCTCGGAAAGTCTTTGGTATCGTGGTTTAGTAAGAAGCAAAATTCTGTTGCTCTTTCTACCACTGAGGCAGAATATATTACGGCTGGTTGTTGTTGTGCACAAATTCTTTGGATGTCACAAACACTGTTAGACTATGGCATTTCTCATTCATGCACCCCTATTAAATGTGATAACACTAGCTCTATCAATCTCACGAAAAACCCGATTTGTCACTCACGCACGAAGCACATTGAAATTAGACACCATTTTCTTCGTGACCATCAACAAAAGGGAGATATTCGTCTTGAATTTATTGATACTACCTATCAATTAGCCGATATTTTCACAAAACCGCTCCCGGAAGATCGCTTCACCTTCCTTTGCCGTGAATTAGGCATTTTATCTTTTGATCCATAATCCCTCTCGTCCGGCACACCGGCGGCATACAGTGGTATACCGGCGGCATGCCGTTTTTCGAATCAAAATTAGGTTCTGTTTCGAAACTCGGCATACCGTCGGTACACGTCGGCATACCGCCGGTATGCCGGGTTGAGGCGGACAGGATTTCAAATGAAGGACCGGGCCCACCTCTCTTTTATTCTTCCTTTATTCTTTTTTATCCTACCTTTATTCCCTCTCATCCATCCCATCCCTCATAACTACCTAACTCTTCAAACTCCCATCTCATTTATTACTTTTCAATTACTTTCCCCCTTTCTCTCCTCTTTTTACTCCACTCTCATTAATTCAAACCCATCACCTTTTCATCTCCCCTCTTTACTCCTCCTCTACAACCGTTCCCACCCACGTCCCCTTTCAAAATCATCTCTTCATCTTCCTCCTCCTCTTTAAAATTCTCATTTTTCCATCACTTCTCCTACTCCTCCTTCTTTCACTCCAACACTCGATAGTCTACTCATGGCAAACCCTAAGCGCCCCCGATCCTCGTCCTCCTCCATGTTCAACCCCTTCGTCCCGGTGGCGCTGTCTACCGGCTATGACCAACGCGTATTCTCCAACTCTCTGGCGGCCGAGCTTTGGTTCCAGTACTTCGTCCATCACAATGTGTTCAAGGGACGGGCGATCAACTGGAACCTCTTCCCCGGTCACGTCCCCTTGTTTGACCACACCGGACTCTCCTCTCTACTTGATCGGGGACAACGACGATCCATCCGCCATTCAATCTATGGTCAATGACCGTCACTTCCTTCTAACATCTCGGGAAGTGGGGAACATCTTAGGTATCCCGGACAAAGGAGAAGCGTTACCATCCTTGGGTGCTCTCAACTCCTCGGCGGCGGCACCTTTTGACGAATTCTGTCGTATCATCTGCAAGGGTCCCAATCCTCCTGCCATCCCGGCCCTCTCTGTCCAGCTGGAGCCGTTTTACTACGAGCTCCATAGGATAGTGTGCCATACTCTATTTCCTAAGGGCGGGAACTATGACGCAATCACCGGTGATGCCCTCGTCTGCATGTATTATCTCTATGTCCGGAAGCGATTCTCCTTCCCGAAGACTCTTCTTCTGCTCTTTCGGCGTGTCCTGCCTTCGGGGAAGCAGAACCTCTACTATGGCTCCCTTATCACTCTGCTTCTGGAGGCCAAATAGGTTGACCTCTCTCTTTGCTCCTCGGATGGCGTCCCCTCATATCTTGCTGTCTCCCGTACCCTTGCTGGCGCCTCTACTTCCCGTGCCTCATCTTCCCAAGAGCAACCGGCATCCACTCCTGCTGCTCCTACATCTACCCCTCCTGCTTCTGGCCGTTATATGCCGCTCACTCAGCAGCACTTTGATTTGCGTATGGCCCAGGCGGATGAGCAGATGCGGGCCCACACTCGTGGTCTTGGCGCCCTGATCCAGTCCCGTTTCCACGATCAGGGGTACTTTATTCAGCGCACTCTTCAAGACCGTGATGCTTTCCTGGATCTTAATCTTCAGGATCCCATGTACACTGCCCCGCGCTTCTCTGACCCCAATGCCTATGGGTTTATGTACCCTGACGGCATTGATCCTTTTGGCGCCTTCCAGCAAGCTCAGGGTGATGATGACGATCCGGCTGATGAGTAGGAATGGATTCCCTTTTGGGTGATGGTCTCGTGTTATGTTAGTTTTTATGTGTTTGCTTTTATGTTGTCTTTTGTGGTCCTTCGGGGACCGGTGTGTGGTTGTTACTAGTTGTTTGCTGTCCTTCGGGGACTTTATCTGTTTTTATCTCTAGTGTCCGGCTCTCATTGTGGAGAGTCTTTTATATTTTCAGTATGATATGTATGTGTCAAGCATGTATTCACTTTTCACTTCAATATATTAAATACATGCTTCTCTTTATATGCTCGTGTCTTTTTCATTATGCACGTTTTCTATTGTTATCCCCATCTTTGACTAAGTGACAAAGGGGGAGAAATCATATTGAGGGGGAGCTGTCTACCTACGGGGGAGCTACTCCATGAAGATGCTATCTCTCTATTTTGTCAATTATCAAAATGGGGGAGTTTGTTGGCACATTTTATTTTGATTAATTAACAGCATCTTCGTAGTTTAGTCTTCTGCTTCAGATTCAAATATTCTCAGAAGATATACTGCATGGAGTTCCTCCGTTCAAGAGCAATCACCTCCTTTATTGAAGACTGAAGCAGTTACCGACGTTCCCTGCATAAGACGGCGTCTTCCTGCTTAGAGTCTTTGAGTCTGTACTAGTCTAGGTATATTTGTAAACACCTAAGGACGGATGACAGTAAAAAGAACAAAGTCAAAAATCAAATAGCTACAGAGCGGCATACCGACGGTATGCTACGACATACCGGCGGTATACCGTTTTTGGCATCCAGAAAGTTGCTGTGACAAATAGTCGGCATACCGGCGGCATGCTTCGGCATACCGGCGGTATACCGATTTTTATGTCCAGAAAGTTGTTGTGACAAATTGTCGGCATACCGACGGCATGCTCCGGCATACCGACGGTAAACCATTTTTAGCAACCCAAAAGTTGCTGTGACAAATTGTCGGCATACCGACGGCATGCTCCGGCATACCGGCGGTATACCGTTTTTAGCAACTCAAAACTTGCTGTGACAAATTGTCGGCATACCGGCGGCATGCTCCGGCATACCGGCGGTATACCGAGTTTCAATATTTGATTTTTGAATTGCTCTGACTAGCATTAATGGCCGCATTTAATGCTCTCAAACGGTCATTAATATGACAGTTACTATTTGGACGGTATACCGACGGTATGCCGCTGCATATCGACGGCATGCCGGTCTGTCTGTATTCAGAGCATTAAATGCCACCAACTCTTGGTTCTCTTATAAAAGAAAGCTCTCTCTTTCTCTCTTGAGCTTTCTCACCAACTCTTCCATAAATTTTCCAACAACCAAGAGCTCCACCATTAATACTCTTCCAAGCTTTTCATTGTCATCCTCTCCCAAAGTGCTAGAGTATTAAAGAGTTGTACATTTCGATCTTCACGTGTTAGAAGATCAACAAGTTCTCATTCTCTTTTGTTTGAAGTTGGCGAGTTCTTCGGAAGAAAACTCGTGTGTAGAAGTTGGCGAGTTTTGGGATCCAAACTCGTGTTGAAGTTGGCGAGTTCTTCGGATCCAAACTCGTGTGTACTATTTGGTTAAATAGTGGATTAAAGCCGGAGAGAGTTCCGGGACTGGACTGCCTCAAAAGAGGATACCAGGATACATCCTTGCGTTTGATCTTTCTACTCTTTACTTTCAATTGTCTTTATTACATCAATTGTTATAGTTAATTTTTAATTTCCCTATTTACCCCCCCTCTAGGGTTCTACAGAACCTAGCATGGAGGGGTTAGAAGCATAGAATTGGCTCTTGACCCAAAAAGAACCAATTTTGGGACTTTTCCTTGGGACTCCAACTCCCAAGAGGTAAATCCTAACTCTAACTCTTGTAATTGTTCCTAATTAGTGTCATTTGCATATTAGAGGGTACCCGAGGCGTAGGACAACCCATTAGAAGAGGTTTGCAACCCATTTGACTCAATTCGGGACTTTCGAGCTAGGTTTAGTGCCAATTTTAGGAAAAATCCTAAATTGACATGTTTGGGTGATATTCCTAGCCCAATTAGACCTAATTATGTTAGTTTGGGTGAGATGAGACTAGGTACGTGTCCATATTTGAATATGTGGGATTGTTTTGCGAGAAATCATAAAAATAGGCTATTTCAAAATTTTCGGGTTCCAACACACGGGTGACTTTTTGTACCGACACTAGATTCGGTAAGTTAGCTCTTAGAATGGGTTCTAATTATTATTTAGAACTCGTAGGTAGAGTTTGGGTCTAATCCGGATAGGTTTGGTGTCCTTATCACGCGGTATCGCGAATCGGACACCCCGGAGTCGCCAGAATGGCCATTTGGCCATTTGGGCCTCGTTTCTCGTTTTTGCTCGCGTGTGCGAGTTAGATTTCTTGTGTGGGGCACATGTCTAGGTCCTAGAGGATAGAATTTCAAAGATTTAGGTATTCGGATAAGGTTTGGGTCGTTTAGGAGTATATGTATACGTATAAGTGTATGTGTATGTGTGTATATTTATATGGAGAGTATGTGTGTGTGTGGTGGTAGTGGTGGTGTTGGTAGTATGCACATATATATATGTATGTGTTTGTTTGTGTCATGAGATGAGAGGGTGTTAGTGTTTGTGTAGAGTGTGAATTTGTATGTGGTCATGTGTGTGAGTGTCTCATGGTTGGGTTTGTGGATGTTTGTTTGTGTTGGATGTGAGTATTTGTTTGTGTTTTGAGTGTGTTTAAAGAGGGATTATAGAGAGTGGTTTGAGGGGTTATTAGAGGGTATGTGTGGTGTGTTGAGAGGGGGGAATGAGGGGGATGTGGGGCTGCAATAGGCAGCCGCCACAGCAGCATGTGCTGCCCCCAATGCTTCACACTGTAGCAGCCCCAATATGGGGACTGCACAACAGCAGTTTGCTGCTGAAATTCAGCAGCTTTTCCCCCTATTTCAGGAGCAACAACAGCCTGTAGGGGGCTGCACTAGGCAGCCCCAATCCTCCATCGTGTGTGTGTCTGTTAGTATGAGGCTTAGTGGTGAGTTAGTGATTCATGTGGATTAGATGGTTAGAGAGTTAAGTTAGTGTTTACATATAGGTATATGAGTTTGGATATGTTAGAATGAGAGGTTAGATAACATGTTAGAGAGGTTCAATGAGGATATAAGTAGGATGTTAGATAAGTATATGTAGATATATATATATATATGTTAGTTAGATATTAGATGATGGTTGAATGTTAGATGTTAGATAGATATGTAATAAGTTAGGATAATGAGTTAAGATGGGTTAGAATGCAATGTTAGGATGTTGGATATGTTAGATAGATGTTAGAAATTAGATATTAGGATTAGATATTAGAATTAGATATCAGAGTTAGAGGTTAGAGTGGTATCTTAGGATACCAATACGGTATCTTAAGATTTACCCTTTACCTTTAAGATAATTGGATAATTACCTAATTGGCAAGGTAAGGTATCAAGATACCGCAGTATGGTATCAAGATACTAGGGTAGGGTATGAGAATACCTAAGCAAGATATTAGAGTTGCCTAGAGTAGGCAAGGGTATCGGTTAGAGGCTAAGGTAATAAGTTTACCTTGGTAAGGTAATGAGATAGGTTAAGGTAATACCCTATAACTAAGATATGTAGATAACTTGATTAAGATATGGTTAGAATTAGGATAGCTTGGTTGGTAATGATTATGAATAGGGTAAATGACTTAGGGTTGACCCCATTTGACCATGGTTGACCGTTTTGACTAAAAGTCAACCAAAAGTCAACTTTAGCCTAAAATTGACCAAAACTTGACCAAAATTGACCAGTTGACCAAAAGTCAAATGTGAGTCAACCATTGACCTAGTTTGACCTAGAGTGGACTATGAGTTGACCAGGGTTGACCGGTTGACCAAAAATCAACTGTAAGTCAACCTTTGACTTAAATCGACCTAGTTTGACTTTGTTTGACTTGTATTGACCTAGTTTGACTTTGTTAGGCATAGTATGACTTTGATTGACTTTGTATAATCTAGATTGACTTAGATTGACTTAGTTTGACCTTGTTTGACTTAGATTGACTTAGTTTGACCTTGTTTGACTTAGATTGACTAAGATTGACCTAGTGTGACTTAGTTTGGCTTGGTGTGACTTATTATGACTGAGTTTGACCTAGATTTCATAACATATATTAGAAATTATGCCATACACTGTTAAACCCTAATTAACTAATGATACCTCATCTTTAGGTCTGTGATTTTACTCTGAGCCAGATTATACAGTTGACATATTTCTATCGGATCTCAGGCGAGTACATTCTCTGATAATATTTCTGTTTTATGATATCGTCTATGTTTCTTGTATTTAGAGTAGATATCCTTGTTCTCTTGTCACATTGTTCACACGGATTGGTATTTGTCTGGATCCCGTCATGAGATGTTATTCCTTGTATTTTTTGGTATATCCTGTGCAAGTCTTTTCTTATTCCTTGTGCATTGTATAGACATGATTCCTGTGAAGGCTCGCTACCTCCTCGGAGAATCATATGCCATGACATGTCATTACTAGATCCACTTTACTAGTCGGGGATGGGGTACTTAGTGTAGATATGTGATCATTTTTCCTCCTGTGATTCATGCATGTTCCCTGTGAGTGTTAGCCATACACTTCACGTATGACTATCCAGGCCCTTTTTCTCCTGTGCAACCCAAGCCGATCACATATTGAAACTAATACTAAACTCATATAGATATAGTTCCAGATTTTCGTACATGATATATACTGTTTTCTTGTTCTTACATTCAGTTACAGTCTTGATATGCCTTACCATTATTCATGTACACATTATTTTACCTTGTATATTTTCTCTATTTACTGCTATATTTTTAATATCGTCTAACTAGAACTGTTATTTGAGATTTGTGTTCGTTCCATCCTGACTGGATATGTTGACAAAATTTTACAGATTATGACGAGGAGGATTGTCCTACCTACTACGGTCCTCATGACGCAGTCGGCCTAGACTTGGAGACCCTAGTTCAGCAAGGGTTAGCTCCAACCGATGGGGCTTTAGAGTAGCTTAGCTGGTCTAGTTTCGTACTGGTCTTTGTCTCCAGAATACATTTTGGCTTGTTATTATTTTAGTATTGTATTGAGATTGTTGACTCTGTGACTGGACTTGTATTATTCTGTGTTAGATTTTCAGGATGATGTTTCATATCTTGTTTTCTTTATCTTTCGGTATCATCTATATTTCTTAGAGTTGTGATTGAGTATATTATATTGTCATTGTTTGTCCTCCATTCGGAGTTGACCGTTCTCGACAGGTTTTGATATTATAATTGTTGTTAGATAGTAGACCTAAACAGCGTTCTACGCCGTTTCTGCGGTATAGGCTGGGACGTTGTCACACACTCATGCCCTTACTCCGGGTTCGGGTCGTGACACGTTTTTAGTGGTGGCCTATGCAGGTCTGAAGTCGCAATTAGTGCGATGTCGTAGTGGCTCTCGATTTAGAGTGCTGTTACGAGCCTGTGGTACTTATCTAGGATAGGCTGTAGGCTAAGTTTACTCAATCACAAAATAGGAAAACTTTAACTTGCTGATCATTTTAACTATCCTTTTTTATATTGATTCTTGCATTCTAACTGTCCTCTTTGATATAATCATTCTTGTGCCATATTGATTTCCTTCTTTCAATCTGTCTTCAGGTTGGTGCAGACAAGATCACAGCATCCTGAGGCCGCGGATATTGAGGGGACCGCTATATCTCGCGGGCCTGATCTAGTCACTTCTGTCGTAGTCGGAGCGTCGGCAGCAGCTTTTGGGGGCGCTCCTCCACCAGTTCCGTGGACTGTCCCGGAGATTGCTATGACTGTTCCTGCCGCAGTACCAGTTGTTGACGTGGGCACTCTTCCTCCTCCTGCACAGCGGACTCCTCCGTCTATTGCAAATGTTTTTCCTCCTCTGCCTCCTCTGCCAACAGATATGGGACAGATGCTTGCTTTCTTCCAGCAGATGTTGGAGACTCAGAGAGCCCAGTCTGAGGCACAACAGAGACAGACCGACGCGATACGTCAGGGCATGGAGGATGCCCATCAGTTGGCTTTAGCAGCCGTGGAGCAGAAGGCTCCGCATCAGGGAGCGCATCTGAGGCCGGGCGACATCCAAGCCTTTAAGAAATTGGGGCCTCGTGATTTCGGCGGGGCTGAGGGCGTAGTTTATGCCGATGACTGGCTGGAGGACATCGAGCGACAGATGAGGGCTTCCCGCCTAGCAGACGACCTGAAGGTCGAGACGGTAGGGCTACAGTTGTCGGACATCGCCCGTACCTGGTTCAGGAACGAACTCGCTCTTGCTGGAGAGGGCTATACCTGGGCCGAGTTCAAGCTTCTCTTCAAGGAGAAGTTCTTTTCTTCTACAGACAAGATTGACTTGGTGAGGCAGTTTCAGAACCTGCACCAGGATGGCTTGTCAGTTGAGGAGTACGTCGCAGAGTTTGGCCGTCTGAGCCGATATGCGGAGTATATGGTTCATGATCCGAAGATCAGAGAGAGCCGTTGCAGAGAGGGATTGATCTGGGATATCAAGATCCTTATCCCATCTTTCTATGCGACTTACACTGAGATCTTTGCGGAGGCCCGTAAGGTAGAACGGGAGTGGGGCTTGAAGTCCAAGAGGGACCGTGATCTGTCCTCATCTACAGCATCAATCTTTTTTGCAGCACCAGCAGCAGATTCAGGCTAGGGCACCAGTTCAGCAGGTACAGTACCATCAGCAGAGGCATGTGCAAAATGGCCAACATTGTAACTTCTGTAAGAAGCCCAGTCAAATCTGGGAGGTTTGCAGGAAGAGGCTGGGGATGTGATTCTATTACGGTGAAGCGGGACATCAGATGAGAGATTGTCCCGTGAGCCCTCGTATTACTGGTGCAGCTCAGGGAGCACGGGTTAGGCCACCTGTGGTACTGTATCATGCTCCACACCAGCAGCGAGATATACCCCGCCAGGGTAGGGCTTTTGTGATGGATGCCGAGGAGACCCACCCTGCAGGCGATGGATTAGGAGGTTAGGTCTTGTTCTTTCCTTTTACCTGTTTCTTTCCATCCATTGATTGATGATTGTTTTCTTAGTAACTTTAGTTTGTATATGTGATGATCATGCTAGATAAATAGAACACCACAATGAAGACTGCAATAACATGATACTGTAGAGACTAAAATCATGCATGTTTGTTTCTATTTCCTAGAATTGCATGTTGTATAACTTTGGATAAAATTTAGTAGACTTTGTTTGTTGGGGGCTTAACCTAGAGAATAGTACAACCAATTTGAATTTCGAGGACGAAATTTTTCTAAGGGGGGTAGGATTGTAACTGCCTGTTTTCAAAAATGAGGATAATTGTGAACTTTTATAAAATTGATTATTTAATAATAAGTTTAAATTATGTTATTGATTTATTAGTGTTTTGATTATTTTAATTAAATTAAATTAGTGTTTTGTGATTTTGCTCTTTGGTTAGTGTAACCTTAGAGCTGCTTAGCCTAGAGACTAACAATGACCACGGAGGCCTAACCCATGTGATTAGATTAGCTAATTACCACTTTTTAGGCTAAGGGTATTAGGGTATTTTGGTTTTTTTAACTTTTGAATTATTTAGGATTTTGATTAATTGGTAAATTTTAGATTATTTTAATAATATTTAAATTGATATATTATAATTTTGGTTATTTTTCATATTTTAATATTTTAGAAATTTTTATATTTTAATATTGTATTTTCGGGTTTAGTTTGATCGGGTTTGAGTTTTGGCTCATTTCGACCTGTGTTAGTGACCCGGATAGCTTAGAATCTAGTTGGGACCCAGAGTTTAGCTAAACATGGCCCATAAATCCCACTAATTAGTATAGTGCATTTAGAATAATTCCACATGACATAATTGGTCCATTTGGTTATTTAAACTTGACCCTTTTAGCCCCAAACTTTCACATAAGACAAAATTGACTCAAAGGAGCCTTGGAGGACATTTTGGACATTTGCCAAATGCTTCCAAACCCCATAACCTGGTTGATAGCAAAGAGACCCCTCTCCACTCCATTTCTTCACATCTTGCTCTTCTTCTCCTTTGAGAGCTCCTTCCCAAACCAAGTCAAAACCCTTTGATTTCAAGCCCAAAGTGAGTCAAATCTCTTCAATTTCTCTAGATCTCTCTATAATCTTGGTGCTAACCCTTGTTCATCTCTTATGTGTGGATTTTATCTAGGTAGAACCTAGCATGGAGGGATTGGAAGCATAGAATTGGCTCTTGACCCAAAAAGAACTAATTTTAGGACTTTTCCTTGGGACTCCAATTCCCAAGAGGTAAACCCTAACTCTAACTCTTGTAATTGCTCCTAATTAGTGTTATTTGCATATTAGAGGGTACCCGAGGCATAGGACAACCCATTAGAAGAGGTTTAGAACCCATTGGACTCAATTCGGAACTTTCGGGCTAGGTTTAGTGCCAATTTTGGAAAAAAAAATCCTAAATTGAAATGTTAGGGTGATACCCCTAGCCTAATTAGGTTAGTTTGGGTGAGATGAGACTAGGTACGTGTCCATATTTGTATACGTGGGATCGTTTTGCGAAAAATCATAAAAATAGGCTTTTTTGGGGTTTTTGGGTTCCAAAACACGGGTGACTTTTTGCACCGACACAAGATTCGGCAAGTTAGTACTTAGAATGGGTTCTAATTATTATTTAGAACTCGTGGGTAGAGTTTGGGTCAAATTCGGATAGGTTTGGTGTCCGTTTCACGCGGTATCATGAATCGAACACCCCGGAGTCGCCAGAATGGCCATTTGGCCATTTGGGCCTCGTTTCTCGTTTTCGCTCGCGTGCGCGAGTTAGATTTCTTGTGTGGGACACGTGTCTAGGTCCTAGAGGGTAGAATTTCAAAGATTTGGGTATTCGGATAAGGTTTTGGGTCGATTAGGGGTATATGTATATGTATATGTGTATGTGTATGTGTGTATATTTATATGAAGAGTGTGTGTGTGTGGTGGTAGTGGTGGTGTTGGTAGTATGCATATATACATATGTATGTGTTTGTTTGTGTCATGAGATGAGAGGGTGTTAGTGTTTGTGTAGAGTGTGAATTTGTATGTGGTCAAGTGTGTGAGTGTCTCATGGTTGGGTTTGTGGATGTTTGTTTCTGTTGGATGTGAGTATTTGTTTGTGTTTTGAGTGTGTTAGAAGAGGGATTATAGAGAGTGGTTTGAGGGGTTATTAGAGGGTATGTGTGGTGTGTTGAGGGGGGGGAGAGGGAATGAGGGGGATGTGGGGGTGCACTAGGCAGCCACCACAGCAGCATGTGCTGTCCCCAATGCTTCACACTGCAGCAGCCCCAATATGGGACTGCACAGCAGCAGTTTGTTGCTGAAATTCGGCAGCTTTTCCCTTTTTTCAGGAGCAACAACAGCCTATAGGTGGCTACACTAGGCAGCCCCAATCCTCCATCGTGTGTGTGTGTGTTAGTATGAGGGTTAGTGGTGATTTAGTGAGTCATATGGATTAGATGGTTAGAGAGTTAAGTTAGTGTTTACATATAGGTATATATATGAGTTTGGATATATTAGAATGAAAGGTTAGATAACATGTTAGAGAGGTTCAATGAGGGTATAAGTAGGATGTTAGATAAGTATATGTAGATATATATGTTAGTTAGATATTAGATGATGGTTGAATGTTAGATGTTAGATAGATATGTAATTAGGATAGTGAGTTAAGATGAGTTAGAATGCATTGTTAGGATGTTGGATATGTTAGATAGATGTTAGAAATTAAATATTAGGATTAGATATTAGAGTTAGAGGTTAGAGTGGTATCTTAGGATACCAATACAGTATCTTAAGATTTACCCTTTACCTTCAAGATAATTGGATAATTATCTTATTGGCAAGGTAAGGTATCAAGATACCACAGTATGGTATCAAGATACTAGGGTAGGGTGTGAGAATACCTAAGCAAGGTATTAGAGTTGCCTAGAGTAGACAAGGGTATCGGTTAGAGGCTAAGGTAATAAGTTTACCTTGGTAAGGTAATGAGATAGGTTAAGGTAATACCCTATAACTAAGATATATAGATAACTTGATTAAGATATGGTTAGAATTAGGATAGCTTGGTTGGTAATGATTATGAATAGGGTAAATGACTTAGGGTTGATCCCGTTTGACCATGGTTGACCGTTTTGACTAAAAGTCAACCAAAAGTCAACTTTAGCCTAAAATTGACCAAAACTTGACCATAGTTTACCAGTTGACCAAAAGTCAACTGTGAGTCAACCATTGACCTAGTTTGACCTAGAGTAGACTATGAGTTGACCAGGGTTGACCGGTTGACCCAAAGTCAACTGTAAGTCAATCTTTGACTTAAATCGACCCAGTTTGACTTTGTTTGACTTGCATTGACCTAGTTTGACTTTGTTAGGCATAGTATGACTTAGATTGACTTTGTATAATCTAGATTGACTTAGATTGACTTAGTTTAACCTTGTTTGACTTAGATTGACTTAGTTTGACCTTGTTTGACTTAGATTGACTTAGATTGACCTAGTGTGACTTAGTTTGGCTTGGTGTGACTTATTATGACTGAGTTTGACCTAGATTTTATAACATATATTAGAAATTATGCCACACACATTAACTAATGATACCTCATCTTTAGGTCTGTGATTTCACTCTGAGCCAGATTACACAGTTGACATATTTCTATCGGATCTCAGGTGAGTACATTCTCTGATAATATTTTTGTTTTATGATATCGTCTATGTTTCTTGTATTTAGAGTAGATATCCTTGTTCACTTGTCATATTGTTCACACGGATTGGTATTTGTCTGAATCCCGTCATGAGATGTTATTCCTTGTATTCCTTGGTATATCTTGTGCAAGTCTTTTCTTGTTCCTTGTGCATTGTATAGACATGATTCCTGTGAAGGCTCGCTACCTCCTCGGAGAATCATGTGCCATAATATATCATTACTGGATCCACTTTACTGGTCGGGGATGGGGTACTTAGCGTAGATATGTGATTATTTTTCCTCCTGTGATTCATGTTCCCTGTGAGTGTTAGCCATATACTTCACGTATGACTAGCCAGGCCCTTTTTCTCCTATACAACCCAAGCCGATCACATGTTGAAACTAATACTAAACTCATATAGATATAGTTCCAGATTTTCGTACATGATATATACTGTTTTCTTGTTCTTACATTCAGTTACAGTCTTGATATGCCTTACCATGATTTATGTACACATTATTTTACCTTGTATATTCTCTCTATTTACTGCTATATTTTCAATATCGTCTAACTAGAACTGTTATTTAAGATTTGTGCTCGTTTCATCCTGACTGGATATATTGACAAAATTTTACAGATTATGACGAGGAGGATTGTCCTACCTACTACGGTCCTCATGACGTTGTCGGCCTAGACTTGGAGACCCTATTTCAGCAAGGGTTAGCTCCAGCCGATGGGGCTTTAGAATAGCTTAGCTGGTCTAGTTTGTTACTGGACTTTGTCTCCAGATTACATTTTGGCTTGTTATTATTTTAGTATTGTATTGAGATTGTTGACTCTGTGACTGGATTTGTATTATTCAGTGTTAGATTTTCATGATTATATTTCATATCTTGTTTTCTTTATCTTTCGGTATCATCTATATTTCTTAGAGTTGTGATTGAGTATATTATATTATCATTGTTTGTCCTCCATTCGGAGTTGACCGTTCTCGACAGGTTTTGATATTATAATTGTTGTTAGATAGTAGAACTAGACAGCGTTCTACGCCGTTTCTACGGTGTAGGCTGGGACGATGTCACGCACTCATGCCCTTACTCCGGGTGCGGGTCGTGACATGTAGAATATGCACTGTGTCTCGATTGGTTCATGTATACCCAATATGACTGGAACTAAACCCTGAGAGTTATAGACTCGACCATATTAAATACTAGTTGACTTTCATGCCTTATCACAATTGATAATGATAGTTACCTCGACTAATGATTGATCATGCATTCCTAGTTGGAACTAAGAGACTGGCTAGTCGTCTTATTGAAATTGAATGAGACACGTTCATATTAACCATGAACCATTGTGACCGACTAGCCGATCCCGAATATTGGCATATAGATACGTGCAGACTTCAACTTATTTCTATAAAAGCAGCACGTGTACCTTACAGTCAAGGCATGATTATTTCGTGACTAGGTTTGATTGTTGTATTACGCTATATAAGACCTACAACCTAACCGCACGGGCATCGTTGTAGAGTTATGCATATCGTACTCTGTACGAAAGTACTCATTCTGAATGACCATGATCCACGGTATGAGATTTCAATTAACATAGGGACTGTTAAGTTAAATAAAATAATGATTGCATGGAGAGAATAGATTTTTGAGTTCTTATATGGCAGCCATCTCGGGACAAATAGTGCTCCGACATGCCGGCTGGTTCCCACAGATACTGCAAACCAGCCCCACGGACAGGGAGTGGTATCTGTTTATATTTTATATATATTGATGACGGGCATCCCGCTGGGACACGTCCATGATTGGCGCAATTGATTATTGGATAGACTAGCCTTGCGTGTACATTGTAAGAACTGAGGAATCTCTTATTGCATATTCCAGGACAACTTGGAACTTACAGTTAGCAAGCCGTAGTAGTGGTATTGCCGTTTAAAATGATTTGTTCGTGTACTATACCTACTTTGTTAATTACTGAGATGAGCAGAATGTCAGGGCATGACAGGTCAACTTCTGTCCTTGTTTGGTTGGGAAGTTGGCTTGAAGTGTCGTAATGTTGTGTGAACCCCAGTAGCAAGCAGAGATCTATTTTCCATATTCTTAACCCTTATCACTGATTTTAATTCTTCATGTCGTATTTCCTTGTGGTACCTGCTATTAGAGGTTTAACCTCTCTGGTTTTGCATGGACAGATTTAGAGCCAGTCCCTGAGGACTCAGCTTACTTCCACCTCCAAGATGGTCAATACTAGAGGGATTATCACAGGAGGACACGAGTGGGTTCTTGCTTCCCTGCTCGTTTTGCTACTTACCTTATATTTTGTCGCTTGGCACCGACATGTTAGTCGGACTGTCTTGTACTTACTTTTACATAATTATAACTAAGTCAGACTGCAGCTGATAACGATTGTGTATACCTTGTTATATCCTCTGGCTATGTTTTGTAAAGACAGATCTCAAAAACATTTTGACTGAGCGTTTGGGACACCTTACTACTTTATATTACATGTTCTCTATTACTGCTTCTTGTTTGAATGATTGAGACAATAGAGGTTGAGTAACCCTAGTAAGACTTTCATGTAGTATGTACCCCCTCGTCTTTTATACAACATTGATCGTATTATACGGTATTCACTACCCGTAATACGTAGCTGGCTGAGTCATTCCTCCGCTCTCCGATATTCTGGTTCTGGGGCATGACAAAACCCCAGCTTCAGACCATGTCACAACTGCGTAGCACTGCAAAGAGAGAGAGTTAGCCTCAGTTTGAAAGAGAAAGAAAGAGAGAGAGAGAGAGGAGAGAGAGAGAGAGAGTTGTAGCATATAATTACAAGAGGTCATGACCTCATGGTACAGTAACACGACACCAACATGAGGTAGTGAGACCTCGAGTTCGACCCATATCATGACGACATAGTGCCACAAAAGGAAATGTAGCCTCATGATGGAAGAGTAGAAAAATACTACAAGAGATCGAATCCTCGTGTTATAGTGGGGAGACACAACATGAGGCAATTAGACCTCGAGTTCGGCCCATATCATAGCAGCATAGCACTGCAAAGAAACATGTATCCTCATGCTGAAAAATTAAACTCACTAAGAAAAAACAAACATATGTGTACGAACTGAGATATATATGGCATCTCTTAAGGTAAAAATTTTAGACATCCAAGATGCCTACACATTATCAGAGGCACAATTAATATAATTTTGCGATTGGAAGAATTATATACATTATCCTGAATTCAAGGCTCAGTCCATTTTGTATCGTATTATATATATATATATATATATATATATATATATATATATATATATATATATATATATATATATATATATATATATAATACGATACAAAATGGACTGAGCCTTGAATTCAGGATAATGTATATAACGATACAAAATGGACTGAGCCTTGAATTCAGGATTATATATATATATATATATATATATATATATATATATATATATATATTTTATATATATATATATATATATATATATATATATATATATATATATATATAATCCTGAATTCAAGGCTCAGTCCATTTTGTATCGTATTATATATATATATATATATATATATATATATATATATATATATATATATATATATATATATATATATATATATATATATGGATCGGGAGCCCCGTCCCGCTCGACAGTTGGATCAAACGGGCACGCACGAGTGCCCACACGGCCCGCTAGATCCAACGGTGCACGAGGGGGGAGGGTCTCTTGCGGGGCTCCGGGGACAGGTGGTCTTTCTACCATACATCCCTTGGAAACGGATGTATCGATACATCCCAAATCTAGACCATTGGATGTTGATCGAATGATTCAGATTGAATAATAGAGTAGAAACATCATTTAATGCTGATTTTGACTTTTCGCCTCTTAGTAACTTGTTTTAGTAGGTCATTCTTCATTTTAATTTTTCAATGAACACCCTAAATTAACTCATATTTACTCTCTCTTTCGTCCATACAATTTAATATTTTGTGCATCAACCTATAAATTCATAACTTTTTTTTGGTTACAGGCCGTCGTAGTGGTGGTGTTAGTGGTGGTGGTGGAAGGAGAAACGGAGATGAAGAATGAAATAAGAATCGGTCCAGATCGCGTCGAACGTCGTCGAGCCCTCCTAGAACAACGAGGAGAACCAGCGGCGCCGAGAAGAATCGGACCGGTTCGCGTCGGACGTCGTCGAGACCTTCCTGAACAAGGAGAAGTACCTTCACCTACACCTTGAGGGACGAAATAAGAAAATATTCTTTCTTCTTCTTTTTCTTCTTCCTCAAAATATCCTTCATCTACACCTTGAGGGACGGAATAAAAAAAATTATAGTCAATGTGGACTCACTGTATATATAGAAATGATATCTAGAAACATAAATAGAAGTATCAAAGTGAGGGCTAGCATTAGAGTGTCAATGTGTACAGTGTGTATTTTTACATAAGAGTATCAATGTGCACACTGCAGGTTCTAACATTAGAGTATCAATGTGCACAGTGCGGGTTCTATGATGCGACCCCATTTTGTATCTATCACTGAGTAGTGAGTACACTCTCCATTTAGCTCAATTGTTAGGTTACTCTCAAGGACTCTCTCTAGTATCATGATGCCAAGCAAGTTTAAGTGCCTGGCTTAACCTTAAGTACAACCTATATTATAGCAGTGTGCTCATGCTTATAATACCAAATATCACTGACTGAGAGAGTGTTCCAGCTCAGTCCTAACTTTAGTATCAGACATACATTACATGCCTTGAGGCATTTTACTCTATACATGCATTGGACCATCATATGTTCAGTCCTAGATCACCATTTAAGAGTGCAATTGGGCAGTATCAGTGCAGGTATCAGAGCATCAAGTAGCAGAAGTATCAGTGTAATATTAACTATTCGGTTTAGCTGAGTACCAGAGCATCAATTAGCAGAGTATCAGAGCATCAAGTAGTAGAGTATCAATGCAATATTAACTTTTATTGTAAATTATTTGTAGTATCAGAGCATCATCAAGTAGCAGAATATTAGTGCAATATTAACTTTTATTGTAAATTATTTGCCGTTTTACGGGCCCTACGCTCGATTCAACGGGCGATTTTGTGTACGGCCCACCGAAATTCAAAATTGGACATACTGTTGGGTTCGTATCATCAAAATAAATTCGTAGACAAGTAGTTTGACGACTTTAGAGATCATTGACTCTTGCACTTTTTCGGTGCAAGGCGGGTCCAACGGTGGACACCGTTTTGGCCCGAAATTACCATTTTTCTCCTATGCCCAGAATTGGACTTAAGGACAGGCAATCCTAGCTATTTTGATTATTCTCAGAATGTTGGTAATATTTGTTTCAGCTTTCGGAGACAGTTGTGATGATTTGGACTTTATGGCTTATCTGTTGACTATATTTTGTTGGATCTGCGTGCAACCTCCAGGCAAGATACCTTGTCTCCCTCTGCAGTTTATTTACATGCATATTCTTATTATTATCTAGTTTTACTAGTTGATTATTTACATGTAATTTTTATATCATGCATGCTAGTATATATATAGTCCTTGTTCATAGTTAGATTTGTAGTTCATATTGGATCTGTTTTTCCGTGTATCTTGACTGGGTCATATCATGTCGTCACCTGTATCTTGATCGAGTCGTGTCTAAAAGTATGTGTAATTGAACTGCTATTCCTGTACCATTTTCTCAACCTGCGAGTCCACAGTCGGAGCGAGGGTTGACCGTTTGCACCTGCGAGTCCACACTCGGGGCGATGGTATTTGTCGTAAACTAACCTGCGAGTCCACACTCGGGGCGAGGGTTAGTGATTAGTTCAAACCTGTGAGTCCACACTCAGGGGAAGGGTTTGGTATTCCATTGATCTCTTATTTACTTGTTCTTCTTGCAGTTCATTTATGCGTAGTTAATCCCGTATCCGTGTTCATAGTTACCTGTCAGTAGCCACTTGTCAGTTTTCGTAAACTGTGCAGGAAATAGATTACGCAAACAACTCAATTGCACAAGCTCTGACAACTGACAGCCCAAAGAACGAGGAAACTGTTCGTTTCTTGTGCCACTCCGCCATGACAGCTGTCTAGCGCGGTCCAGCTGCCAGAAGCCAGCGCAGTCTGACAACTCAACCTCAGCACAATCCGAGTCTTAGCGCAATACAATCTCAGCACAGTCTGAAGCCAGCGCAGTTCATGTGGCGCACTCCAACAAGATAACTGACAATTTACACGTGGCTTACATGCCATCAATTGCTCACCACGTGGCAACCGTCTGTACACGACCAAGCGCATTTCAATCAAACAATGCCACGTATCTCATATAGTTGGTCCACGATCGATTAACTGCCAGCGCAGTTCGTTGCTTGTGCAGTCTAATGTCTGCGCAATCCATCCTGCACAATCCAGAATAACTAAAAATTAGTTATTTCCAGAACTCTATAAATAGAGTTTCAAGTCCTTCATTATCAAGCCCCAGATCATTCAAGATCATCATCAGAGATCAGGAGTTCTTGCCAAAGTGCTGCTGCATTCTTCAGAGGCTGCCGTCTTCAAAGTTCACATCGTCCAAGGGATAAAACGATCATCTTCAGATCGGATTCCTATAGTTGTACTTTTCCAAAATTCTATTGTAATCTTCTTACAAGGTTTGTGAAATAAAGAACACTTTTGTTTTTGCAAACAGTCTCGTTTTATGTTTATAGCACGTTTATACACTTATGCATGATTAAACTGTTAGATAGGCATATTTTTATGTATCTTGCTATGTCCTTTGAGGACCTGATGATCTCTTCAGGTAGCTGGTTGTATGGAGTTAGTTAGCGGCTCATGATGGTAGTGATTACACCTGCAGGATACAGATATTTGCTTGTGACATTTTTTTATTATCCTCTCGTGCTTTATATTCCATACCATGATATATTCTTCTTATTTTATAGACTCATATCATTCTTGGAGTCTAATCGAACAATATGCTAATGGGCTGCAGACAATGACCCATAATTGTTCATTCATGTTTCATATTCTTATTGTAGATTGAGATATAGATTGCATTGCCATGATTTGGTAGTATACCATGGCCTTGACAGCATTTATGTATTCGAGTCGGACTGGAGTCCGCTCGATACGTAGCTGGCTTGCTCTCGAGTTCGCGTCCAAAAAGCGGGTGCGGGTCGTGATAAGTTTTTTTTGGTGGCCCATGCAGGTCAGAACATATCGTACCGGTTACATAATTGTACTGGTACGAGCCTGCTACTATGACTAAACCCTTAGAAATCTCAATCCACTCTGCCTTAAAAATTCTTCTAGAAAATTTTTCTACGTCCTTAAAATTTTATATTTGTTCTCGATTAATCTTCCTTGCCTTCCCATACCCTTGATTCTCGTCTCTTCCTATTTCGGGGTGACGAATGATCGTGCTGTCTAGAATTCATCAGAAATTCTTAAATTAAATTATTGTATAATATTGCTTGACTATTGAATATTTGGTTGTTTATAGATATGAGGGATTATAGATGCCATATACCCTAGATATCTGTTGGTAGAATTGTTAGCAACTAGTTAGAAGATTATAAGATTTTAGTGACCGTATTTTGAGGAGTAGTATGACCAAAGGTGGGTAGAAGTCCTCAAGTATCCGGAGTTATAAAATGGCTAGAGAAGGTTGTAAACTATTTTTTGAGGAATTAAATTTAAGGAGATTAAGGTCAAGGTAGACTTTCTTTTTGAATTTTAAGGAATAGCTATGAATTAGAATTTCGAGGACGAAATTATTTTTAAGGTGGATATTGTAGCTTCCCTTCCCGAAAAAATTTTGAAATATTTTTTATTATTTTTTTGAATGGTGATTTTTAGATTTCATAAATAATTATTTAGTTAATTATTACAGTAGATGACTTTAGCCATGGTTGAGTTTTGAAGCAAAAGACAACAAGGAATCATGGAATGGATAGTGCAGTAGTGTGCTTTGACAAGTGTTTAGCCATGGTAGGGGAGTGCCAAGCCATAGGCGTATTCTAACTAAGAAAACCAGGCCAAGTTGCAACTTAACCCCTATAGGTTAATTAATTATATATTAATTAAGATTATGATTTTAGGAGATTCGGTTGTGCCAATTTAGTTCAAACTGGATCCGAACCAAATTCAAGCCCATGTGGACATGTAGAAAGACCAAAGATGGCCATGTAGACATTTTACATGTGTACAAATATTTCTTAATTATTTTTAGAACTTGACAAATATTTTTTAAATATTTAATAGTTTATTTAAATGTTGTTTTAGAATAATTGTATGAATTTCTACAGCCAAATAAATGGTGTTTGATGAGTTCACCGAAATACATTATTGGTTTAATTTCAGTTGTTATTAGGATAATTATTATTATTAATGTTGTTGATGTTATTATTAAATAATATTATTTTAAAATTATTGGTTATAATTATTTTATTGTCAAATAAATATTATAGTATATGTATTCATATTTATGTAGGTAGGCCCTACACTAGGTGGTAAAAAGTATTGAAGTTTAATTGGATTTTATGCAGATTATCAAATATTGTATACGTGTGAAATGTGTATGTGTGTATATACATATATATATATATATATATATATTTTTTTTATATATACATATATATATATATATATATATATATATATATATATATATATATATATATATATATATATATATATATATAATATATATTTATAAAATATATATATAATATATAAAAAATATATATAATATATATATAATATATATATATTTTTTTATATATGTATATATTTTTTAATATATATATATATATATATATATATATATATATATATATATATTATTACTATTTTTTTAAGGAAACCCCCTCTCTTTATTAATGCCAGCGCAAAATGCTAAAGCCTGACACGTATGCAAGCCCGACCTGTACAAGTATACCACCAAAAAGAAACAAGAGGGGGCATCAGGATCGCCTTGGATCAGGGAAGGGAAAACCAGAATGCTGTCGGACTGTGGGGGCACAGAATGCTCTTTTTGCGATATAGGCGGAAGACCTGCCGTATGAGCTGGTCAACTGAGTATTTGTGATCTTCGTATCTTGTCTTGTTGCGATTCTTCCAAATTGCCCACGTGGCGGCCGCTGCGACGATCTGGTGGCCGTGGGAAGCACTCCCCCAAGAGACCCTTAGATCGTAGAAGCGTCCGCCTTCCGGCTCCATTCTGTTGGTGTGGCTGAGGGTCCTCTAGAATCTGTCGGACAGGCTACCGTGGCAGAAGATGTGATCGATAGTCTCGATCTGCCGACCAGGACATCAATTGCAGGCGGATGCCAGGCTAATCCCAATGGTATTGAGGATGTCATCAGTCGGCAGTTTCTTTCTAATAACTCTCCATATGAGGAAGGACCATTTCTTGGGGATGCATGGATGCCAGTAGTGGGTAATGGGCTGGTGCGGCTGCCCCGTACCGCGGATAGTGATTCGAGCCGACCTCACCGAAAATTCTTCGGAAGCCTCGAACGACCATCTCAGAGCATCGGCCTCATGGCTAATCTTCAGGCCGCGCGCTTGAATGTCCCTGACCGTGTCGTTTCCTGCCCATTCGTGAATCTTGTCCCAGTTCCAGTCATCGCTGTTGAAGTTCCACAAGTCTCTGATTCTGCTGTTCGCTGGGATGACCATGAGCCTTGTGATCAAGTTGTCCCCAATCATATATATATATATATATATATATATATATATCAGGACAGGATCTACCGACCCTACGTATCTCAAGATCCTGACAAGAAAAACTGCTCGTATCTCAAATAGATGCACAAGTAGCACCCCTATCAGACTTGCGTACCTATATCAATAGGTGTCAATTTGGGTCAACCTCGGGAAAACACAAGATGTATCAGGCGCAACCTGCACCAGTTGCTAACTTGCGCCAGAGGAAGAATTCTAAGGTGAAAAATCCTGTGACTTATGCTAACCAGCTTAGCACCTCCTTGTACACTCAAGGTACGAGATACCTCAAGAACAGGAATCATGTTTCGAATATCGTCAAGGACTATATTCCTGCAACTTCTTCTCGTCCTGTTAGTGATCTCCTTGAACTCTTGATACAGAAGCGAAAGGTTACAAATCTATCCCGTCCAACGGTGGTCCAACAACAAGAATATCATTCAATCACCACCATGAAGTTGTCATCAAATGCTGTTTCCAGTCAGCCAAGCGGTCTGTCTTTGAGCGTTTGAACTATGTTCAGACTCCTGAACCTATCCTAGTGGACAAGATGAACTACTCTATGCTTCTATCAATATGGCATCTCGAAGCACTGGGGGTGGAAAATGCCCGAGACGTAATACATCCCGCAATCCCAGTCAACAATATTTAGATCAGATTCATGAATCCGATGAAGGATTATACCAATATACTAGATCAAGAAGTCGAGACACAATCAGTCAAAATAATCTTCCTTCTGACCAAGAAATAATTAGTCAAAGAAATTTTCCTTCCGACCAAGAAACAATCGGTCAAAAAAACCTTCATGATTCAACCAAGATTCTCTCAGTCAACAAGACATCCCAATCACTTATTTTGGGGGTGATTCTTTATATGACTTTGATGCTGATAGTGAAAGTTTCGGAAGGACCATCTTTTCTACTAGCTCATCTTCAATAGCTAGAGAAGTGACTGCTTATGTCACCACAGAAGATCAAGATGCTTCATGTTCTAACAATCAAGAGCAGATAATTGCTGATTTGGAGGCTAGTTTGAAGAACATGGCTGAGATGATGACAAGCATGCATGTTGTGATTATGGCACAACATACGGTTCCACCGGTTATAAATCCAATTTTGACTCAAAAACCTATAACAACATCAGCTCCCATCAATATTAATCTGGGGGTATAGTCTCCTCACACCGCTTCCATACCTGTGCAGGCTATTCCAAGTCAATCTGGTGTCGAGGGTGGTACTTATCATGCAATACCCCCTCCTAACATATCAAACCAATCCACTGCTCCATAATCATTGGAAGATACCAATGAGGTCGTAAAACTTTTACACACTCAATTTGAAGCTTTCAAACAGAAAGACGGCTTGCAGAAGCTTAGAATTAAGCAGCCTTATCCCATAGAATGGAAGGAAGTCCAATTTTCCCCAAATATAAACCCCCTACTATTATGCTGTTTGATGGCAGCACATCGCCAAGTCAATACCTCAACCACTTTGAGGTAATAACTGATCAACTCAAGCTAAATGACGCTCTACTCACTAGAGTGTTTGTCGGATGTTTAGCTGGTACATCTTACGACTGATATCGTAGTTTGCCAGATGGTTGTATAACCTCTTTCTCTGGATTCAAATAAATGTTCCTGGAACAATTTTATGAGGAAAAAAATGACATGACTATGTCTGCTCTCATTAAAATTAAACAGCGACACAATACAACAACTGAAAGGTTCATTGAACGATTCCGCCGTGAGGCACTCAAAATGCCTCTTGGAACTCCAGATGCTCTGACTATAGACAGTTGCAAATCAAATATGTTGACTATAATAAGCATGTGGATCGGATCGACACAGTTCCAGAATTTACCATCATTCATATTGAATGCTAAAGCGGCAGAAAAAAGTACTGACAAGTTCAAACAACTAGGTATTCAGATGCCTAATCTTAACAAAGATGAACATGCTACACCTAATAATAGTAGCCGTTAGAAAAACTGCAAGAGTAAAAAGACTTTGGCTATCAATATCAAAGGCAAAAAAACTCTAGCCATGAACATAGGTCAATCAACACCTACTCCAACGGCACCACCACAGAAGGCACCACATCCGAAAAAAGAATATTTTTTTGATGAAAATAATGTCATGAGTATCTTTGACTGTCTGTTCAAGAACAATAAACTTTAACTGCCAGAGGCAAAATAGCCAGATGAAGTAGGTAAAACTGACCACCCCACATATTGTGTTTACCATAGATTTATCGGATATCCGACTCGAGCATGCTATGTGCTTAAAGGCAAGATCCAGGAGATAGTTAATTCTAGCACAATTACTCTCAAACAAGACGAAAAGACTGTAACATCTAATGTCATCTCTCTATAGTTTGGCAATTTTCCTGCTCAACTTGTGCAGGATGGCATCATTTCCATCCCGAGAACCACTTTGGAGATTGTTAATCTCCCACCTGCCCGAACTGATGGTCTTGTTCCTCTGTCTACTAATAAGAGGAGATTATGTGGATCCATCCTGATTTGGTGGCTGACTTTGAAGCACCTTCTTCATCCATAAAGTCCAAGAAAGCAACCAAATACAAGTCATGTCACATGACTTCATTGAGTGAATATTGTCCTCCATATTTAACTGTTACTTTCACTTTTGCTACAGATTCTTCTTCTTTATCCCCTTCTGAGACAATACTGTCAAAGCCATAAGCCAAATATCAACCAGCTTTTCATCTATATAGTCCACCGTCTCGTGAATTAATGACAAAGATGGGATATGATCTACAAAAGGCTTCCGGCTTGAATCATAGAAAAGGATCTCCAGTACCTCTTTCTTTATGCCTTTCACATAACCAATCTCGAGTTGGTTTGGGTTACAGGGCAAGCTCTTCTTGTTAAAAGAAACCTTTCAGAAGCAAGACCCATGCAAAAATTTGCAATATGATAACCTTTGAACCTGTATCCGAGGAAGAGGCTTTAACTGCTACCTGGTCTTGAAGAATGTACCTGTGAGACTATTTAGAAGGCCAGGAGAACCCTGCTCTAGTTCCAGATGCTCCTCCAGTATCATCTTCTCCTGTTGTCAATGTTCCACTAGTTTCATCACCTTCAGTGGAACCAACTCCTCCCAAACCAATGACAGCTGACAAAGGAAAGCAGCATGTCCGCTTTGACAAAGTATTAAAAAAGACTCCAGTTCTAGGACTCGAGAAGCCATATAACTTTGATATACTGGCTTAACTGGCTAATACCCCGGCAAGGTTATCAATTTTTGAACTACTGCATCTCTCAAAAGAAACTCGAGAGACATTGAGTGAAGCTTTGATGCAAGCTGATACTTGTATAGCACTCCTTAAAAAGCCAAAGTAAGAGCCTGTAACTTGCTTTCATTGTCATAGTGTGATGGAGCTGATGTCCAACATCATCTTTACACAAAATGATATGTTGCTGGAAGATAATCGTCATGACCGACCCCTCTACTTCATATGATATATCGATACTATGAAGATCGATCACATCTTGATCGACCCTGGGTCTGCGCTCAACATCATGCCAAAGACTTTACTAGATGTCTTAAAGATTCATGTACATAATCTTACAACAACCATCACGACAATCTTCGAATTTAATTCTAGAAGAAGTGAACCTTTGAAAAAGATCCGCCTGAAAGTTCAAATAGGCAATCTTCCTACAAAGGTTACTTTCTACATGATCGACAATCATGGATCTTATAATGCCTTGCTAGAAAGACCCTTTCTACATGAGCATAGTATTGTGCCATCCACTCTACACTAATGCTTCAAATATGTAGACGTCAATAGAGAGGTCCAAAAGGAAGTAGCTGACCTAAATTCTTTCAGGGGCATTGAAGCATATTGTATTGATTCTCGGATATATAGGGAAGAATTCATGAAGGTTGTATTAGCGATGGATAGTAAGGAAGATCAGAAAGATACTTTAAAAGATGTTCTCATAATCCCTGTTAAAGGACGTACTAGTCGTCCCTCTTCTTCTCAGGCTTTGACTATCCATCTTTCCTCTCATAACAAACAGCTTCCTGCTGTAGAAAGGGAACAAAGAGAGCTCACATCTTCTGAGCCTCTTGTTATCGATCTTCGTCGTAACAAACCTTCTCCTTCTCCTCCTCTGGTTATCAATCTTCCTAAGCCTTTTGTTAAGTCCAAAAATCCCTCCTCTCCTTCTCTGGTTATCAACCTTACTAAATCTTCTATTAAGGCTAAGAATCTTATTGTAAATGATGATATACAAATCAATAAAGTAGCATCTCCTTTATATTATGCTGATGTTCTTATACTCGATGTTATTTGGAAATGCTAGATAACTTCGAACCACTTACCATAGGAACAGTTCAACCTCTCCAAGATGAAATACTGCTCGAACCAATGCAGGACTCCTTCTTCTTAGTTCCTTCCAGGAAGAAAGATGTACTTTCTATATTTTTTAGTAAAGGAATAGAAGGTCACGCCCAACGGTGAAGAAGAAAATCATGATAACAGAAGACTTCAACTACGTCGTTATAGTCAACAATCAAAAGATATCATTCAAAAGATGGGCTATAATTTTAAAGCTGGTCTCAATGGTGGTAAAGGAAGGCAAACTCCTATTCGTATCCCTACTCCAAAAGGAAAGTCACAACAATATTACAACAAAACGAAGTAGGAATTGGGTTTTACTTCACCAATTCCAACTCCAGAAGCATCTGAATCCGATAAAGAAGAATGATCTAACTCTTCTGATTCTGTCTCATGGGATTCAAATATCAGTGTAGGGCACGTCCATAGAGTGACTCTATCTTCCAATATGGTAACTGTCGAGTTCTCAGAAGACGACGAAGACTTTGTCGAAGCCTCTGAATCTGATCCTTGGGTACAAAGGATGGATACACAATGGAAGCTTCGCTTCGAGCAACGTGAGCCACCTACCGAAGATCAGTTGGTTCAAGTCGATGTGGGAGATGAAACTTTCCTAAAACCAATATTCGTCAGCAAAAGCCTCCCTGAAGCGGATAAACAAGAACTGATCCAGCTCGATAGGGAATACATTAATGTATTCGCTTGGAGCTACGAAGACATACCATGATTAGATCCCCAGATTGATACCCATAAACTCAATATTCTGCCGAATGCAAGGCCAGTCAAGCAACAACAACGTCGATATCGACCTGACATGATGGACGACATAGAAACTGAAGTCAAGAAGCTCATCGCATGTGGCTTCATCAGAGAAGAACAACATCCGGACTGGGTAGCTAATGTTGTCCCAGTTTTAAAGAAAATAAAGAAGGTCCGAGTCTGTATCGACTTCGGAGACCTTAATGAAGCTTGTCCCAAGGACGAATTTTCTCTTTCAATCACTGATGTCATGATCGACAATACTTGCAGATTTGAACGAATTTCTTTTATGGATGGATTTTTATGATATAATCAAATCAAGATACATCCAGAAGATGAGAAATATACATCTTTTTGCACTCCTCTTGGAGTCTATTGCTACACTGTCATACCGTTTGGTCAAAAAAATGCTGGTGCAACTTATCAGCGGACCGTGAGTACTATTTTTCGTGATCATTTGTGAAAGACGGTTGAATGTTATGTAGACGATATGCTGTCAAAAGCGTCTAAAGCAAGACCATATTCAGGACTTAAGAACTATATTCGATCTAATGCGCCATCATCAACTCAAGATGAATTCCACCAAGTCATTCCTGGGAGTCTCTAGTGGAAATTTTTTTGGATTTGTTATTACCTCTAAAGGTATACACGTTGACCCTGAGAAAATCAAAGGCATTCAAGAGATGTATCCTCCACGCAGCCTAAAAGAGCTACGAGGATTCCAGGAGCGGCCTGCATAAATCAGGAGATTCATCTCAAGTCTCTCTGGACGCTGTAGGCCGTTCACTCAACTCATGAAGAAAAGTGTGTCTTTTATTTGGACTGAAGAATGTCAACAAGCATTTGAAGACATAAAACGGTACTTAATGAACCCTCCAGTTCTAGTGCCTTCAGTCTCAGGAATACCCTTCCTGATGTATGTTCGAGCAATGGACCATTCATTAGGTGTTTTATTAGCTCAGAAGAATTAAGAAGGTTATCAACAGGCTATCTATTATCTTAGCCATACAATGATTGAAGCTGAACATCGATACACCCCAGTGGAAAAAGAATGTCTAGCTTTGATGTTTGTTGTTCAAAAGATGAGACATTATATCACTGGACAAACTATTCATGTTATTTCTAGAGTTAACCCTCTCCGGGACTTGATGAAGAAGTCCAATACACTCAATTTCAGGCTTGTAACGTGGGTCATATTTTTAGCACATATGATATGGTTTATGTTCATCAAAAGTCTGTTAAAGATTAAGTTCTTGTTGACTTTCTGGCAGCTCATCCAATTTTTGAAACGTCTAAACTCTACAACGAGATTCCAAATAAAACTTTGGAATCCAACATAATTTCAGAAGAAATTCTTACATGACGTCTATTCTTTGATGGTGCTTCCAAAATCGGATCAAAAGGAGCCATTGTCGCTGGAGTTGGAATTATCCTCGTCTTACCAGAAGGGTTAGCTATTCAAAGAGCTTATTCTTTAGATGAGTCATGTTCCAATAATGTGGCTGAATACAACGCTCTGCTCGTTGGTCTCCAATTGGCTAAACAATTAGATATTGAATATCTTAAAGTATATGGAGACTCTAAACTGATTATCAATCAGGTTAGAGGCACATATGAAGTTCGGTACCAAGATCTTGTCCTATATCATGAAGCAGCAGTTAGACTGGCTATATCGTTCAAGGGTTTCTTCTTTGAACAAGTATATCGGGCATGCAATACAGAGACTGATGCATTAGCTAATCTGGCAGCTGTATTAGCAATCCCAGTGAAAATGCAACAGATGATTGTCGTCACTAATAAAGAGTTATTTTGCATTGAGAATAACTCAAATATTGAGTTCGGCAATTCAACTGAAATTAAATTCAACTGAAATTAATACTATTAGTGAAGATTGGAGAGCTCCTTTCATTGATTTTATGGTACATGACATTTTACCTAAAGATTCTAAAGAAGCTATAACAATCTGTAGGCGATCACTCCGGTTTTATTATAATCATACTTCTACGACCCTTTATCGAGAACATTTGATGGTCTACTCTTACGCTGTTTTGCGGAAGATGAAGCAAAAAAATACTACATGAAGCCCACGATGGGGTATGTGAGGCACATCAGCTTGGTCCTAAGTTACAAGATCGTATCCGGCGTATGGGCTATTATTGGCCCACTATGGTATCATACGCCATTAAATATGTAAGGAAATGTCGAGCCTGTCAAATTCATGCAAACTTCATCCATCAACCGTCGAAGTTCCTTCATCCGACTGCTGCATCATGGCCCTTTGTAGCTTGGGGTATGGTTGTCATTAGTCCTATCAATCTACCATCATCTAGAGGACATCGATTTATACTAGCTATAACTGATTACTTCTCAAAATGGACAGAAGCCATTCCTTTATCTGAGGTCAAGATTAGCAGTGTCATCAAATTTATCAAACATTATGTAATATACAGATTTGGCATTCCTCGACGAATCATTCATGATAATGGACCACAATTCATCAGTCAAAAAATTTACTCGGTTTCGCGATGATAATAGAATCAACAATGTTGCTTTCACGGTCTACAATCCTGCAGCGAATGGTTTGGCTGAAGCATTTAACAAAACTATCATCAAGCTTCTCAAAAAAAATCATTTCTACCAATAAAAGAAATTGGAGTGAAAATCTTAGAGAATTTCTATGGACTTACCGTACTACTATACATACTCCAACTGGTTGCACACCTTCCTCCTTGGTGTATGGCTGCAAAACTGTCCTACCATTGGAAATTTAAATCCCTTCCTTAAGGATTGCAATTTCCAATGAAATCACAACAAAAAACAATGATCGTCTTCGACTTCAGGAGCTTGAATCGCTTGACGAGAAACGACTCCTAGCTCAACAACAAATTGAGCTATACCAAGCCCGTCTATCAAAGGCTTTCAACCATAAAGTCAAAGTGCGAGCATTTCAAAAAAAAAAAGAATTAGTTCTAACCGTCAGACGTCCTATGACTATGGCGCACATGAGCAAATACAAATTCAAAGCAAAATTGGAAGGATCCTACATTATAAGCAAAGTTTTCTCAAACGAAGCTTATCAATTGACTGGTATGGATGGTCGAGTCGCCACGATGCCTATCAATGGAAAATTTCTTAAGAAATATCATATTTGAAGACAAAGAGATATCAACATAGAGAATCAGAATGTAAATAAAATTCCTTTTATTGTATAACTCAGACAGAAGAAAATACATAAAATTAACGAGAACCAGAGCCCTCTTGATCGAAGACATATTTCGCAAGAAGTTCGAATACATTATTGTTGGATAACACCAACAATTCACATATGGCTTTCCTCAGAGCTTCTTCTTCGGCAGTACTTTCAGTCTCCACCAGTCTGGCAAGGATGACTTGTTGTGGCCCAGGAACAGTTGAGCTTTCCCCCGCCTCTCTCTGAACAGGCAACAGAGGCTTATTGGAATCGATAGCGTCTTCGATCTTCGGGAAGATCTTATCTTCCTTGGGTACCTCTTCAGAAGATATTTGCAAGTTGACAACATCTTCGAAAAGGTTCCGCAATATTTATAGACTGAAAGGCCAAAACAGTCTCGAGAATCGAAGCGACCTTTCCTCGAAAAAGGCATATTCGTTGTTAGCACCCTGAATTTTGGGTTCATTTTCTTTTCATTTATTTTATTTTCTGATTGATTGGTTTGATAAATAATTTATTCTGTTAATTTTTCCTGTAAGTGTACTTTTCATGCCATTGATATTTGGAGTATCAGGGATGTTCAACTCTGGAAATCTTCTTCATGAGTTTTGGAGTGGACAAGATTACCTTCATGACGGTATATAGTGTCCCATCCAAACTTGTTCCCTTGTACTCTTTCTGCTTCGCTGAACTTCGGGTCGGTTTAGACCATTTGATTATTATTTATTTTCCCACTCTTTTCCTTGATCCTTTCAGCGCGTTACCATGATATTTAAATTGGGAGCGCAAGACCAGTCAGTTTCTTGAAACCAACTCCTCATTGATGATCTACTCGAGATGCTCGTCACCCATGACCTTTTGTCCCCCTCAGATACGTTATTTTGAGCTCCATTTGATTCGCACAACTTTTCCGACACGTGACCCGATTTTATTTCACTCCACGGCGTCACATTCATTTTCCAACTTGATTTGTGGGTCCCCTGTCGACCAAAACCTGTCAGTCCCAATTATGGACATGGTCCACATTGAGCCTACTACCCGTCCGCCACTTGTGTCCCATTTATTGGAATTCCCATGTGCTACTTATTTGCCCATGATCATTAACGCCTATTTTAAATTCATTTATTGCTCAATGTCCAGTTTTGATCCAATCCGGCTCCACCGAGTCCAGTCCAGCTCCATGATTTTCTCCATCATGACACCCTCGTATTTTCTTGCCCAAAAATATTAGTGCTCTTCTACTTTATTTTTTTCTATATTTATTGGGATTTTCCATTGAATTAAAACTCTATAGGAATAACCAATTTTTATCCTCTAATTAATTTCTAGCCATTTGATTCTCCCCATTTAATCTCAACCATTGATTCTCCCTAGCAGCCAACATCAAATTCCTCCTATACTAGCCGGCCCTAAATTTTAGGTAAGGAATTCTCTCTCCACCCTTTATTATACAACATCTCTTTCTCTCTCTCCGTTTCTTAATATATTTCCCACAACTTTACTACAACAACAAAAAAACTAACAGCAACATCAACACCACCTCCCCTCCCATGTAACCCGACACCATTCTCCCTCACCCTCTCCAGCCTCCTCCCATGGCCTTGGCCGGAGCCCCTCCACTGGCCGAGACTTCCTCCCACCTTTCTCCTCCTCCATCTCCTTTCTCCTCCACCATCTCCTTTCTCCTCCTCCAACACTTCATCATCTCGCCACCACCACCATTGCACTCCCATAGGCCGACCTCTCCACACCACAGCAAACCGACCTCCTCCTCGGCCGAGCGCCGCCGGCCACCACCCCGGCGAGCACAGCCCGGCCTCTCCTTCCCAATCTCCTCCTCCTACTTCTCCTTTCAAACCAGCAACCACCACCTATACTATCCTTCATTTTCGCCACCACCACGGCCGCCACCTCGGCAACTAGCTCCGCGTCGCCGTGCGCCGGCGCCTGGCCGCCCCTGATGCACCCTCGCCGGTGGGCCTGGCAACGCACGCCGCCGCACGACTGAGCGCTGCGTACCGCAGCTCCGGCAGCAGCAGCTTACACCAGCGCGCGCGCGAACGGCGCTGGCGCCGCCGTCGGCCGCCGTGGCCCCGGCGACCACCCCCCACGGGCGCGCCCCCTCTGGCCAGAAGTTTCCACGGCAGCCACCGTCCTCCGGGATGCGCCGTCGAGGCGATTCGTGTGTTTTGTACGACGTCCCGTCGTGACGCGCGCGAAATCACGTTCATTTTGGCGCTCCGTTGCAGCGACTTCGTGCATATTTTCCCGGAGATCCGACAATTGGATCGGTGATTTCTTCGCTCCGTCGCAATCTCGGTATATCCACCTTCATCCCTGTCAATTTTCGTCCGTTAATTTTATCGTTTGGTACATCAAAACCGGCCACCAAGTTGACCGTTTAAATTGTATTAAATTTTGACAGTTTCGCGGGGCCAACTTCGTCAGCTTGTATCTCCTCCACTGTAGCTCTGTTTGGCGTGCTACCAGTTTCGATACGAAGCTGGTATAACCCTCTTGCTACCCCTTCAGTTTCGTTTCATTGTGAGCTTGTTTGATTGGTTGAATTCGACGCCAAAGTTGGCCGTCCGAATTCGTAATTTCTAACTTGTAAAATTCCATTTTTGAACACGGGACTCCAGATTTCATTTCTGACATCACCGTTAGACTTGTGGCATCGTTCTGGCATGTTTCCATATAAAATTTGTTAAATTTGGAGAACGTGGGCCCGGGCACGTTTTTCGGTGCAAAACGGGTCCCACTTTCTGGGTCAACAGGACTTTTTGACGTCGGCTCATCGGAATCCAATTCCGGATATACCGATGAGTTCGTATCGTCATTCTGGACTCGTTGACATATAATTTGCTAGGTTTTGGTGGACATTGGGTCTGGCACGTATTTCGGTGCAAGTCGGATACCAATATCCGGGTCAACGGATCATTTTGAGTTCGGCTCATCGGAATCCAATTTCGAAGATACCGTTGAGTTCGTATCATCATTCTGGACTCGTTGGCAGGTAGTTTGCTGAGTTTTGAGAACTTGGGCTCCGGCACGCATTTCCGTGCTAACCGAAATTCCAAGTTCTGGTCAACGGGCCAAAATGAGATCGGGTCAACGGAATCCAATTCTGGAGATACCGTTGGGTTCGTATCGACATTCTGGTTACGTGGATATATAATTTGTTATATTTTATAGACTTCTTTTTTTGCACATTTTTCGTTGCAAAACGGCTCCGACACGGACACTGTTTTGATCCGAAATTACCTTTTTGCCCTTGTGTCCAAATTGGACCGTTGGGTAGGCTATCCTAGCTAATTTGACCATTCTGGACACGTTGGCGATGTTCATTTCATCGTCCGACAATGTTTGTTGATAATTTCTCTGAGTTTAACCTTTTTATAATTAATTAATAATTAATTCATATAATATTCGTATTTCGGGATTTGTACAACGAAACTGAGATCAGCCAATTCCTGTGATCTCACATCGCTGAAATTAACAAGTTGGACACGTGAATCACTATAATAAGATTATCAGCCTTACCGATAATCTTCTTATCTCGATTTGCGTGTCGTAAGTTTCGACGTACAAATAACGAAGTACAATTTATATTAGACTAGAATTGACCCAGTTTGACCAGTTGACCCAAAGTCAACTGTAAGTCAACACTTGACCTAGTTTGACTAAATTATTGACCGGAGTTGACCTAGAGTTAATTTGACTTAGAAGAACCTAGAATAATATAGATTGCCTGTAGGGATTCATTTATTACAACTTGAATACCTTGTAACCTGTGTTACTTTAAATAGGACTCTGTGGCTTCAGTAGGACCCCCTATACTTATCAGCTGTTTAGGTTATCGAGGCGAGTACATTCTCTGATCATTTTATATCCTGCTTAGAATTATATTCCTGCTTTAAATTACTATACTTGATGCTGTCACGACATTATCACGGATTAGTACTATACGGATCTCTTCATGCAATGTTATCCCCCTCGGGAGCATCGGGTACATTATGTCATGTGCGTTTCACTTTCATCATGTACTCCTGTGCTTTCACCATACATGTACACTCTTGTGAATCTTGTAATCTCATGTTCACAGAGCCTTCATGTATACTATCATGTGCACCCTATATGGGCCCCCATGTGATATCATGTACAATAACATAACCTGCTTAGATCCTTGTGTACTGATTGGGGAAAACGGGGGAGTGCTAGTAGTCATGTGAACAATTCTTAGTAGTGTAGATCATGTACAACTCTTTAGTGTAGATCATGTACAAATCTGTCCCGTTCACATGTGCTATCATGTACTCTACATCACTAGCCACTGTTAGTTCTCTACTTATAGTAGATATTTCTATTATAGTTCTCTCTTCCTGTTTACATACTGTATTTCTTCAGATCTTGTATCTTACTTTACTGCATGATTATATTTTCTAACCTGCTATGAACTGTTGAGATGTAATGTGCTCGTTCCAGTCCTGACTGGACCTGTTGATAAATTTTACAGATAGCCTGGAGGTGCCTGCTAGCCTAGAGGAGACACATTCGAGGTTGTTTAGGTAGTTATTTCATTTTGTCTGGAGTTGTATTTACTTTATGGATTACTGTATCTTTATTTGAGTTTTGAGATGTACTTCTGGGTTCATGTATCTTAGACACTTAGACTTCTATCTCCTGTATTTATTTTGGATTTCATGTTTTATCTATTCTTATCATGCTCTACCTTAGATGTGATTGAGTTGTACCTGCTATGTCACCCCCATTCGGGGAGTATAAACTGTTTAGTCTTATACTGTTAGATGCATTGAGACCTAGGACAGCGTTCTACCGCCGACACTGCGGCGTAGGCTGGGCGTTGTTACGTCCTCGTGCCCTAACTCTAGGGTACGGGTCGTGACACGTTTTTAGTGGTGGCCCATGCAGGTCGAGACTAAAGTGTAGTGGTATTCGAACTAGAGTACCACTACAGCCTGCAGTAGGATTAGGATATATTTTGAAGGTACTCAATCACAGATAGGAACCCTTGAGAGATTTTCGGGACGACCCTGGAGAATCTTATTTAACTTCGATTTGAAAACTCTCTTTTTCCCTTGATTTAATTTATTTTACTTTTGTTGTTAAATTTGATTTTTTTTTACGGATTATTGTTGAATTTGAGTTTGTATTTATTTTGATGGAAGATTTTCGAATTTTGAATTTTGATAATAGCTGTTGCATTCGAGTTTGCATTTTGATGGATTGTGTTCACTTTTGAATTTTGATGTTCGTTAATAAATTTTGATTTGATTTTTGAGTATTCATTGTTGATTTAATTTGATTTTTGGCAAGATGAAATTATATGGGCTAGGTCATCTACGTTATGGAATCTAGTTTTCTATAATCACATTAGCCAGCATGGTGAGGACATATAGTCTGACTCTGGATGTATTTCTCGGGTGTGAGAATTTAAGGTTTTCGCAGCCAAGCATGCGGCACCGCAAAAATGTTAAATACCATGATTCTAGAGATATGTGCGTAAGTCAAGGGCTCTGTGATTATCGTAGCCTTGCTTACTAGTATGACGAGGATTTAGAGTACCATGATTTTGGATAGACGCATATGATTATCAGATTGTGCTTAAAATATTTTGAACATGTTTTCTTACTTTTTCTCAGTCATTCAAAAAAAAAAGGAATTATTGTTTGTTGTTTTGCCTAGTTTCTTGTCATTTAACTTAAGAGTATGTTTAGTTGTTTTCATAAACCTTTGTGTAACTTCTTGCTATGAGTTCTTCTTAATACAATAAATCGATGAATTTGCTAGACTTTATCTTGGATTTGATAATTTAACTCTGGATTTCAGAACGGTTCCTTCTTTAAACAGATTTTATCATTATTCTTTCTTGCCATTTTTTTGTATTAGATAATAATAAAACTGTCTTGATTTCGTCAATCACCTGCTTGCAATCTTGGTAGGAATCTAAATGTTAGTCTTAATGTAGAATTAATTTTATTGGGACATGAGAATATGTATATGAATATATATATCAGACACTTGCCTAACACGTATGCATGCTACACTTGATTCTCACATATCTAGATAATATTAATATGTTGTTGATGCTAAATTTTCAAAACTACAATATTTCTGGTTCCCTGCTTTTCCAGTTAAAGTCGTAATTTAAATATAAATTTCATGTTATTATTTAGGTTTACATCACTGCACATGTATGTTATACATAGAGTTTCAATTCAAAAAAATTTGGTTAAGTTATGTTAAATTGTAAAATCTGAGACTGTGTGCATGTTAACCTTTAATGCTGAATTTCCAAATGTTAGTTCAAATTGCTGTTTTATTTTCTTAAATGTAATATTGAGCTACCTTGTGGGAAGTAGGATATAAATTTAAGTTTCATATTCTTACATGCTAGTTTGTGATAAACATTGAGTTGGGTTTTAATGTTCAAGTTCTCCAAATTCTGAAAACTAGTTACATGTTAACATTTTTACATTGATTTCCATGTTTAGTTAAATTTTAGATTTAACATGTAATATTAAACTGTATGCGTAGATAAATGTGTGGATAGTATGTTAGGATTCTTCTCTACCATGTTAGGATATTGGAAGCGTTGAGAATTGTTGTGATGTTTCAAACCCTAAAATCTGAGACCGCATTATGTTCATAATTTCTATGGTTTAAATGTTAGCTTGTTTTCAGATTTTATATGTAAATGTTGAACTAAACCTGGATTTAACCTTTCAATACTAAGCTATAACCCTATACAAGGACACACACACACTCTAACATAGTATATACTGTCATTTAACCTTACCCTTCCCCTCTATGTTAGGATTATATATCTATAAGGATATATATAGATTTTATGCATATATGTTATAACGTATATAGATACATAGCTAAGTCTCTATTTTATATATATATATATATATGGTTAGCCATGCATGTTATGATTAAATAGGTTGCGTATTGTAGATTGTTAACCAATATGCCATGATGAGTGTAACTTGATAGCCGTTGTTTTAAAACCCAATTTCTCATATACAATTTCATATGTATTCACGTACACACACGTCTACTATCTAACCGTATGAACATGCCCCCATACACATGATGCTAGTTTTCCCTCTCTAACGCTCTCTCTGTATATATATTGTGATTGGATTTCAATGCAAGTGACTTTCGATTCTTTAACTTGTGATTTTGATTTTCTTGGGATAGTACTTTTTTTCAAATGATTGGTAGTTACCTTCCTTATTTTTTATTTTTTACTTTTTTACGAGTACCAGTTTTCATATGGGGTGGTAGACAATTTTATAGTTTTGATGGTTGTTGTTTCTGTATCTTTCTATTTTAGCACCCTGGATTGCTTGTGTGTTGATACCCTTTGACCGTTGGTTAGCATGACTAGTAAACCTAGATGAGACTTCACTGTCACCGTATGCCATGACCCTGGATATTGTCTTTTAATTGATGGTATGATTTGTTTAAGTTCTGGGACTTTGATTTTGGGGGTTTGACCTAGAGGGAGTAGGGATATTTTAATTTCGAGGACGAAATTTTTATAAGGTGGGTAGGATGTTAGCCCCCTGAATTTCGGGTTCATTTTTTTCATTTATTTTATTTTCTGATTGATTGGTTTGATAAATAATTTATTCTGTTAATTTTTTCTGTAAGTGTACTTTTCATGCCTTGATATTTGGAGTATCAGGGATGTTCAACTCTGAAAATCTTCTTCATGAGTTTTGGAGTGGACAAGATTACCTTCATGACGGTATATAGTGTCCCATCCAAACTTGTTCCCTTGTACTCTTTCTGCTTCGCTGAACTTCGGGTCGGTTTAGACCATTTGATTATTATTTATTTTTCCACTCTTTTCCTTGATCCTTTCAGCGCGTTACCATGACATTTAAATTGGGAGCGCAAGACCAGTCAGTTTCTTGAAACCAGCTCCTCATTGATGATCTACTCGAGACGCTCGTCACCCATGACCTTTATGTCCCCCTCAGATACGTCATTTTGAGCTCCATTTGATTCGCACAACTTTCCCGACACGTGACCCGATTTTATTTCACTCCACGGCGTCACATTCATTTTCCAACTTGATTTGTGGGTCCCCTGTCGACCAAAACCTGTCAGTCCCAATTATGCACATGGCCCATATTGAGCCTACTACCCGTCCGCCACTTGTGTCCCATTTATTGGAATCTCCATGTGCTACTTATTTGCCCATGATCATCAACGCCTATTTTAAATTTATTTATTGCTCAATGTCCAGTTTTGATCCAATCCGGCTCCACCGAGTCCAGTCCAGCTCCATGATTTTCTCCATCATGACACCCTCGTATTTTCTTGCCCAAAAATATTAGTGCTCTTCTACTTTTTTTTCTATATTTATTGGGATTTTTCGTTGAATTAAAACTCTATAGGAATAACCAATTTTTTTTCCTCTAATTAATTTCTAGCCATTTGATTCTCCCCATTTAATCTCAACCATTGATTCTCCCTAGCAGCCAACATCAAATTCCTCCTATACTAGCCGGCCCTAAATTTTAGGTAAGGAATTCTCTCTCCTCCCTTTATTATACAACATCTCTTTCTCTCTCTCTCCCTTCCTTAATATATTTCCCACAACTTTACTACAACAACAACAAAACTAACAGCAGCATCAACACCACCTCCCCTCCCATGTAACCCGACACCATTCTCCCTCACCCTCTCCAGCCTCCTCCCATGGCCTTGGCCGGAGCCCCTCCACTGGCCGAGACTTCCTCCCACCTTTCTCCTCCTCCATCTCCTTTCTCCTCCTCCAACACTTCATCATCTCGCCACCACCACCATTGCACTCCCATGGGCCGACCTCTCCACACCACAACAAACCGACCTCCTCCTCGGCCGAGCGCCGCCGGCCACTACCCCGGCGAGCACAGCCCGGCCTCTCCTTTCCAATCTCCTCCTCCTACTTCTCCTTTCAAACCCGCAACCACCACCTACACTATCCTTCATTTCCGCCACCACCACGGTCGCCACCTCGGCAACTAGCTCTGCGTCGCCGTGCGCCGGCGCCTGGCCGCCCCCGACGCACCCTCGCCGGTGGGCCTGGCAACGCGCGCCGCCGCGCGACTGAGCGCTGCGTACCGCAGCTCCGGCAGCAGCAGCTTACACCAGTGCGTGCGCGAACGGCGCTGGCGCCGCCGTCGGCCGCCGTGGCCCCGGCGACCACCCTCCACGGGCGCGCCCCCTCTGGCCAGAAGTTTTCACGGCGGCCACCGTCCTCCGGGACGCGCCGTCGAGGCGATTCGTGCGTTTTGCACGACGTCCCGTCGTGACGCGCGCGAAATCACGTTCATTTTGGTGCTCCGTCGCAGCGACTTCGTGCATGTTTTCCTGGAGATCCGACCGTTGGATCGGCAATTTCTTTGCTCCGTCGCAATCTCGGTATATCCACCTTCATCCCTGTCAATTTTCGTCCGTTAATTTTATCGTTTGGTACATCAAAACCGGCCACCAAGTTGACCGTTTAAATTATATTAAAATTGGACAGTTTCGTGGGGCCAACTTCGTCAGCTTGTATCTCCTCCACTGCAGCTCCGTTTGGCGTGCTACTAGTTCCGGTGCCAAGCTAGTATAACCCTCTTGCTACTCCTTCAGTTTCGTTTCATTGTGAGCTTGTTTGATTGGTTGAATTCGACGCCAAAGTTGGCCGTCCGAATTCGTAATTTCCAACTTGTAAAATTCCATTTTTGAACACGGGACTCCAGATTTCATTTCTGACACCACCATTAGACTTGTGGCGTCGTTCTGGCATGTTTTCATATAAAATTTGTTAGATTTGGAGAACGTGGGCCCGGGCACGTTTTTCGGTGCAAAACGGGTCCCACTTTCTGGGTCAACGGAACTTTTTGACGCCGGCTCATCGGAATCCAATTCCGGATATACCGATGAGTTTGTATCGTCATTCTGGACTCGTTGACATATAATTTGCTAGGTTTTGGTGGACACTGGGTCTGGCACGCATTTCGGTGCAAGTCGGATACCAATATCCGGGTCAACGGATCATTTTGAGTTCGGCTCATCGGAATCCAATTTCGGAGATACCGTTGAGTTCGTATCATCATTCTAGACTCGTTGACAGGTAGTTTGCTGAGTTTTAAGAACTTGGGCTCCGGCACGCATTTCCGTACAAACCGAAATTCTAAGTTCTGGTCAACGGGCCAAAATGAGATCGGGTCAACGGAATCCAATTCTGGAGATACCGTTGGGTTCGTATCGACATTCTGGTTGCGTAGACATATAATTTGTTATATTTTATAGACTTGTTTTTTTGCACATTTTTCGGTGCAAAACGGCTCCGACACGGACACCGTTTTGATCCGAAATTACCTTTTTGCCCTTGTGTCCAATTTGAACCGTTGGGTAGGCTATCCTAGCTAATTTGACCATTCTGGACACGTTGGCGATGTTCATTTCATCGTCCGACAATGTTTGTTGATAATTTCTCTGAGTTTAACCTTTTTATAATTAATTAATAATTAATTCATATAATGTTCGTATTTCGGGATTTGTACAACGAAACTGAGATCAGCCAATTCCAGTGATCTCACATCGCTGAAATTAACAAGTTGGACACGTGAATCACTATAATAAGATTATCAGCCTTACCGATAATCTTCTTATCTCGATTTGCGTGTCGTAAGTTTCGACGTACAAATAACGAAGTACACTTTATATTAGACTAGAATTGACCCAGTTTGACCAGTTGACCCAAAGTCAACTGTAAGTCAACACTTGACCTAGTTTGACTAAATTATTGACCGGAGTTGACCTAGAGTTAATTTGACTTAGAAGAACCTAGAATAATATAGATTGCCTGTAGGGATTCATTTATTACAACTTGAACGCCTTGTAACCTGTGTTGCTTTAAATAGGACTATGTGGCTTCAGTGGAACCCCCTATACTTATCAGTTGTTCAGGTTATCGAGGCGAGTACATTCTCTGATCATTTCATATCCTGCTTAGAATTATATTCCTGCTTTAAATTACTATACTTGATGCTGTCACGACATTATCATGGATTAGTACTATACGGATCTCTTCATGCGATGTTATCCCCCTCGGGAGCATCGGGTACATTATGTCATGTGCGTTTCACTTTCATCATGTACTCCTGTGCTTTCACCATACATGTACACTCTTGTGAATCTTGTACTCTCATGTTCACAGAGCCTTCATGTATACTATCATGTGCACCCTATATGGGCCCCCATGTGATATCATGTACAATAACATAACCTGCTTAGATCCTTGTGTACTGATTAGGGAAAACGGGAGAGTGCTAGTAGTCATGTGAACAATTCTTAGTAGTGTAGATCATGTACAACTCTTTAGTGTAGATCATGTACAAATCTGTCCCGTTCACATGTGCTATCATGTACTCTACATCACTAGCCACTGTTAGTTCTCTACTTATAGTAGATATTTCTATTACAGTTCTTTCTTCCTGTTTACATACTATATTTCTTCAGATCTTGTATCTTACTTTACTGCATGATTATATTTTCTAACCTGCTATGAACTGTTGAGATGTAATGTGCTCGTTCCAGTCCTGACTGGACCTGTTGATAAATTTTACAGATAGCCTGGAGGTGCCTGCTAGCCTAGAGGAGACACATTCGAGGTTGTTTAGGTAGTTATTTCATTTTGTCTGGAGTTGTATTTACTTTGTGGATTACTGTATCTTTATTTGAGTTTTGAGATGTACTTCTGGGTTCATGTATCTTAGACACTTAGACTTCTATCTCCTGTATTTATTTTGGATTTCATGTTTTATCTATTCTTATCATGCTCTACCTTAGATGTGATTGAGTTGTACCTGCTATGTCACCCCCATTCGGGGAGTATAAACTGTTTAGTCTTATACTGTTAGATGCATTGAGACCTAGGACAGCGTTCTACCGCCGACACTGTGGCGTAGGCTGGGCGTTGTTACGTCCTCGTGCCCTAACTCTAGGGTGCGGGTCGTGACATTCGTTCATTCATCTCCTTTCATCTCATGAATGGATCTTCATTTATTGTCTATCTCGAAAGTCGAAACGACCTTTCCTCGAAAAGGCATGCTTATTCATTCATCAATCTTTTCGTCTCTATTTATTTCGCGAATAGGCCTACATTTATTATCGTTTATTTACTTTCTCGTAAATAAAGCCACAGATAATAAATATTCAAAATCTACAGTGGAGTCCATCCAAACCATCTATTTTGTCTTTTGAAACACAGCTGTTTTAAAAGGTATCTTATCTTTATGATAAATCCGTATTATCACAGATAACATCTTTTTAGACATGATATCATGTCTTTTAAGTCCCAGCTGACTTGAAGATCATCAATAGAAAATGGGTTCACGTCCACATTACCTCTGGATTCTATTTTCTATATCATCAGATCAAATCAAATCATAAAGAAGAGAAAAATCATTCTTTATTCCTTCTTTTAAAACATAGCTACATCTTAATGGAAATCTATTACATCTCAAATTTTTATTCTAAATATAACAAAATGGAGGTCTATTACATCTTTGGATCTACAATATTATTAGAACTAGCATTAATATTAAATCTACAGTGGCATTTTTGTTAATTAAAAATTTACAATATAATTGAAACTAATATTAATATAGTGACATTACTGTTATTTCCAAATAATCTTTTCCTTGTTTGGTCACACCCCTCCACGAGCGGGTTACACCCCCGAAACGAGCGGATTAAATAGCCTTTTCTAAAGAAAAGAACCCATCCGACTAGAGAGAAACAAAGGAGAGAAGAAGAAGAGTCACAATGGAGATGAGCAAGAGCAAGATCAACTGCAGCGGATGGGCCGTCATCCCGACGGAGATTCTTTCGATAATACTGGTACTGTCGGGGATGCCGGTGGACGAGGTCATGTGCAACGTGGCCCCAGTTTGTCGTTCATGGTAGAAGGCGCTCAACGGTCCCTTAAACTATTGGTCCAACGTGGACTTGGAACAGTGGTGTCGGAGGGCCCAGCGAACCGCTAAGATTAGTTTTATCGTAAAGAAGCTCGTGGCTCGCAGTGGGCAAATTCTACTGCCCTTTTCCGCATACAAGCTCGACGAAGCCGCATTCTCTTTTGCATGTTTAAGACATGTGCAAAATTTTATTTTGTCTTATTTTAATACTTTATTTTTTCTATTACAAAATTTAACGTATACTTTATTAATTTCTATTGACGTTTTCTCCTTTTTATAATACAGTGAGAAATTTCTGTCACGCCGCAGAACCAGAATACTGGAGAGCGGGGGAATGACTCAGCCAGCTACGTATTACGGGTAGATGAATACCGTATAATACGATCAATGCTGTCTAAAAGACAAGGGGGTGCATACTACATAAAAAGTCTCGCTACGGTCACTTCACATCTATTGTCTCAATCATTCAAACAAGAAGCAATAACAGAGAATATTTAAGATAAAGCAATAAGGCGTCCCAAACGCTTAGTCAAAATATTCTTGAGATCTGGCTTTACAAAACATAGCCAGATGATATAGCAACATATACACAATTGTTATCAGCTGCAGTCTGACTTAATTACAATTATGTAAAAGTAAGTGCAAGACTATCCGACTAACATGTCGGTGCCAAGCGGCAAAATGTAAAGTAATTAACAAAACGAGCGGGGAAGAAAGGAATCCACTCGAGTCCTCCTGCGATTATTCCTCTAGTATTGACCATCTTGGAGGTAGAGGTAAGCTGAGTCCTCGGGAACCGGCTCTAAATCTGGCAATGCAAAACCAGAGAGGTTAGACCTCTAATAGAAAGTACCGCAAGGAAGCACGATATGAGACATTAAACCAGTAAATAAGAGAATATAATATATATACCTCTGCTTGCTACTAGGATTCACATAACATCACGACACTTCGAACCAACCTCCCAACCAAACAAGGACATAAGTTGGCCCGTCATGTCCTGATGCTCTGATCATCTCAGTTAGGTAACAGAGTAGGTACAGTACACAAACAAATCAACTTAAACGGCCATCCAACTCCTACGGCTTACTACTGTGAGTTTCAAGTTATCCTGAAATTATGCAATAAGGATTTCTCAGTTCTTACTATGGACAAGCAAGGCTAGTCGATCCAATCAATCAATTGCGCCAATCATGAATTAGACGAGTCCCAGCGGGACGCCCGTCATCAATATACAATATACAATAATATAAGCAGATACCGCTCCCTGCCCGTGTGGCAGAATTGCAGTATCTGTGGGAACCAGTCGGCCTGTTGGGCGCTAATAGTCCCAAAGAGGGATGCCATGTAAGAACTCGGAAATCCATTCTCTCCATGCAATCATTATTTTATTTAACTTAGTAGCCTCTATGTTAAGTGAAATCCTATGCCGTGGATCATGGTCATTTCAGAATGAGTACTTCCGTACAAAGTACGATATGCTTAACTCTACAACGATATCCGTGCGGTTAGGTTGTAGGTCTTACATAGTGTAATACAACAATTAAAACTAACCACGGAATAATTATGCCTTGACCATAAAGTACACATGCTGCTTTCGTAAAATAAATAAATAAATTATAGCCTGCATGTATCTATATGTCAATATTCAGGATTGGCCAATCGATTGCAAATATGAACGTGTCTTATTTCATTTAATTCAATAAGACGACTAGCCAGTCTCTTAGTTCCATCTAGGAACGCACGATCAATATTTAATCAAGATAATAATCAATGTTAATTAATGCCAAATTCGGGAAATAAATAATGATTGGAAAATAAATAATCTCATGCGCTGTGGGAAATGATTGGAAAATAAATAATCTTATGTGCCTGAGGAATGGAGATTTATGCGGCTGTGGGAAATAATTGGAAAATAAATAATCCATGCGGCTGAGGAATGAGATTGAGAAATAATTAATCCATGCGGCTGAGAAATGGGATTCTCATGTGGCTGTGAAATAAGATTGGGAAATAAATAATCCATGCGGCTGAGGAATGAGATTGGGAAATAATTAATCCATGCGGCTGAGAAATGAGATTCTCATGTGGCTGTGAAATGAGATTGGGAAATAAATAATCCATGCGGCTGAGGAATGAGATTGGGAAATAATTAATCCATGCGGCTGAGAAATGAGATTCTCATGCGGCTTTAAATGAGATTGGGAAATAAATAATCCATGCGGCTGAAGAATGTAAAGATTTCATGCGCTGAGGGAAGTAAAGATTTCATGCGGCTGGGACTGGTCTTCCTCTCCGAATTTTTCTGAGAACAGAACCATGGAAGCCATTGCTTCCAAGCTCCATAAATCCTTAATCCCAAGCCCAAATATGGACTTCCATGGGTCAAAATTGGGTAGAACGAAATTCTCTACAACATGGAACCATCAAAACTTGAAGATAACAAAGTTTACTAGATCAAAACCTAAGAAACCCAAAAATGCATCAAACTTAGATCTACAACAAATAAGCCATGGAAATTGGGAATGCTAAGTACTAAAGAGACTTAGAATCAAATAAGGAAGATGATGGAACAATAATAATGGGGATCCATCAGGAAGCAAGTTGGCACTTGCCTTGCTCTCCTAGGTTGGTGGGAGAGTTATGAGGAAGAAGAAGCATAATAGTGAAGTAATGAAGAGAGAGAAAGGGGATGGGCTTTTAAATGAAGGGGTGGTGGTAGGTGGGGGTTTGTTTCGGTTCATGATGAACCAACATAATTAAACCAATTCAAGCCGTACCCAAAGCAAGTATAAAAGCAGAAAGTAAAATACAAAAATAAAATTACAGGAAATTAATTAACATGAAATTAAAAGATTTTAAATACAGAATAATACATGATAAATATTAAATAAATACGTATTCTGGGAACGGGACGTGACATCTCTACCCTCCTTAGAAAAAAATTTCGTCCTCGCAATTTCAAATCCAAGCAAGATGAGAACATCAAAGCTAAACTAATCTAAGCATAAGCAATTGGAACAAGCAACCATTCTACAATGTTAACAGTAAGTAACATATCCATGTTGAACATTCTACGATACCAAGCAATTCTACTCGTAAAGTAACAAGCATGAGGAGTTAAGACAATCAAGGTATACAGAAAGAGATATACCTTGTGAGTCAAACTGGTGTGGATACCGTGATCGGATATCATCCTCACGTTTCCACGTTGACTCCCCTAAAGAGTGATGACCCCAAGCAACCCGGACAAGGCTAATTGTTTAGTTCTTAAGTATCTTCTCTCTTCGATCCAAAATAGACACAGGCTGTTCCTCGTAAGACAGGTTGGTACCAACAACCAGCTCAGAATGATCAAGGATATGGCTTGGGTCCGATACATACCTTCACAACTGAGATACATGAAATACGTCATGCACCTCTCGTAACGAAGGTGGAAGGGATAAACGATAAGCAACATCGCCTATCCTATCAAGGATAACAAATGGGCCCACGTACCGCGGACTCAATTTCCCGCGAACGCCAAACCTAATGACCCCACGGGTAGGTGAGATCCGCAAGAACACGTGGTCTCCAACAGAAAACTCTAGCGGCCTACGATGCTGGTCCGCCCAATGACGATGCTGATCCTGTGCAACTCGAAGTCGCTCTCTAATTCCTTTAATCACTTCAACCGTCTGAACAATCATTTCTGGACCTAGCATCTTCCTCTCCCCGATATCATCCATGCCAGTGGCGACCTACACTTCTTACCATATAGTGCTTCAAATGACGCCATCTGGATACTGGCTTGATAACTGTTGTTGTATGAGAACTCAACTAAGTGCAGGTGGCTCTCCCAAGATCCTCCAAAATCCAGAGTGCAAGCTCGCAATATGTCTCCTAAAGTCTGAATTGTTTTTTCTGGTTGCCCGTCTGTCTGGGGATGGTAAGTTGTGCTAAATCTTAACTTGGTACCCAGGCTATGATGTAAGCTCTTCCAAAAATGTGATATAAAATGGGTATCTCTGTCTGACACAATACTGACAGGGACTCCATGCTGCCTGACTATCTGTTGCATATACAATTCTGCCAACCTTTCTGTAGATTGTCCTACTCTGAAAGGAAGAAAGTGCGCCACCTTTGTAAGCATATCTACTATCACCCAAATAGTATTTTTACCACTTGTTGATCTCGGTAAACTGGTCATAAAGTCTGTGATGTGTTCCCACTTCCATTCCGGGATAGTAAGTGGTTGCAATAACCCAGCTGGCCTCTGCTGTTCTGCCTTCACTTGCTAACATACCAAGCAACGAAAAACAAATCTAGCTATCTCCCTCTTCACCCTGTTCCACCAGAAGTGCTGCTTGATATCTTGATACATCTTGGTCCCTCCAGGGTGTATGGAATACTGAGAGCTGTGAGCTTCTGCCATAACCTCCTGTCTGATATCTCTGCTAGGCACACATAGACGCGATCCAAACCTAAGTGTACCATCCTCATGGATTTATATCTCCTTTCTGAGTCCTGACTCACATTCTGCCCTAAGCTTTTGAATCCTTGGGTCATGTGCCTGAGCTGCCTTGATCCTGTCTACCAAGTCGGATTGAACTTGTAGACTCGCCAGAACTCCTATATCACAAGGAAGTACAACCTTGATGCCCATCTCCTGAAGGTCTTCTAAGATATGCCACTGTGTTGTTAACATAAATACGCCGCCTCTCCTGCTGAGAGCATCTGCTACCATATTAGCCTTGCCTGGATGATACTGAAGCTCCATGTCATAGTCCTTAATCAACTCCAACCATCTTCTCTGCCTCATGTTCAGTTCCTTCTGAGTAAAAATGTACTTCAGACTTTTGTGGTCTGTGTACATGTCCATTCGATCACCATATAAGTAATGCCTCCATAACTTCAAAGCAAATACTACTGCCGCCAACTCCAAATCATGAGTTGGGTAATTCTTCTCGTGGTCTCAGAGCTGCCTAGATGCGTACGCTATCACCTTCCCATGCTGCATGAGGACACATCCAAGTCCTTTTCTGACGTATCACAATATACTGTAAAACCTCCGGGTCCAACTGGCAATGTAAGAATAGGCGCTGATATCAACTTCTGCTTCAAATTTTCAAATGATGTCTGGCATTCTGTCGACCAGACGAATGGCACATCCTTCCGTGTCAAGCGTGTCATGGGCGCTGAAAGTCTTACAAAATCTGATACAAACCTTCTGTAATATCCTGCCAATCCCAAGAAACTCCGTACATCAGCTACGGTCTTGGGTACTGGCCAACTCTCTACGGCTTCTACCTTCTTGGGATCCACTGCTACTCCAGCTCCTGATATGATGTGACCCAAAAATGAAATATGATCCGACCAAAACTTACACTTGTTGAGCTTGGCATACAACTGGTTCTCTCTCAGAACCTGTAACACTTTTCTGAGGTGGTCTTCATGCTCCTCTTCACTAGCAGAGTATACAAGAATATTGTCGAGAAACACAACAACAAATTGATCCAAGTACGGCATAAAGATGTGATACATCAAATCCATAAAGATTGCTGGAGCATTGGTCAAACCAAACGGCATTACTAAGAATTCATAATGCCCATACTTCGACCTAAATGCTGTCTTAGAAATGTCCTCCTTTCGAATCCTCACTTGATGATATCCTGACCGAAGATCTATCTTGGAGAAAACTCTAGCTTTGTTCAACTAATCAAACAAGTCATCGATCCTGGATAGTGGATACTTGTTCTTTACTGTTGCTGTATTTAGCTTCCTGTAATCGATGCATAATCTGGATGACCCATCCTTCTTTTCCACAAGTACCACTGGTGCTGTCCATGGTGATATGCTAACTTGGATGAACTTCTTCTCCTTCAGTTCCTCTATGTGCTGATATACCTTGGCCTGCTCCGAGTCCGCCATTCTGTAAACTTGATCTGATATCGGTTTAGTTCCAGGTGCCAATTCTATGCTGAACTCAATATCTCTAACTGGTGGCAGACCTGGAAGTTCTTCAGGAAATACGTCCAGAAACTCTTCAACTACCTTCGGAACTTGAACTTCTTCCATTGCCATCACTACTCCCTGCCCTTGTTGAGTTGCCTCTGATCTGACTAAGGTGAATCTCTTCATGCCTGGAATATCAAAAGATACACTCCCTCTACGACAATCTATCGTCGCATGACTGTCTTTCAGCCAGTCCATGCCTAAGATAACGTCAAAATTTCCAACAGAAAATACTATCAACCGGACGGGTAAGGAATGCCCGCAAACTACAATGCTACACGCTAGAATAACTCTACTAACTCCTACGAGCCCATTGCCAGTGAGTATATTCAACCTTCCTGGCAATGCCTCGAATTCCATTTCTAGCCATATTGTAAATTGTGCAGATATAAATGAGTGTGATGCTTCCGAATCAAACAATGCTACTGTGGGATAAGAGGCGACGAGAATGTTACCTGCCACAACATCTTCCGATGCCAATGCCTCTTCTAAGGATAGAGTGAATGCCTGCCCTCGACCTCCTTACTGGTTCCCATACTGCGGCCTAGCATGGTGCTGTCGCTGGCCCCTTCCTTGATGATGCTGGAGTGGTCTATGCTGGTGCTGCTGCATTAGCGGTCCCTGCTACCGAAACATCTGAGCCTGTGTCATGAACGGGCGCTGTGCCAACGGTCTTACTGCTACCGCTGGTCCTTGATACTGTCCTGCCCCTGGGGCTGGCAGAGCAGGAAATTGTTGCCCTGGTCCTCCTGACCTCGAATTCATGGGACAGGTGGTAATCCGATGATTTAGATTTCCACATATCAAATACTGCCCGTTCAATGTCTGACACATATCTCTAGTGTGCCCTATCTTTCCGCAATAAGTGCAGCCCGCTGGGGGTTGCTGGTTCTTCCTCTGTTGCTGTTGCTGCTGTCTGGGTGGTGGTGCTGGCCCTCGCATTGCCACATCGTGAATGCGAATGCCAAGGGATGGTGCTGTTGTTCGGGGCGCTGCTCCTCCTCCTCCTTCAATCTGACTGTGGGATCTCTTCTGACCCCCACTCCTGGCCGCAATCCTCTGAACGGTTATCTCATGCCTTCGAGTCGCCGTCAATACTTCATCAAAAGTCTGGTAGTTGTGCCCTTCTATCAATTACAAGAGCTCAAGATAAAACCCTTGCTGGAACCTCATAGCCCTCTGGCTCTCCGTTGCTAACATCTCTGGGGCGAACCTACTAAATCTGCAGAACTCCGCTGCGTAAGCATCTACCGTCTTACCGGCCTGTTTGAGGTTGATAAACTTCTGTTGTAGATCAAACTGCGCCACAACTCCATAGTAATTCATCTTGAATCGTGTGGTAAAATTGTCCCAAGCAACAGGACGTCTGATGCCCACTTCCTCTGATTCCCACCAATCACGTGCGAGATCCTGAAGTAACAACTTCACTTGATCCACACGTTCTTCTGCCGGCACCTTAGCTGCTGTCAGAATAGCCTCAATATCCTTATGCCATGTATCTGCTGAGATGGCATCCTCCGTTCCTTCGAAACGATGGGGGTTGAACTTGCAAAACCTGGCTGATGCTCCTAAATCTGTCCTCGCCCCTCTTTCTAAAGCTGTCTGCAATCCTTGGTTAAGTAGTACATTCTGCTCTTATAACTGAGCGTGCATACGTTGTTGGGCTAACATTTGATGTTGCTGAGTAGCCATCATCCCTCTCATGATCTCCAGAAGAGCCGGTGTGTCCATTTCCGCAGGGGTAGGTGGAACTGTTGGTGGTGGTGGAACATCCGGATACTGCGATCTAGCTGCTGCTTCCACTATCACTTCTTCTTGAATAGCCTCTTGGGGTAGTACTGGCCCTTGTTGCTGACCAACCTGGTCAGGTTGTCCTTGTTGCTCTAGTTGTTGTTGTCCAGTCCTGGCAGATGCGGACGAAGTGCCCCTAAGAAAAAGGATAAAAGAACAATCAAACGATCGGATAGGAAAGATCAATAAAGTCAAAGGATACCGGAATCTCAAGCTAGATTCGAGAGTAACGGATCATGAGATCAAGGGGGAACATGTGTGATTGAGACATCCTATAAATTAAAATACCCTACAAGTCTGAAATCAGACCTGCATGGGCCACCACTAAAACCTTGTCACGCCCCAGAACCAGAATACTGGAGAGCGGGAGAATGACTCAGCCAGCTACGTATTACGGGTAGATGAATACCGTATAATACGATTAATGCTGTCTAAAAGACAAGGGGGCGCATACTACATGAAAGTCTCGCTATGGTCACTTCACATCTATTGTCTCAATCATTCAAACAAGAAGCAATAACAGAGAACATTTAAGATAAAGCAATAAGGCGTCCCAAACGCTTAGTCAAAATGTTCTTGAGATCTGGCTTTACAAAACATAGCCAGATGATATAGCAACATATACACAATTATTGTCAGCTGCAGTCTGACTTAATTACAACTATGTAAAAGTAAGTGCAAGACTATCCGACTAACATGTCGGTGCCAAGCGACAAAATGTAAAGTAATTAACAAAACGAGCGGGGAAGCAAGGAACCCACTCGAGTCCTCCTGCGATCATTCCTCTAGTATTGACCATCTTGGAGGTAGAGGTAAGCTGAGTCCTCGGGAACCGGCTCTAAATCTGGCCATACAAAACCAGAGAGGTTAGACCTCTAATAGCAAGTACCGCAAGGAAGCACGATATGAGACATTAAACCAGTAAATAAGAGAATATAATATATATACCTCTGCTTGCTACTAGGATTCACATAACATCGCGACACTTCGAACCAACCTTCCAACCAAACAAGGACAGAAGTTGGCCCGTCATGTCCTGATGCTCTGATCATCTCAGTTAGGTAACAGAGTAGGTACAGTACACAAACAAATCAACTTAAACGGCCATCCAACTCCTACGGCTTACTACTGTGAGTTCCAAGTTATCCTGGAATTATGCAATAAGGATTTCTCAGTTCTTACTATGGACAAGCAAGGCTAGTCGATCCAATCAATCAATTGTGCCAATCATAAATTAGACGAGTCCCAGCGGGACGCCCGTCATCAATATACAATATACAATAATATAAGCAGATACTGCTCCCTGCCCGTGTGGCAGAATTACAGTATCTGTGGGAACCAATCGGCCTGTTGGGCGCTAATAGTCCCAAAGAGGGCTGCCATGTAAGAACTCGGAAATCCATTCTCTCCATGCAATAATTATTTTATTTAACTTAGTAGCCTCTATGTTAAGTGAAATCCTATGCTGTGGATCATGGTCATTTCAGAATGAGTACTTCCGTACAAAGTACGATATGCTCAACTCTACAACGATATCCGTGCGGTTAGGTTGTAGGTCTTATATAGCGTAATGCAACAATTAAAACTAACTACGAAATAATTATGCCTTGACCATAAAGTACACATGCTGCTTTCGTAAAATAAATAAATAAATTGTAGCCTGCATGTATCTATATGTCAATATTCGGGATTGGCCAATCGATTGCAAATATGAACGTGTCTTATTCCATTTAATTCAATAAGACGACTAGCCAGTCTCTTAGTTCCATCTAGGAACGCACGATCAATAATGAATCAAGATAACAATCAATGTTAATTAATGCCAAATTCAGGAAATAAATAATGATTGGGAAATAAATAATCTCATACGCTGTGGAAAATGATTGGAAAATAAATAATCTCACGCGCCTGAGGAATGGAGATTTATGCGGCTGTGGGAAATGATTGGGAAATAAATAATCTCATGCGTTGTGGAAAATGATTGGGAAATAAATAATCTCATGCGCTGTAGAAAATGATTGAAAAATAAATAATCTCATGCGCTGTGGGAAATGATTAGAAAATAAATAATCTCATGCGCTGTGGAATAAGATTCATGCGGCTGTGGAAAATGATTGAGAAATAAATAATCTCATGCGCTGTGGAAAATGATTGGAAAATAAATAATCTCATGCGCCTGAGGAATGAAGATTCATGCGGCTGTGGGAAATGATTGGGAAATAAATAATCTCATGCGCTGTGAAATGAGATTGGAAAATAAATAATCCATGCGGCTGAGGAATGAGATTGGAAAATAGTTAATCCATGCGGCTGAGAAATGAGATTCTCATGCGGCTGTGAAATGAGATTGGAAAATAAATAATCCATGCGGCTGAGGAATAAGATTTGAAAATAATTAATCCATGCGGCTGAGAAATGATATTCTCATGCGGCTGTGAAATGAGATTGAGAAATAAATAATCCATGCGGCTGAGAAATGAGATTGGAAAATAATTAATCCATGCGGCTGTAAAATGAGATTGGGAAATAAATAATCCATGTGGCTGAGGAATGAGATTGGAAAATAAAGATTTCATGCGGCTGGGACTGTTCTTCCTCTCCGAATTTTTCTGAGAACAGAACCATGGAAGCCATTGCTTCCAAGCTCCATAAATCCTTCATCCCAAGCCCAAATACGGACTTCCATAGGTCAAAATTGGGTAGAACGAAATTCTCTACAACATGAAACCATCAAAACTTGAAGATAACAAAGTTTACTAGATCAAAACCTAAGAAACCCGAAAATACATCAAACTTAGATCTACAACAAATAGGCCATAGAAATTGGAAATGCTTAGTACTAAAGAGACTTAGAATCAAATAAGGAAGATGATGGAACAATAATAATGGGAATCCATTAGGAAGCAAGTTGGCACTTGCCTTGCTCTCCTAGGTTGGTGGGAGAGTTATGAGGAAGAAGAAGAGTAATAGTGAAGTAATGAAGAGGGAGAAAGGGGATGGGCTTTTAAATGAAGGGGTGGTGGTAGGTGGGGGTTTGTTTCGGTTCATGATGAACCAACATAATTAAACCAATTCAAGCCGAACCCAAAGCAAGTATAAAAGCAGAAAGTAAAATACGAAAATAAAATTGCAGAAAATTAATTAACATAAAATTAAAAGATTTTAAATACAGAATAATACATGATAAATATTAAATAAATACGTATTCTGGGAACGGAAAGTGACAATTTCTAAGGGTGTTGCGCATTCCGAAGTACAACGTGTGTGATGAAACTTTCGTGAGACAATTGGAGTTTCTCTCGGTGCTAGAAGAACTCGACATTAGCTACTGCCTCTATATCACGTCGACTAGAATATTTTCTGCCGGCAGGTATTGCCACCGTCTGGTCAATCTGAGGAGGAACATGCCCCCTCCATATTTCATGGACAGGAAAAGATTCGTGCTGAACACGTTGAACGAAACGGAGGAAAAGGCCGTGGCCGATTCGATACCGCGTCTCGAGCACCTAGAGATAGGCTCAGGCTTGTTCAATGGAGACATGCTGCGATCTATCATATGCAACTGCAAAAGTCTTCGTGTGCTCGACATACGTGGGTGCTTCAACGTACACTTCAACGACGACCTCAGAAAAATTTGTGATTTAATACAAACGTTTAAGCGACCCTTTGATGATGTAATTCTAGGGGAACATGGATACGAGATATATAATAATTTAGATCTCATCAATCAGTCCTGGGGTGAATGTTTCTTCATGCAAGCATGCATTTCTTTGTATTTTTTATATTTATATTATATCAGTATCTTAACATATCCAAGAGATTTTGACATTTTTCCACACAGTGATGACATTTTACCTTCTTTAAGATAAATTTTGGTGGTGCAAATTCTACTCATATTTATGGTATTAGTACCATTCACCATAATTAATGGTGATTGATAAACATTTATACAAGAAGTGTGGTCCGGGGGAGATACGAAAAAATTGGTTTCTTTTTCACAACCCTTTAAAGTCTATTTATAAAGCCAAATAGCCAAACTATCATCTTCATCAGTCTTCAAAAATAATTTATATGGGATTATGATTGAATCTAATATTTTTTAACAACGTCATAAATGTTTATGATGCAAGCTACATGTGTTGGCTTGCGTCATAAATGTTTATGATGCAAGCCAACTAGCCAAACTATCATCTTCACCAGTCTTCATAAATATTTTTAACAAGGTTCTTGTATTATTATAGGCTGCAAAAGAAAAGGACTCAAAATTAGTTTAGATTAATCATACTCAGATTCATTTGCGTATTAGAACAAATTAAATTTGATTATAATTAGAATTCTTGATTTTTATAATATTAGGTTGTTAATTTGATTTGCATTACATTAAATTTTTACATAGATCGGACTCTAAATAATAAATTAGTGTTAATATTTTGTATATACTTGAACATTCCCCGTCCTAAATGTACCATAATTTTTTAAAGTACGGAGAATAGCCATTCTCCGTGTTAAAACTACGGAGAATGGCCATTTTCGGTGTTATAAGCACGGAGAACGGACATTCTCCGTGTTAGAAGCACGGAGAATGGCCATACCCATCCCAAATTGTTCCATAGTAAGTTAAAAGCATATAATAGCACCCAAAAATGATAATAATAGAAAAATTATATAGAACCCACACACCAGACTCGAACTTAGGCCTTCCATGTAAAAGCCAAACAACACAACCAACTAAGCTAAGCTGGGACTTACATTTGATGAAAAATGACACCCAAAAAATGATAATCTCCATGTTTCCCTATTATCTGTATCGTAATTAATGTTCAAATGTGTTGCTTGACCGTATATTACACGGCAAATATGTCGTTGTCAGAGAATAAGAAGAGTCACTAGAGGTCATTGAATATCTCCAACTTCCAATAAGGAATAAGAAGAGTCAGTTAGGAACGTATATATATATACATAGGGGTGACCATTCATTTGGGTAGGTTGCACATTTAACATGACTTTAAAAAAATCTTTTGGTTGGGAACCATGGCCAGAGTCTTCTTCCCGTCATGGTCTAGCCTCTCAGCATGGAGCACCCTCTGTGCCGCATCCGGCCTATGACTGGCTGGCAGAGGCTGTAGACTTTCTGACCTCCTGTAGATTGTCACTGGAGGTCATTGCTCGACCTCTTGATCCGCACCCAATTTTGACCTGTTGTCGATCACTCCGGAGGAACAGAATTCTCTGGAGAAGAGAAAAGGGTTACGCTGCCTGTGCCATAGGGCGGGTATACGCACCATACAGGACTTTACGGAGATCCTCCGCGAGGCTAGTGAGGGTTCTACGTAGACCTATTCTTTTTCTATTTTTTTAGTTTTTTACAGTTTTTTTTCTCCTCTTGTAGCCTTCATCGGAGAATGTTCCGACGAAGAAGCTGGAATTTAATGCAATCTAATATTTTGTTAATTCAACGAGAACGTAACAACGCCCAGCCTACGCCGCAGTGTCGGCGGTAGAACGCTATCCTAGGTCTCAATACATCTAACAGTATAAGACTAAACAGTTTATACTCCCCGAATGGGGGTGACATAGCAGAATGTAAACTCAATCACATCTAAGGTAGAGCATAAAGGAAGATAGATAAAACATGAAATCGAAAAGAGATACAACAGATAGAAGTCTAGTGTCTAAGATACAAACTCAGGATACATCTCAAAACTCAAATACAGTAATCCATAAATATAACTTAAGATGACTGAAAATAAACTATAAGCAAAAACCCTAGCTATCTATGCAACCTCTACTGTCTCCTCTAGGCTAGCAGGCAACCTCCAGGCTATTTGTAAAATTTATCAACAGGTCCAGTCAGGACAGGAGCGAGCACAATACATCTCAACAAGTCATAGCAGGAAAGAAAATATAATCATGCTAGAGAATAAAATACAGGATCTAAAAAAATAGCATAATGTAAAAAGAGAGACTGTAGGTAAATATCTATGATATATATAAAGAGAGACAGTGCTAGTAATTCAGAGTACTACATAAACATGTGAATGGCTAAAGAATGATTCATGATTACACTACTGGAAATTGATTCATGATTACACTACTTGGATTTATTCACATGTTCACTTATACTCTCCCATCCCCAATCAATACACAAGGATCCGTTCAAGTTACGTTAAGATTCATGATTATACTACGTTGCCCATAAAGGGTGATTCATGAATTGATTCGTGAAGGCTCGGTGATCATGAGGGTACATGAGTCACTAGCTGATTTCCGAAGATTCATGATGATAGAAGCATATGATACGTGATGTAAGTGAAACACACATGACAAAAGTATCTGATGCTCCCGAGAGGGATAACATCTCATGAAGGGATCCATATAGTACCAATCCGTGTTACCAACGTGTCAGCATCAAGTAAGATAGTCTAAAGCAGGAAATATAATCCTAAACATGATATGAAATGATCAGAGAATGTACTCGCCTGATATCTGAATGTCCAAGGTAAAGATAATGTCCGAGGAGAGGTGTCTGGCTCCTAATTAGAACAGCACAAGTCACAATATGTCCAGAAGGGTAATATAAAGTACTACAATGCATTCTACATAAATCTAGGTCAAACTAGGCCAAAGTCAACCCTTGGTCAACTCTGGTCAACTGCACTAGTCAAACTAGGTCAAACTAGGTCATGTCCTAACCCATCAAGTCTTACTAGGCCTAACCAAGACTATCCTAGCAAGCACACATCAATACAAGGCTATACAAGCCAACATACACCCAACTCTATATAGCATGCAATTATTCAATACTCAAATAGGCAAGAATTCACATTGGATATACACTAGGTAATCTATTACTTTAAGCTATATATGTCTACACATATATACATATGCATATATTGGTATTCAACATTAGGTCTATAATCATGGCATTTCAAATGGTTATATAAACTTATATATTACAACACAATATGCTAACATATATATAATATACATACATAGCTAAGTTAACTATATTCATAAATACTTATTTAAGAGGCTATGTGTGTGTAGGTGAACATGGAAAAGGGGCAAGTGAGGGTTAAATGGGCATACATAGTGTATACATATCAAAGGGTGTCAAAGTGTAAGTGAACAAAGTGTCAAGTGTGATAGTGTCAACATAGTGTAAGGGGTACATGAGGTAATATAGGATTTGTGTTAACATAGAACATTATAACTCATTAACTTGTATATTGCATACATTACATCTATTATTATATTACATTCATGCTTGCATTCATTCATCATTCATTTATTCTCTTGCACCACTATATGCACCATACATTACATACTATGGAACCTACATATTCATTACAAGCCATACTTATACATGCTTACATTAGATAGAATACTTATACCTCGTACATCATTTATTTAACCACTTACTCATGCTTGTATTCTCTATTTAGTTATAAAATGTATTAACATGGGTTAAAATCAAATAGAACATTATATTACACACAAGGGTGCACAAAATACATATGCCGAATAGTAACTCCTACTAATAATCAATACTGTACTATCTCAGTATGAATTAAAATTTAGGATTAAAGTATGTTATAGATCTATGTGTTAGCTTTCCGAAACTTCAAACGGATCGCATTTTCGTTTCCGAAAACTCCCGGAATCGCAAAAACACCGAGAACGCGTTTGTCTTTCGTACAGCTGACACTCAAATAATTCTCCAAAAAGTTACAGAAAGAATTAGGCCTATTAATATATATTTTTAGAAAGCTAACTTCAATACGCTTCTTTTAAAAAAAATAGGAGATTAAACCGAGTTTTGAGCTAGAAGTTATGACATTTCTAAGTTAGGGCTGAAATTAAAAACGTGGATAAAAATCATGACGGATTTAGATAGTTTGAGCCAAAAGAATACACAATATATATCCTAATTATCCACAACAATAATAGCAATAATAATATGAGGAACCACACTCACAAACTTGATTATATAATCATCATGAACCATTTATTACATATATAAATATAGATACACTCTCATTACAATATATATATAAATCTATATATGTAACATGAACACATCCACAACACAAAGGACACTCCTATGACCTCCAAATGGACACAAAATGGACACAAATGGAGATACAACCATGGGGGTCATTCCTATGGGTTCAAAATAGACCTATATGCATGAGAAAATAAAAAGGAGAAGGGATTTATACCTCCCGGTAGATCGAATCGAAGAAAAACCTTCCCGGAGCGACACCGACACGTAGAGATTCCACGAGCTCCGAATCCTCCCAAACTTGGGTAGCTTCCTCCTTGGCTAGAATGGAGAAGGAAGGAAGAAGATTTGGTGGTGAAATGGAAGGATTTGGTGGAGAAATTGCTAGGGATTGCTCTCTAGGAATTTGGGGAAGAACAAGAGAGAGAAAAATAGATGGATAATGACAAATGGGAGGCTCAACCCTATCCTTATTGTGGCTGGCCATAAAGGTGGTTTTGTCCTATTAGAAAAAGTCCAAAAGCCCCTACTAACCTATTCTATGAGTATTAGGAAAAGGCTAATTGGTTGGGGCTAAATTAGTCATTCTAAAGTCTCTAATCACACTAACCTTATCCATAATAATTAGTCTAACCTCTAACTAAAATATTTCTATCATGTGAACTAAAATTAATATCATGTGGGCCATGCCTAACTAGTGTGTGGGTCCCACTAGAGTCAAACTATCCCCGGGTCTCCGTTTCAAGTCGGATTGAGTTGAAATTCGAACCCGACTCAAATAACCCCAAAACAATATCATAAATAATAAAATAATATCAAAATAATTCAAAGAGGTCAAATACAAAAATATCCTTAGGCCAAAAATGATATTAAAATATCATAATCACATGGTTAGGCTCTAGGTCAAACAGTCTCTAGGGTTTCACTAGCAAAACGTCAAAACCACAAGTCATTGATTTAAATAATTTAAAATAATTTAAAATCACCAAAAATTATATCATGAATTAAATATCATTATTAAAATAATTATAAACACAAAATTTCAAAATTACCCTCATTTGGAAAACTGGGTGCTACAACTGGCCACTAATATCTACCAATAACACTCTAGTTTTTTGTTTTGGTTTTGTGATGTTGTATATAAATATCTGTGGGTGAAACTAATTAATGGTTATCTGTATGGCACATGGTCTGTTGTCCTCATAACAAACAACCATCCATTTTTTTTTACTCAAACAATGTACAGCTAAATATGTATATGTATTTTTGTGTTAATTTTTGCTGACATTAATGACGTCTCTTCTTTCATGTCTTTAGGGATACATCTCGATTCGAAAACCATGATTGACTCAATTGGAAGTGTTTTGAAAAGTTTTGGAAAATATTTTGATGCATGTGCAGCATTTTCTATATCATGATTAATTTGTGCTTTATAAGCACATCTTAAGTTGCTATCAAAAAATGTTACATATGTTCTCCATTTTTAAGTTACATATTTTGGGTTTTGTTTTTTGTTCATTTGGTACATGTGTTCTCCATTATTATATTAAGGGGGTACATAGTGAAACTAAATCCTTTATCTTGAGTCATCAGCTATAGAAGGACTCCCCTATTGTCCTTATGATAGTATTCTATCTAGGGGTGTCGGTTCAGTCTAACTGAACCCCTTTCACATAACCCGAAGAATCTCGTTATATCAACTAAAATGAATCACACTTCGGCTGAAACTGACATGCACCAAACCAACATTATGGTTCGGGCCAAGTCGGGGCTAAATTGGTACAACCGGGTCTCCTAGAAAGTCAATAATCTAATAATTAAATAAATAAATTATCGGTGGAGGTTAAGTCACAACTTGGCCTAGTTTTCCTTATTATTCATCCATAATGGCAAAATTATCCACCTATTAATTCTTATTTACCACGCCTTTCAACACCATTCAATGCTGTCATTTTATGGTCCTTAATGGCTCATTAAACCTTTTAATACTATGGATTGGCTCATGGCTCTATATATTCCATTCTTTCTTCTCCTTCAAAGTGTAAAAAAAAATACAAAAAAGATCATATTTTCCTCTTTTTGTTACCCTCAGAAAACTATCATTCTTCTCCTATCCGCTCAAATTGTTCCTCCTTCAATTTTTTGGACAAAACTAAGTTCAGATCGTTCTTCCGAAACTGTGTGCGGTGACGAGAAGCCGGTAGAAAAGAGCTTTTATCTCTAGGAGGATTCGAGACAAAGTCTGCACATAGACCTCGAATATTCTCTTAGAGCAATGCTTCGTACATGACTTTTCCATAGACCGGTATTTCTAACCTTTTCTATTATTTTTCTACTCTATTTTTCAGGATGATGAAGCTAAATTTTCCAACAGAAGTTCATAATGCCTACGTAATGCACAAGAACATATATTAAAATACATAAGTTTTTTAAATACCTTGTAAATATTCTTCTTATCCATTAACTAATAGCATTTTTAAAAATTTGCATAGTTTTGGCATCTCTATGTGGACGAGCATTTAGTTTATTTGGTTTCAATCAAGCTTAAATAGCCAAAAACGAATAAAGCGAACTTTTAAAAAACTATAAAAGCGAAATCGAACCAAAATTAGCCATAATAGAAATCGAACCGATAACCGATTCAGTTTATTCGGTTTGTTAGACTGAGATATTTTTATTGTTTAATGGTCCCGACCCAATGTTGATATTGTGGTTAAATTATATATTTTTTTTCATACATATGTTTGTTGAATTTTAAAGTTGGACCAAAAGTTGAGGTAGTTATTAAATTAACAAAGTTGGTTATTAAACAGAAATTTTGGTGTAGCGATAGAAAATTATATAAAATTGGCTAAAGCGAAATATGTTTCACAAAATTTTGGAGAGAGAAAGGTTCCGCCAGATGGTCTGGCACAAATTGGACATGTCCAATTTTTGCCAGACGGTCTAGTAGAAATTGAACATGGTTTGGTTTTGTTGGGTTGGTTTTGATTTTCTTTGGTTTTGGATTTATTTTGGGTTGATTTTATTTGATTTAATTTTTTTTGTATTTTTTTTGTTAGTTTGGGTTTTTTAGTAGTTTGTTCTAGGTTGGTTTGAAAGTTTTAGATTGTTAGATTTAGTTTGTTTGTTTATATTATGCAACAGAAAATTTGCTATAGCGATATTATATTTGAAAATATTAGCATGAACGAAAAAGTTGAAATAATTTGCAGGAAGATGAACATATACGATTTTCGTCAGTGCCACTGGCAAAAATTGGACATTATGGTGGATCATGTTAGTTTTGGGTTACTTTTGTTATAGGTTTATTTGTGGGGGTGAAGATGAGTTGGTTTTGTTGATTTATTGTTGGGTTTGTTTATTTTTGAGAAAATTTGACTAGCATCCCACTTTTTTTTACCGATATTCAAGTTGCACCCCACTGCTTTACCATAAAGCACGACCCTCCCCCCACCCACCCACCCAACTTTTGATGAAAATCGTCCATAGCTGACGATCAACCCCTTTGACCGACAATCTTTGACGAAAATATCCTCCTCTTCTCTCTTACCAAAACCAAATCCAAACCATAATCTCTAATCCTCCTCCTCCCACAACGGCCCAGCCCCCACCGCCACTGCGCTGCCGCTGCTTCTCCTTCCACTGCCACTGCATTGTCGTTGCCCCCTCCGTCATTGTGCTGCCGCTGCCTTGCCGCTGCCGCGCCCGCTGCTGCGCCCGCTACTGCTGCGGGGAAGAAGACGGGGGAAGGGACGAAGTACGAGTGCGGGAGCGCCGAACCGGGCACGGAGCATCGGGGCGAGGGGAGCGGGAGCGCGGGGGCACCAGAGCGGGGTCGCCGGAGCGGGAGCGCGAGAGCGGGGGCACGGGGGCGCCGGTGAGGAAGCGTGGGTGCTGGTACGGGCACGGGCCTGGGGGCATCGGAGCGGGAGCGATAGCAAGCGTAGGGGCGGGAGCGCGGGAGCGCGGGTGCTGGAGCGGGAACGGGGGCACGGGGGCGCCGGAGCGGGTGCAGCGGGGGACCGGTGGTGGTGATGGTGGTGTTGGTGAAGGTGATGGTGATGGTGGTGGTGGTGATGGTGATGGTGGTGTTGGGGAAGTAGGGATTAGGAATTAGGGTTTGGATTTAGAGAGGGTGAAGACGGTATTTTCGTCCAAAAACATCAGTCAATGGGGTTAACCGTCATCTATCGACAGTTTTTGTCACGACCCGATCCCAATGTAATGGGTCCAGTCGGATCACGCTCAGCCTGCACCGTTGTGAGATGGCGGCAGTAAGCTGTATCAAGTAGTGAACACAAGCAGACAAAACTGAAGCAGAAAGAAAAATATGTTATTAACCTAGAAACTGGTCTAAAATTAGAGAAATAAATAAACAAGCATTCAATTATTACAAGATTTTATTTGCAAGAAAGGAAAATAAACTGGTCCAAAGTGCAATTAAAACTCTAGGGCTCCCTGATCTGGTTCAGCTACCTCGTCAGAGTTTGGACCAGGCCCGTAGTAAGAGCTAAAGGCGAGATCCTCGTCGTCACAGTCATCTAAAAATGTTGGGTCTCGAGTCAGGAGGGAGCAAGAAATATATTTTCACATCTAACATTCTAAATAATAAATAAATGAAATGCAAGACAGTTTGAAAATAGTATATATTTTTGATAAATAATAATAAAAGACAGCAGGCAATATCTCTAGAACTACAATGATACAATTCTACAATAGTATTTTGAGTATATAACAATATGTATGCTAGCATTCTGGCCAAAACGATATTATACGGTACAGCTCAACCCCCTGTGTGATAGGGGTTAGCGTGATAGAGATAATCGGGAAACAATGACTTTGGTCACAGATGTTATACTACTCCCTCAATCAATTCCCGAGTCAATGAGTCAATGAGACAATCAATCAATCCATCAATTGATGTCGAGTCCGAGAGGGATCCACTGTGAATCAGTATCGTTATAATACATGAATCTGCTGATGCATATATTTAATATTAAATAGAACGCAGACATGAAAGATATGAAACTTGCCTTGGGTGTATCCTCGGCGTGGAAGCGACAGCTAGAAAGTTATAACCGCTAGGATTTAGGAATTCGAACCTACAATAATTGTAATACCAGATTCAGCAGCTAGAATCAACTACACTCTAATCCTTAAGGGCAACGCTAATTAGTTGATTAGGGCTAAGTCTGGTCGGGTTGAAAATAACATAATTTTGTTAATAACATAGAAAATATTTATATTTTAATAATATGTTGATTGATTATTATTAAGTGACAAAATAATCGTTTTAGTAAAAATACATTTTTTTACCGTAATAATTAAGGGTAAAAAATTATTATTTAATCGTATTATAGAAATTAGTATTTTTATGTAATTGCCAAATTTACACAAAAATATGATTTTACTAAAAACCCATTTTTGACTATTATTCAAAAAATAAGGAAAATAATATTTTAACCGCATTTAACAAATTAATATTTTACCAAAATTATGATTTTCCTCCGAACTAATATTATAATATTTTTAGTTAACTAGAAATCATTTTCTGGTTATTATTACTAAAAATGATTTTCTTTTCCAAAATAATTCAATAATAAGTATTTTAACCTAAAAAGAATTTTATACTCTTTTTATTTATAAAACTAATTATTTAGTTAGTAAAAACATTTATACTAATAAACTCATTTTTCTATATTTCTTAATAAGCTGAAAATTACATAATTTGGGTTAATAATTATTATCTTATAACCAGACTATATTAATCACTAAATTAACATAGCAAAAATTATGTCTATTACTAAAACATATTCCTATGACTTATAATGAGTCTAACAGTACTACAATTCTAATACTAAACCATCAATCTATATTAACTCATTATTATCAACAAAAACAACTAAAATTAAAACACACAACACTAATTATCCAAAGTTGACAGTGTTTATTTCTGTCAACCTGGTCGGACAGATAGTGGTTTCTTGGAACAAAAATATTAGTAGAAGGAATACCGAAAATTTGCACGAAGGAGTACCGAGGGGAGGTCTCGGACTCGGAACGGGACATCGGAAAGTCGACGGAAAGCTGTACGAGAATGCGGGGTGAGCAGAACGCTCGGACACGGGGTTGTTGGCCCAATGATTGTATCATATTTTTGAATATGATTAATCTGTTAAGTTTAGCACTTCATTATCACTAATCTTCATACTATCGCTAAAGCATTTCTACTTATACTTATACCTTTGGTGATATGTGCCTATTGGTTTACATATTAGTGATATGAGCTTATCTATCTTAAATTCAATCGGGTTGTCAAAATTAAAACTATATTTTTGATTGTGGTCATTCAATTAAGTTCAATCATTATGATATCACTAACTTTTATGATATCACCTTAGCACTTATACTTAAATTCAGCATTGTCCTAATGTGCATTTAACTTATCATACTTGCTACTATGTATATTATTTTGTTCGCCTAACATATACATGCAGAAAAGCAATATGCAAGATCAACATGGACTTATGCAAATAAAGAAATCAGGGTGGGCCAAAGACGAGGGATCCCATAAGATTTCACAAACTGGATATCTTTGGACAGCTGACGTCAAGAAAGAAGCCATGCCATGCCTTCATTATTTCAAGACTCTGAAGAAACCTGTACCTGCTACAGTATATCTGGAGTCTGTAATGAGTCTTAGAAATTGTAAACACAAGAAATAGATGGCAAAATCGAAAGATAGGGTAGAAATTAGCCCAGGATCATTTTCGAATGGAAATCGGCATACCGACGGTATACCGATCTATAACGTTGGTATACTGATTTTGTTCACAGAAAGTTTCTGTCAACAAAATCGGCATACCGACGGAATACAGATCTATACCGACGGTATACCGATTCAGTAACGTTAAAATTTTAACGGTCGAATTTCGAGCATTTAATGATCCCAACGGCAATATTTCTAGTCGTTGCATTCTAGATCGGCATACCGATGGTATACCGGTTCATACCGACGGTATACCGATCGCTGACTGAAAAGTTGCCTTTGAGCTTTTTTCAATGCTTTGGTTATAAATAGCCTTGAACCCCTTCATTCAAGGTTGATGCTTTGAGCCTAAAAATTTCAAAACCACCAAAGCTTATCCACAAACAACTCTAGAAAGTTTTTATTTGTCATCCACAAATTGTGTTAGAGTTATTGAGTTGAAAAGTGAGATCTTCATCTTGTTGTATAAGGAGATCAAAACCTATTGTGAATGGTTGAAGTTAGAGATGTCACTCCCCGTTCCCAGAATACGTATTTTTATACGTGTACTGCTTGAATATATTTATTTAATATTTATCATACAATTGTTCTGTAGTTAATTTTTTTAATTTCACGCTAATTATTTTTTTGTATTTTACTTTCTGCTTTTGCTTTGCTCTTAGGTTTGGCTTGGGTTGTTTCATTTTCGAATTTTGGTGGTTCATCATGAACCCGACCAATGTGAGCCCTTAGCCCAATTTTCATATTTATTTATTTTTAATTTCTTCACTAGTGTTTTTTTTGGTAATGTATGTAAAAGTGCAGGATAAATATGTAATTAGAAAGTAATGGGGATAGTGGGTTTTGCAATTAGCAACTTTCTTAGGGGGTTTTGTGAATAAATCCAATTTAAATTTCTCATTCAAATCTGAACCTTGCCGATAGCCCAGCTCGATCGAACAAACTCAATGGAAGATTTCCTCCATCGTATCAAGATCAAATCAAGAAATTTTAAAATTAGATTGCCTCTATCTATTTCTCCATTGATCCGCCTAGTATATCTAGAGATGAGAGTCATAGCCAACCTCACCATCTACAAACCCTAAGATTTTCTCCTGCGCCTCCTCCAATTTATGAAGTGCGCTGTCAAGAAGTCCAGAGCAGAACCATTAATTCTCCAACAGTTAATCCTTTAAACTTCTTGTTTTGTTCACCAACTTTATGAGGAATTGTCATAAGGAAAACTATAGAGCATAGAGGGGGTATTAAGAGTTGGGGGAAATAGAATTTCTGCATAGGAGTACTGGTGAATCTCCTCTTGTCAACTAGAGTACCAACTAACAAATTGACAGGGGTCCTTGCACCTAAGAACTTTTGAGCATGAGGGGATGGGCAATAGCTGATAGTATTAATTGTAGACATGATAGGTATCCAGGGAAGGAGGAGGTCCTAGTATCACACAGTATAGGTAACTCAGAGGCAAATATTTATAGCAAGGTATGTGTTGTGTATAGGAAAGCCAGGTGTATACAATAGATGAAAAATATGGGAGGTACATGTCATGTGTGGGCTCCCAGGAAAAATTAGACCAATAGGTTATCCATGTTCCAGAGTCTAGAAGAAACAACCCATGGCAAGAATGATCACTGCAACAAGTTAACCCTGTTTGTAGGAAACACTAAGGAAGCTAGAGTATGGGATATGGTGCCCTGCAGGTAGTAAGTAACTAGTTGTTCAGCCAATATCCAAAGGGGAATGGGTGGACTAGTATTCAGATTGGATACAAGCCAACCAGAGGTGATTTGAGACACCTACAGAAGATTTCGGCCTGCCCTTCGAAAGTCTGGGTAGTGCAAGACCTGTTGGGATTTCATTTTTTACCTGGTATTAACTGGAGTTAGGAAGGTTATCAGATTTTTGGGTCGAGCATCAGATGGTTGATGTGGATAACAAGCCTGTGGAATCAGAACAAGGGCCAGTGCACCTAACTAATTCCTATGGGTGTTCAAAAACACTCGGGTTGGACCTGGGGACTGCAGCACCATATCAGTAGAAAACCCACCAGGGCTATTGATTCCTTATAGCCTAGTTAACTCAATCACGTTTTAAGGTGTATAGGGGGAGACACGGATACCAAGTATGCTAGGATGTATCTAAAGGGATGTAAGGCTGTTCAGATTTGTTCAGAACTGCTTATCAAGCCTATAGGGATGTATCAAGTATCCTGGATACATGGGGTCAACTGATTACACAGGTCTCAGATGAGGGAACCTACTATGTATACTAGATAGGGTAGGGAAAACGTGGTGGACATTAGAATACTTTCAAGTACCAAGGCTGGTGGCTCCCAAAGAATAGTGTATTGATATACAATGTAGGACCAGGGCCCTGTTCACACGTTGGTATGCCTATGTGCCTATTGCAACAATAGGAAGAAGGCCCTTAAACAGATGCAAGGATTTCCATTTCTATGGTAAGTCAATGGTGTACTGATTGTTTTTGTCTACTGCTGTTAGGACCCTTAGCTATTTGTTACCTCTTAATTAACTTGTAACTACTTGGTACACTTGTGACAATGCTTTTCCAGTAACACCCTTTTTTATGAGCCTTTGTAAGGTCTTCTGTATACCTGAGTGCCCTCCTATAGGGGTATCAGGTGGGTTCCTTGTATGGCATCCCTTAGAGGTTCTATGTAGGCTCAGCTTATATACTATGCTAAATTGTATGTCAAACAGTCAGTAGACTGAGATTGCATTACCTGGGTTTAAGAGTAGAGCCATGAGCATTATGGGCTTCGACAGACATACACATGAGTATCTTGGGATTCACATATAGGTTCAGTCATATAGGGTGATGTTCAGCCCTTGTGTGGTATGGTACCATATGTTGACCTCTGGTATCAAGTGAAGTATCAGATTAATACTTAATAGGTCCATATCAGATCTTGAGTAGCCTGACTTATTGCAGTATCAGTCTAGGGCTGATACCTCAATGCCTGGCAGCATGAAGTAGGGTCAGGTCTACTTGTTTGTATCTGTCCCAAATTGTTAGATTCCATTTAATGTTCAGTCCCTGCTGCGCCTTTGGTTCGATTAGTACTACTTTATCACTTTCACTCCTATGGATTATGGTTCAGTCCTTCCATTTATAAGTTAGATAATTCCTTCAAGATAATTGCTTATCCTTAGAGTACTGAGTTTAGTCCACATGTTGCCATTTGTTCAGTCCACATATTGCATCTGTTCAGTCCACATATTGCAGTAGTTCATTCACAGGTTGAATGCTCACATTAGGATGTTCCTGTATTTCTAAATAGGTTCAGCCCTCACTCCTTGGTATGACCAACCAAATATTGTCCTATATCTAAGTGACCTGAATGTATATATAGATGTTCTGTCCCATCTTTTTATGATGGGATAATACTCATAGCTTTCCCTGAAATATCTAGATGATACCAGCTGAGACCATTTTTCCTGTGCTTTTGAATTTCGAATGTATTTGGTAAAATGATCAGGAGAAAAGCAAGGTCCTGGATAGGCTGGTAGATAGACCTGGTCACTAGTATGGACTCTTCTCCAATGTCCAAACAAATTGTGTGAATGAACTTCCCTTACACTCAGAGGGTTAATAACAGGTTCAGGAGAGGAGTAAAGCACTTGTGAGTAACTGATCCCTCAAATTCGACCCAAGTATTATAACTTTATGGAGGTTGACTAAAGATAAGAAAAGGGTAAACCCATAAAGGTAGAGCCAAGGGTTTAAGGCCACTAGAAATAAAAAGGGTACTTAGTAACAAATAAATGAATAGACTATTTTTAGTTTATTTTCCTGTGATAATTCTAGTTAATTCTAAATATAGGTTCTTGGACTCTGACTCAGTACTTAACCAGTACCGACAGCTCGGGACCTAAGGCAAGTATACATTGCCTTTCTACACAGCTTTATTTACATGCACTGTCTTTTTTTATTATTATCCAGTTTTTCTCGTATCATTGACATGTATATTTTATTTTCTGCTTGTTTATTTGTACCATTGCTATATATAGACCGTATTCACAGTTAGCTATGTCTTATTGGATGTATTCATTTGAGCCTTGATTGTGTCATGGGTCGAGAAGTCATAAATTGAACTGCTATACCTCCTTGCCTTGAAATCTTAAAGCTAACCTGCGAGTCCACACTATGGGCGAGAGTTAGTAGTTATTGGTCCACACCTGCGAGTCCACACTAGGGCGAGGGTGATGATAGCCTGCGAGTCCATATTAGGGACGAGGGATAGTAGTTATCTATGTCTTATGCTAACCTGCGAGTTCACATAAGGGACGAAGGTTAGTAGTATATGGTCCACACCTGCGAGTCTATACTAGGGTCGAGGGTGATGCTAACCTGCGAGTCCACACTAGGGACGATGGTTAGTAGTATATGGTTCACACCTGTGAGTCCACACTAGAGATGAGGGTGATGCTAGCCTGCGAGTCCACACTAGGGACGAGGGCTAGTAGTTGTTCAAACCTGCGGGTCCACACTAGGGACGAGGGTTTGAGTATCGATATGGTTATCCGTTAACATCTTGACACGAGTTCTCTCGTCCTCGTTCAGCAGTTCATCTATGTGTATTCAGTGTACAGATTCGTGCTTTATTTATTGTTCAGTTTTACTTGTTTATTCTATATTTTTCTCCATGCATAATAAACTGTTAGAAAGGCTCATTTTTATGTATCTTGCTAGTTCTCTGAGGACCTGATGATCTCTTCAGGTTTAGCCAAGTTGTACCAGGAGCACACGAGAGGATTTGAGTCAGCTTCAGACCACGGTGCCTTGCATTGGAGGTTGTCTCGATTAGCAGGTTGTATTCAGTTAGTGTATTCTATGTATTTATTTCTCTTTTCGTCTATTGGTAGTGGATTTGTGTCCACCGGACGGGACATCGATTCTTGGAGATATTCAGTTATATTTATTATGGTCCTGTTTCTTGTCTTATTCATTGATCTTGATTGTGATTCGATTATTCTGTAGATGAGATATAGTTTACCATGAGATTCTAGATTGTCGTGACTTGTGTATATTAGACAGCGTACTACCGTCGACACTGCGGCGTAGGTTGGGCTTGGACACGTCTTGTATCCGGAAGCGGGTGTGGATCGTGACAAGTTTTTTTGGTGGCCCATGCAGGTCGACGTTTATCACTTCGGTTACGTCACTGTGCCATCGTGAGCCTGCGAATAGGATTAGACACTTAGGATCTCATCCACATGTCTTGACTCATTATTGGTCTGTAGTCCTTGATTTTATTGAATCCTTGATTTGCATCCTGCTTGAAAATCTCTTCAACGACTAAAGTATTTTCTTCATTTCAGTTAAGATGGACTCTCGAGACAGGAACCACGCTGCACTGAACACTCCACCGGCTACAGGAGGCTTTTTTACGTATATGACTCCACCGACACAATGAGGGCGAGCCTTTGCCATGATCACAGAAAATACGACAACACCACAGGGAGCAGCTGGCCAGAATTTTCAGTAGAACTGGCAGTAGTATAAATAGACTTACATTTAAACTTTGAATTGTTTAAAAGGAATTGAATTTCTTTATAACAGTTTGTACTAGACTATTCATTGGAGTGAATCGCAGCTCCTTAAATTTCGAGGACGAAATTATTTTAAGGTGGGTAGGTTTGTGAGCCCTTAGCCCAATTTTCCTATTTATTTATTTTTAATTTCTTCTCTGATTCTTTTTTTGGTAATATATGTAAAAGTGCAAGATAAATATGTAATTAGAAAGTAAAGGGGATAATGGGTTTTGCAATTAGCGACTTCCTTAGGGGGTTTTGTGAATAAATCCAATTTAAATTTCTCATTCAAATTTGAACATGGCCGATAGCCCAGTTCGATCGAACAAACTCAATGGAAGATTTCCTCCATCGTATCAAGATCAAATCAAGCAATTTTAAAATCGGATTGCCTCTATCTATTTCCCCATTGATCCGCCTAGTATATATAGAGATGAGAGTCATAGCCGACCTCACCATCTACAAACCCTAAGATTTTCTCCTACGCCTCCTCCAATTTATGAAGTGTGATGTCAAGAAGTCCAGAGTAGAACCATTAATTCTCCAATAGGTAATCCTTTAAACTTCTTGTTTTGATTACCAACTGTATAAGGAATTGTCATAAGGAAAACTATAGAGCATAGAGGGGGTACTAAGAGTTGGGGGAAATAGAATTTCTGCATAGGAGTACTAGTGAATCTCCTCTTATCAACTAGAGTACCAACTAACAAATTGACATGGGTCCTTGCACCTAAGAACTTTTGAGCATGAGGAGATGGAAAATAGCTGATAGTATTAATTGCAGACATGATATGTATCCAGGGAAGGGGGAGGTCCTATTATCACACAGTATAGGTAACTCAGAGGCAAATATGTATAGCAAGGTATGTGTTGTCTATAGGAAAGCCAGGTGTGTACAATGGATGCAAAAGATGGAGGTACATGTCATGTGTGGGCTCCCAGGAAAAATTAGACCAATAGGTTATCCATGTTCCAGAGTCTAGAAGAAACAACCCATGGCAAGAATGATCACTGCAACAAGTTAACCCTGTTTGTAGGAATCACTAAGGAAGCTAGAGTATAGGATATGGTGCCCTGTAGGTAGTAAGTAACTAGTTGTTCAGCCAATATCCAAAGGGGAATGGGTGGACTAGTATCCAGATTAGATACAAGACAACCAGAGGTGATTTGAGACACCTACAGAAGATTTCAGCCTGCCTTTCGAAAGTCTGGGTAGTGCAAGACCTGTTGGGATTTTATTTTTTACCTGTTATCAACTGGGGTTAGAAAGGTTATCAGATTTTTGGGTCGAGCATCAGATGGTTGATGTGGATAACAAGCATGTGGAATCAGAACAAGGGCCAGTGCACCTAACTAATTCCTATGGGTGTTCAAAAACACTCGGGTTGGACCTGAGGACTGCAGCACCATATCAGTAGAAAACCCACCAGGGCTATTGATTCCTTATAGCCTAGTTAACTCAATCACGTTTTAAGGTGTATAGAGGCAGACACGGATGCCAAGTATGCTAGGATGTATCTAAATGGATGTAAGGTTGTTCAGATTTGTTCAGAACTGCTTATCAAGCCTGTAGGGATGTATCAAGTATCCTGGATACAAGGGGTCAACTGATTACACAGGTCTAGGATGAGGGAACCTACTATGTTGTGGGGACCCTGATTTTTGGGAATTATTATTTTTAGTATTTCTAATTATTAGGTTATATTGTATATTTAATTATGATTATATATGTACTCTTCCGTATCTTTGATTTTTGGAGCATAAGACATGCCCATCTCTTGAAACGTCCTTCATGAGTTTTGTAGTAGACATGATGACCTTCAACTTGATATATTATGTCCCATCCAAACTTGTTCCTTAGCATTCTTTTGACTTTGCGCAACTTCGGATCAAATTTAGGCAATTAGATTATTTACCATAATTCCAGACCTAACTTCCCACGTGAGTTCGGAACTCGACATAAATCAAAACTATTTGACACAATTATGGTTTTGACTCAATTTGAGCCTACGACGCACATGCTAAGAGTGTGCCACTCAATCGAGTCTCCATGTGCTATTTAATTACGAAAAGCACAAGAGACTTATTGGTTGACTCTTAGAGTTCGATTAAATTAGAAAATATATTTGGACCCTAACCTAGCCAACCCCACCTTGTAGGAAGCCATGTTAGGTTTCCATGACAGTATAATTATTATTAATTTATTTTGGGATGTTATACAGTCAATTAGATTTAAATACAATTTTGTGTATATGATTACATTTATAATAGTCTAATATTATATATATATGGCCTTAGTTATGGTTAAGTTTGAGATACATATCGACTAGGAATTTTAGCACGGATATTGTAGTCGTGTACTTTGACTAGTCTATTATCCATGGTTGGGAAGGCCGAGCCATAGGCATTTTCTAACTAGGAAAACCAGGCCAAGTTATGACTTAACCTCTACCGATGATTTATTTATTTAATTATTAGATTATTGACTTTCTAGGAGACCCGGTTGTACCAATTTAGCCCCGACTTGATTCGAACCAAATCCCAATCTAAATAGACATATAGTACTCTCAAATACCTTTATTTTGATATATATTTTGTATATATATTTTATTAATATTAATATGTTTTTAATTTTGGAAAATTTCTATTTATAGAAAGTGTCTACCTGTAATCCTAGTGTAATCCTATTTGGCATTAGTTTATATTTGACCCAAAGTCCAACCCAAATCTATATAGGCATATTGGACATTAACATATATTAATAAATATATATATTATATATTTAATTCAGATTTAGATTGCATTTATATTTAGAAATCAAACTAGTTCCATATTAGGAAACCTTTTATTTAAATCCTCAATCAATCAATTAGCCAACTCATCAAATAACCAAACCAATCCATGTGGACCCCACATATTACCAACCAAAGATTATTTTCATATAATTTTCGTCCAAAAATAATTCCCTAAATTGGTGGGCCATGCCATGTATGGAAACACCCTCCTACATATATAAACTCAACCCATAGGCCCATATATATATATATATATATCAACCCTTATCAAAACCCTAACACTAACACCAAAAACTCTTATTTATTATCAAAGAGCAGCTTCTTTACCATTAGTTTCGAAAATAACATCCCCTTCCCTCTACTACATTATCCCCTCCATCACATAACTCATCCTCCTCCATAAAGGCTCCTTCTTTCATCCTTATTCCATCCAAACTCCACCAAACCAACCCTAAAAACTCTATCTTCTCCATCCAACTATCTAGAACCATTGCCAACCCCTCCAAACTCATCAAGAGAGGATTAGCAAGCAAGAATAGCAATAAAGGTGGGAGCTTTAGCAAGGAGAAGCCTCCACAACCCAACTAGCAATGACTTTTGGTAAGAAACCCTAATTTTTTTCATCTCAAACCTATGCTATAAATCTGTAGAAATTATGGTATTAGTTATATAGAAATATTGTTTTGTTGTCTCTGTAGTATTTTTCTCATAAAAGTTTCATGAATTATGATAGCTATTTTCATGTTTTGGTAGAGCCAAAACTTACCACGTTGTGAAGGAACTATAAGTTTCTGTAGAAATTTTTCAAAACTGAATTTTATGTAATTTAATTTATTTAAATTAGGATTTTTAAGCATTTTTTTTACGAATTTATCAATTCAATTCTGGTTGAGAAAATTATAGGTCAAAATTAGTCATTTTCGGGTGACTTGTTGACCTAGAAGATTTTAAACCATTAGTACCATGAAACCCTTGCATCAAAATTTTATATTCTAATATTTAGGGCATTTTAATTCTGTTTAAATTTTATTTTTAAGGATTTTCATAATTTTAGATAATTAATGAAGTTTTAGACAAATTTTGGGTAGACTAGTCGACCCGATAGACAACTAGTAGTATAATTCTTTAGAAATATAAATTCTGGAAATTATGAAATAAATCTATAGAAAATTAGTTTAAATAATATTCTTATTATTTTTATATGATTTTTAAGTATATGATTGAAGTAGCAACATAACTGACTAATTGGGAGTTGGAAACCCAAAAAAACTGTATTCGGTGTCTCGTGGAGCCTATGTGTGATTGTATGGGTCTAAAGGGTTCCACGAGAAATTGAATATAATCTTAAAACATTATCTTGACTAATTAAGTCATATTGTAAGTTCATGAATAGTGGATTAATTTAGTTAATTAATTATCTAGGAGCGTCGAATTTCGGCGGCGTTGACGTGGGAGCGACGTTTCAGAGTCACAACGCGACACCAGGCAAGTACACCTTGCCAAACTTTACAGTATTTACATGCATATTCTATATTGTTATCTCTTTCCATTTCTACTTCATATCTCTCATTCATGTTTATGTTAATTCTACTTTCTTATTTTACGTGCACGTTCCTTATTGAATCATCTTATGCCGTTATTGTTCTACGCGAGTCTTGTGACAATTTTGACTAGTCTTCTACCTTCGCCCTTGAGATTGACTTGACCTATAGTCGTGATTGATTGATTCGACATTAGCCCTGATATCTCTAGGACTGGGAGCGTCCAATGAGTGGATGTGGCAACACCGGCCCCGCCAACAACGCTCCGCAGAATCCATCTCCCTGCTCCACTGCACCCCTGGTGAACTCATACTCCAGCTCTCCCGGCGGCCTAAACAGAATCCTGCCCCTCGCATGCTCAACCAATCCATATCGAGTACCACATCGTAACTCGAAAGTGACATTACGAGCAAATGCGCACTCAGCTACCGGCCTCTCAAAGAAACTCTCCGCTCCTTGCAAACATTATTAACTAGGATGATGCCATTCCCAGTCATAATCTTGCAAGTCCTACCAAGATACTCAGTAATAATATTGTGCCTAAGAGCAAAAGAAACAGACACAAAACTGTACGTAGCACCAGAATCAAACAAGGCTAAAGCTGGAAAAGAATCGAGCAGAATAGAACCTGCGACAACATCCGCAATGGGCTCCATCTCCTCAGCTACAAGAGCAAAGGCTCTACCCTGACCACCCCGCTGGTGGTGGTGCTGTACAAACCGCTGCTGCTGGGTCGAAAGTAGACCCCTCGGCTGCACTGCAGGTATTCTCGCCGGTGCCCCCTGAGCTGCTACTGCTCCACGGGCTACCCTGTGAGGGTTTGTAGGACAATTCCTCAATTGATGTCTAGCCTCCCCGCAGTAGAGGCACATGCCCAGCCTCTTTCGACAGACCTCCCAGATGTGATCGGGCTTCTTGCATTAGCCGCAAGGAACCCAGTGCTGTGCCTGCCTCTACTGAGTGTGCTGCACCTGCTGCTGAACTGGTGCTCTGGCCTACACCTGCGGCTGGTGATGCTGGAAAGAACGATGCTGAAGCTAAGGGCACTTAGCAGCCCCCGCGCTGCTAGTAGCCCCCGAGAAAAGATCACGCTCCCTCTTGGGCTTCAAGCCCCACTCCCGCTCTACCTTGCGGGCCTCCGCGTAGATCTGGGTATAAGTCTCATAGAAGGAGGGAATGGGGATCTTGATATCCCAAGTCAGCCCCTCCCTGAAATGGCTCACCCTGATCTCCGGGTCTCGAACCATGTACTCTGCGTATCGGCTCAGACGGCCGAACTCCGCTGCGTACTCCTCCACAGATAAAATGCCCTGATGCAGATCCTGGAACTGCCGTACCAGGTCGATCTTGTCCGTGGGGGAAAAGAACTTCTCCTTGAAGAGGAGCTTGAACTCTGCCCAAGTACGGCCCTCTCCAGCTAGGGCTGGCTCATTTTTGAACCAGGTGCGTGCAATGTCTAGCAACTGCAAACCTACCGCCTCGACCTTCAGGTCGTCTGCCAGACGGGAGGCCCTCATCTGCTGCTCGATATCCTCGAGCCAATCATCTACATAGACCACACCCTCGGTCCCGCTAAAGTCATGGGGCCCGAGCTTCTTGAAGTCCTGGATATCTTCGTACCTCGATCGCGTCCCCGGATGCGGAGCCCTCTGGTCCACGGCTGCAAGGGCCAACTGATGGGCATCCTCCATGCCCTGACGTATTGCGTCTGTCTGCCTCTACTGAGCCTCGGCCTGGGCTCTCTAAGTCTCCAGCATCTGCTGGAGGAAGGTAAGCATCTGCCCCATATCTGTAGGCAGAGGAGGTGGAGGTGGAAGTATGTCTGCAACTAGCGGAGGAATTCGCTGCGCAGCATGAGGAATATCGCCCGCATCAACCACTGGTTCTACGGCCAGAAAAGTCGTAGCAACCCTGGGGTCAGCCCTCGTAACCAGCGGAGGAGCGCCCCCAGGAGCTGCTGCTGCCGACACCCCGACTGCAGCAGGAGTGTCCGGATCAGGTCCGCGAGTCATAGCAGACCTCTCCGCGTCCGAGGAGTCAGGATGCTGGGATCTGGTCTGCACTATCCTGAAGATAGAATTAAAGAAGATATCAATATAGAACAAGAAGGATTATATCAAAGAAGAAAAGCTAGAAAACAGTAAATTAATATCAAAGACGGTAAGCAAGATAAGCAAGGAAAGATCCTACTGTGATTGAGCACTCTTAGCCTACTACCTCCTATGTGTAATATAGGCTCGTAGTCAACACTCTAAGACGAGTGCCGCCACGACATCGCACTAATTGCGACTTCAAGACCTGCGTGGGCCACCACTAAAACGTGTCATGACCCGCACCCACTATAAGGGCACGTGCACGTGACAACGCCCAGCCCTCACCGTAAAAATGACGTAGAACGCTGTAGGTTTTCTACTTTAACAACAGTTTATATACATATCAAAAACCTGTCGAGAATATGGTCAACTCCGAACGGAGGACAAGCAATGAATATATATGAGTACTCAATCACAACTCTAAGATGATAAAATAAAGACTGAAAGATAAAGACAACAAGACGATAAAAATAATAACCTGTCTAGTCCAAACACAAATAATATACAAGTCCAAGTCTCTAATACAATCCATAATAATAACAGTCTCAAAAGTAGCTGGAGACAAGGTCCAGTAGAAAAGACCTACTCTAACTAAGCAATAGGTAAGGTCTCGTCAGGCGGAGCTAAGCCCTGCTGGACCAACGTCTCCAAGTCTATGCCCACTACGTCATCCGGACCGTAGTAGGTACAGTAATCCCCCTCATCAGCATCTGTAATATTTGTCAATATATCCAGTCAGGATGGAACGAGTACAATCTACTAACAACAGCTCACAAGATATGACAAAAGCTATAAGACTGTAAATAGAGAGTATATACAAGAAAATCATGGAATGTACATGTGAATATCATGGCAAGGTAAGCTATAAAACTAGAGCTAGAACAAGGCAAGTAAACCGATCATGGCATGTACAAGAATCAAGAATCATATATCTAGGTGTGTGAGTACTAGCTACAATATGTGGCCGGCTTGGGTCTGCACAAGGTCTACTGATCAGCCAATCCTACGTGGAGTGTAGGACTGGTAGCATTCAAGGTCTACAAGAATAAACAAGGCGGATAATGACCACACATCTACACTAGTACTCTCCATCCCCGACTGGTAGAGTAGATCCAAGCAAGACACGTTATGACACGAGATTCTATGAGAAAGGAGCAAGTCTTCTCGAGAATCGGTGTCCATATATTACAAAAGAACTGCAAAGGGCTTATACAAGATATACCAAGATAACGAGGAATAACATCTCATGCCGGGATCCATGAATACCAATCTGTGTGACCAATGTGTAGAGAACAAGCATATCTACACTAATTACATAAATTATAACAATCATCGTAAATTAAAAAAGTGTCAGAGAATGTACTTGCCTGTAATATGATAAAATATGTCAACGGGATCCAATGCAGCATCTCGAGGACCTATAGAGAATAAGACGTATCAATACTATGTTTAGGAAGTAAAGTCAAATCAATTTAAATCCTACTAAGTCATTCTAGGTCAAGATAAGTCAAACTAAGTCAATCTAGGTCGAACAAGGTCAAACTAGATTGTACATGGTCGATCTAAGTCATTCTAGGTCTAGCTAGGTCAAACTAGGTCAATACAAGTCAAACGGGATTAATCTAGGTCGATTTAAGTCAACGGTTGACTTATAGTTGACTTTTGGTCAACTGATCAACTCTGGTCAACTCTAGGTCAATCCTAGGTCAATTCTAGATGACTTTTGGTCAACTGTCCAAGTCTAATGGAATTTGGAACTAAATTGGGTAAAGTGTTGACCCATAGTTGACTTTTGATCTAAAAAGTCAACCGTGGTCAACCAAGGTCAAGACTAGGTCTAGGCGACTATTTCTAACTATTACCAACCTCTACAACCCATATCCAAGTCCATCTTGGACTTCGAAACTCAAATCTTGGCCGTAGGCCAATATCCTAATTTACCCTTTTCTAAGGTAAATTTCTAGCCTAGGTGAAAACCTAGTTAGCCTACCTACGCTTGGTATTTTGACCCATGCTCCCTAGGGTAGTAAGATACTAGCCTATACATATATTACCTACCAAGATACCTAGGTAAAGTGGACGTCTAGTCCATCTTACGGCCCATTGCCGATATCTTGAATTTCTCAAGATACGAAATGGTACGGCACGATACCGGCGCCCTACAACCCCGATTTCCACTCGGGAGCCTACCCGCAAAATCTAATTCACGTATTTTAGGTCCACGCCAAGTTTCATCTCAATCCGACACTCGGGGCTCAAATTCACCCTCTAACTCGATCTCCTCTAAAATCCTATTCTTCTAATTCTATTTCCTCCTCTTCAAATTCTCCTTCTCTAATTTCTATTCTCCTAATTCATCTTCTTCTAACTCTTCCTCTCATTCCTAATCTTCTTTTCTCTCCTTCTTTCCTATTCTAATTTTCTTCCTAACTTCTTCCTATTTTTCCTATTCTTCTAATCCTTCTTCTTTTCTAATTTCCTCTCAACTTCTTCCATTTCTTCTTATCTTTTCCTAACTCTTCTTCTCCTATTCTCTTCTAATTCTAACTATATATATATATATATATATATATATATATATATATATATATATATATATATATACATATCTACATATATATACCACTCTATATATGAAAATCCCTAATTAATCCTTAACCTAGATTTTTAGGAAACCTAATAAATTTTATGGACAAAGTATGGAGAATCTCCTCCTCTACAATTATTGTGAAAGCAATAAATGGTAAAGAGGAATTAATGGAGAATTAAAAGCATACCTAGAATAGGTTCTTGGAGGAAGAAAAGAGCTTTGAAAGAAAATAAATTTTTGAAAGAGAGAGAGAGAGTGTTTGTGTCACCCCCATTTCCTGTATTTCGTATTTGTACTCGTAATTTGATTTTTGGCACGTATTTTATTTTCTCGACTTGCGGTTTTTGGTTTCTCGTAAATGGGTTTGGACCATGGCTTGGTTTTATTTTGTGGAGTTGGTTTGGTTTGGTTTGGTTCATCATGAGTGGAACACCTTAGCCTATTCTCCACCTCCATTCCATCACAACCACCCTCATTAAAACCCACCAACCTTTTCTTTCTCCTCTATAACTCCATTAATTTCTTACAACTTCTTCTTCTTCCTTCTTCCACACAACTCCCCAACCCATAGGCAAGTGCACCTTGCCATCAAATAAGCACCACTTTTATTTGTCCATTAACAAGATTAGGCCATGGAGAACAACTTTAGAACTTGACATTTTATGATTTGGAGCTTTCATTTTTCTAGATCTAGGTTTTAACCATTTTCGAAAATCCTTAGTTTTGATCCATTAAACTTCGATTTTTGCATGTTTTGATGCTTCCATGTGGAAGAGAATTCAATTTTACTCAAGTTAGAACTTTGGAAATCTAGATTTGGTTTTGATTTGGCTAAGTTATGAAGATTTGAAGTTTTGGTGTTCTTGAGGAGTTCATCTCAGCCTTGGTGAAGGCTCTCGGCCAGTGCTCTTTAGCACTTGACCGTTTGCGCACCCCGGCCTGTGCTCTTTAGCGCATAGCCGATTGCGCATAGGCTCAGCCAGTGCTTTGCGATGCGCTGGATTGCGCCGGCGCAAGCTAGCCATGCGCAAGGTAACCCCTGCGCACTCGACCATTGCGCAGTCCATACTCTGCGCAGTCTACCCTTGCACAATCCTCCCTTGCGCAATCCAATTGATGCGCAAGGCATCCCCTATGCCCCTCGACCCCCTGCGCAGTCTACCCTTGCGCAAGGTAACCCTTGCGCAAGGCAACTCTTGCGCAGCTCTTCCATGCGCAGTACATACCCTGCGCAGCCCAACCCCTGACCCCCTTGCACAACCTACTTGTCTATGATGAATTGTTATTTCTTTAAGCTTGGCTCTTCTATAGTCCTATATATATTGGTATTTTATTAGATATTTTACGTCCATTTTATATCCTTACGCCTTTTTGTCACGAACTGATTTTTACTTAATATGTTTGGAATGACTATTGTACATGGCATGGTATGACAAGGAACTAGCATAACACGACAGTGATCCGTAGTGGTGCACTCCTGACATGACCAACCTGACATGATAGTGGCCCGTCGTGGCGCACTCCTGACAAGTACCCTGACATGATTTAACTCGATGCTATTGCGACAGTTAACTTGACTTGCCTTGCCTTGACACCGTGGGTGTTCCTGCTTGCTTGCTTGTGCAATCCACTTGTCTTGTCTTGCATCATGTCTAGGACGTGACTCCCTGGGTACCACGACCAAGGACTCACGCTAAATTGGATTAGGCTAATGATTAGATCAAACTAGAACATGGAGAATTCCCAGTCACAGGCAATCTCGTTATCTGGGCACTTTAATGGACTTGTAGCTTGCCGACGAGTAGAGCACATTTCCAGCACACTGTCATGTGTTGCACCCTCTAAGTCACCTAAGGGTACATTTGTCTTCCGGACAATGTACCCACCTATAACTCTCAACCCGCGGAAGGATAACTGGATGGTCTGCAGGGCTTGGGACTGGAAATTCTCACTTGCATCTTGTTAGTAATTAGGCTTGTGATAACCCTAGTTAGTTAAAGTAGTAAGCCGTAGTACTTGCTTGGCCGATTGTGAATGAATGGTGTCCAGCTCTGTCTAAGTCTTGTCTAGCCCCTATATCTGGAACTCTTGATCATGATTGTTTTACCTATCTCTAACGATAAATGGGTAGAGACAATGAGCTATTCAGGCGAAGGGGTACAATTTCGGTCCTTATTTGGTTTAAGGATTGTAACCTGGCTCCCGGAATGGTTCCACGTCCCTAGTCGTTTATCGCTCTGTGTACTTTTATTACTTGTACTTTCCTTTTATTCTTATGTTCTGATATGCTGGCTTTTGTTCTTATTTGTGGCCTCCTTTGTGGCACTTGCTCTTTCTGGGGTTTGACCCAGCTGGTTTTGTGTGGCCAGATTTTGGAGCAGCTCCCGAGGATCTACCAAGCTTCCAGCCCAATGGTGAACACTATAAGAAACCAGGGCTACGAGTGGGTTTTCCCTTTTTGTTTCACCCACTTATATGTAAATTTATTCTTTTGGGGCGTTTAGCCGACGAGCACATGTTAGCTCGATGCACATTTACTTACTGTCTGCCTACGGGCTGTAAACATGATTAACAAATTCTAGGGTTGATCATGTATGACTGAACTCTTGCTAGTCTTACCATTTGTACGACTAGCTTCATGATCATCCAATATGTAATATTTGGGACGCCTTATATATATATTTGATGCTCTAATATCTTGTACCTCTGTTAATTGCTTGAGATTGAGATAATAGGCTTGACCTTAAGAGACTGCTGGCTTGTAGTAAACCCTCATATCTAGACAGCCGTGACCGTATAGTTGAGATGTATTCTATTTCAATATACGTAGCTGGCTATGTCTGCCCCCGCTCTCCAGTATTCTGGTTCTGGGGCGTGACAGTTTGCTTAGTGGAGAAGAAAGGGGGGATGCTCACCTTGTGGCCGGCCAAGTGGGGGGGGGTTATTGGGTTTGGGTGAGATCCAATAACCCTCCAAACCCATTAGACTGAGGTTGGGTTCGGTTTGTTTCGGTTTGGTTCGGTTTGTTTCTAATTAACCAATTAAGTCTCTAAAATGACTAATTAAGCCATAGAAGTTGGGTTTATGGTTTCTAACCTAATTAAGATGGTATGTGGGCCAAGCCCAGCTAGTATGTGGGTCCCACTAGTGTCCAGGCTACCCGGGTCTCCAACTTAAGTCCAAATTGGATAAAATCCAAACCAAACCAAATAAATTCCTAAAAATTATATAAAATAAATAAAAATTCCTAAAAATTATAAAACTTGAAAAATGACGAAAATACCTCTAATTTAAAAACTGGGGGTGACACCTCTCGATGCGTAGCTGGCATGTATAAGTATCCTAGTCCTACGTATTTTAGGACTGGGGCGTTACATATGTATACTAGATATGGTAAGAAGAACTTGGTGGACATTAGAATACTTTCAAGTACCAAGGCTGGTGGCTCCCAAAGAATAGTGTATTGATATACAATGTAGGACCAGGGCCCTGCTCACACGTTGGTATGCCTATGTGCCTATTGCAACAATAGGAAGAAGGCCCTTAAACAGATGCAAGGATTTCCATTTCTATGGTAAGTCAATGGTGTATTGATGGTTCTTGTCTACTGCTGTTAGGACCCTTAGCTATTTGTTACCTCTTAATTAACTTGTAACTACTTGGTAATCTTGTGACAATGCTTTTCCAGTAACACCCTTTTTTCTGAGCCTTTGCAAGGTCTTCTGTATACCTAAGTGCCCTCCTATAGGGGTATCAGGTGGGTTCCTTGTATGGCATCCCTTAGAGGTTCTATGTAGGCTCAGCTTATATACTATGCTAAATTGTATGTCAAACAGTCAATAGACTGAGATTGCATTACCTGGGTTTAAGAGTAGAGCCAGGAGCATTATGGCCTTCGACAGGCATACACATGAGTATCTTGGGATTCACATATAGGTTCAGTCCGATAGGGTGATGTTCAGCCCTTGTGTGGCATGGTACTATATGTTGACATGGAGCTTCAGTATCATCCAGGCAAGGCTAATGTGGTAGCAGACACTCTTAGCAGGAGAGGCGGTGCATTTATGTTGACATCGCAAAAGCATATTTTAGAAGATCTTGAAGAGATGGGCATCGAGGTTATACTTCCTAGTGATATAAGAATTCTGGCAAGTCTACGAGTTCAATCCGACTTGGTAGATAGGATCAAGGCAGCTCAGGCATGGGACCCAACGATTCAGAAGCTTAGGACACAATGTGAGTCAGGACTCAGGAAGAAGATAAAAATTTACGAAGATGGTACACTTAGATTTGGATCACGTCTATGTGTGCCAAGTGGAGATATCAGACAGGAGGTTATGACAGAAGCCCACAGTTCTCAGTATTTTATACACCCCGGAGGGACCAAAATGTACAAAGATATCAAACAGCACTTCTGGTGGAACGGAATGAAGAGGGAGATAGCTAAATTTATTTTTCGTTGCTTAATATGTCAGCAAGTGAAGACAGAACAACAGAGGCCAGCTGGGTTATTACAACTGCTTCCTATCCCGGAATGGAAATGAGACCATATCACAATGGACTTTGTGACCGGTTTATCGAGATCGCCAAGTGATAAAGATGCTATTTGGGTGATAGTGGATCGGCTTACGAAGGTGGCACATTTTCTTCCTTTTAGAATAGGACAATCTACAGAAAAGTTGGCAGAGTTGTATATGCAGCAGATAGTCAGGCAGCATGGGGTCCCTGTCAGTATTGTATCAGATAGAGATACCCGTTTCACATCACATTTCTGGAAGAGTTTACATCATACTCTGGGTACCAAGTTAAGATTTAGTACGGCCTACCATCCACAGACAGGCGGGCAATCAGAAAGAACAATTCAGACTTTAGAAGATATGTTACGAGCTTGCACCCTAAATTTTGGAGGGTCTTGGGAGAGCCGCCTGCACTTAGTCGAATTTTTATACAACAGTTATCAAGCCAGTATCCAGATGGCGCCATTTGAAGCACTATACGGTAAGAAGTATAAGTTGCCACTGGCATGGGATGATACCGGAAAGAGGAAGATGTTAGGGCCAAAGATGATTGTTCAGACGGTTGAAGTGGTTAAGGAAATTAGAGAGCGACTTCGAGTTGCATAAGATCGACATCGTCATTGGACAGACCAGTATCGTAGGCTGCTAGAATTTTTTGTTGGGGACCACATGTTCTTGCAGATCTCTCCTACTCGTGGGGTCATTAGATTTGGCGTTCGCGGAAAGTTGAGTCCGCGATACGTAGGTCCATTTGCTATCCTCGATAGGGTGGGCGATGTTGCTTATCGTTTATCCCTTCCACCTTCGTTATGAGAAGTGCATGATGTGTTTCATGTATCTCAGTTGCGTAGGTATGTATCGGACTCAAGCTATATCCTCGATTATTCTGAGCTGGTTGTTGGTACCAACCTGTCTTACGAGGAACAACCGGTGTCCAGTTTGGACCGAAGAGAGAAGATACTCAAGAACCGAACAATTAGCCTTGTCCGTGTTGCTTAGGGTCGTCACCCCTTAGGAGAGTCAATGTGGGAACGTGAGGATGATATTCGATCACGGTATCCGCACCTATTTTGACTCACAAGGTATATTTCTTTCCGAGTATCTTGATTGTCTTGATTCCTCATGCTTATCACCTTATGAGTAGAAATTGCTTGATGTCGTAGATTGATAAACATATATATATATATATTACTTGCTATTGATATTGTAAGATGACTGCTTGCTCGCTAGAATTGCTTGTACTTGGATTAGTTTAGCTCTGGTGTTTCTATCCTGCTTGGATTTGAAATTCCGAGGACGAAATTTTTCTAAGGAGGGTAGAGATGTCACTCCCCGTTCCCAGAATACGTATTTTTATACATGTACTGCTTGAATGTATTTATTTAATATTTATCATGCAATTGTTCTGTAGTTAATTCCTTTAATTTCACGCTAATTATTTTTCTGTATTTTATTTTCTGCTTTTGCTTTGCTCTTAGGTTCGGCTTGGGTTGGTTCATTTCCGGATTTTGGTGGTTCATCATGAACCCGACCAACCCCACCAACCTACCACCACATCCGCATTTAAAGCCCCAACCATTTCTCTCTCTTCATTACTTCCTATTCTCATTTACTCTTCTTCTTCCTCATAACTCTCTCCACCTACCAAACCTATAGGCAAGTACATTTTGCTTCCACATGAGAACCTATTTTTTTGGATCATTCATCTTTCTCTCATGATACTAAGATAGTTTAGAACTTGACATTTTTTATTTTGAAAGTTTTATTTTTGTAGATCTAGAAATGTGTCATTTTCGGATTTTGGAAGTGTTGATCTATCAAACTTCCTTACTTTCAAGTTTTGATCGTTCCAGGTTGTTGAGATTTGTGTTATAACCCATTTTGATCCGTGGAACTCTCATTTTTGGCTTAGATTGAAGGTCTCATGAAGTTGGAGTTCTAGAGGTTCTCTACGCCCACGTTTTTACGTGTCCGCGTAATATCGAGCTTTACGCCCACGATCATTCGTGTCAGCGTGAATCTGGTTTACGCAAGTCTCCTCTGGCTTGGCGTATTCCTTTGCGCATAATGATATCCCTTTACGCGTATTCCTTTACGCGTAATGATATTGTTTTACGCGTAACGTTACCTTTTACGCGTACAATGTTTTACGCATAATGTTACTTTTTACGCGTACGATGTTTCATGCGCGTACAATGTTTCCCGCATAACACTATTCTTTACGCATACAAGATTCATGCGTAAACTTTGACCCTTTACGCGTATGAGTTTTTACGCGTAACTCTATTTTTTTACGCGTACTATTCTGGCTTGGCGTAAGACGAGTTTTTACGCGCAACTTTGTTCCTTTATTGAGCGTACTCCTTTACGCGTAAGCTTTATTCCTTCACGCGTAAACTTCTCTCACGCATAAATTTCTTTTACGCGTATTTCATTGAGCGTACTCCTTTGGCGTACATGGCATCCCATATTTTATCCTTACGTCTTTTTGGCATGAACTTGATATAATCATGATATGTTAATATTTTTAATACTTATTGTTGTGTGGAATGTACTATGTGTCTAGATTGGCTTATGGATACCCAGACTGACTAGAACTTAACCTTGAGAGTTATAGACTCGGCTATACTAAATACTAGTTTGACTTTCATGTCTTGGCACAAATTGACATTGATTGTTACCTTGACTGAATGATTGATCATGCGTTCCTAGTTGGAACTAAAGAGACTGGCTAGTCGTCTTACTGAAATCGAATGAGACACATTCATATTAACTATGAACTATTGCAATCGACTAGCCGATCCCGAACATTGGCATATGGACACGTGAAGACTTCAACTGATTTTCTACGAAGGCAGCACGGGTACTTTACAGTCAAGGCATGATTATTCCGTTGCTAGGTTTGATTGTTGTATTACGCTATGTAAGACCTATAACCTAACCGCACGGGCATCGTTGTAGAGTTATTCATATCGTACCTTGTACGAAAGTACTCATTCCAAATGACCATGATCCACGACATGGGATTTCAATTAACATAGGAACTACTAAGTTAAACAAAATAATGATTGCATGGAGAGAATAGATTCCCGAGTTCTTACATGGCGGCCATCTTTAGGACAATTAGTATTCCGACATGCCGGCTGGTTCCCACAGATACTGCAAATCTGCCACACGGGCAGGGAACGATATCTGCTTATATTATTTACTGTATATTGATGACAGGCGTCCCGCTGGGACTCGTCTAATTCATGATTGGCGCAACTGATTATTGGGTAGACTAGCCTTGCTTGTACATAGTAAGAACTGAGGAATCCTTATTACATATTTTCAAGACAACTTGGAACTTACAGTTAGCAAGCCGTAGTAGTTGTACTGCCTTTTAAATAAATTTGTTTGTGTACTGTACCTACTCTGTTAACTAATGAGATAGATCAAAATGTCAGGACATGACGGGTCAACTTCTGTCCTTGTTTTGTTGGGAAGTTGGTTTGAAGAGTCGTGATGTTGTGTGAATCCCAGTAGCAAGCGGAGACTTATTTATCATATTATTAACTCTTATCACTGGTTTAATTCTCATGTCGTGCTTCCTTGTGGTACTTGCTATTAGAGGTCTAACCTCTCTGGTTTTGCATGGCCAGATTTAGAGCCAATTTTTGAGGACTCAGCTTACTTCTACATCCAAGATGGTCAATACTAAAGGGATGATCGCAGGAGGACAAGAGTGGGTTCCTTGCTTCCCTGCTCGTTTTGCCACTTACTTTACTTATTGCCGTTTGGCACCGACATGTTGGTCGGACTGTCTTACACTTACATTTACATAATTATAACTAAGTCAGACTGCATCTGATAACAATTGTGTATACCTTGCTATATCATCTGGCTATGTTTTGTACAGCCAGAGCTCAAGAACATTTTGACTGAGCATTTGGGACGACTTACTGCCTTATCTTACATGTTCTCTATTACTACTTCTTGTTTGAATGATTGAGACAATAGATGTTGAGTAACCCTAGCGAGACTTTCATGTAGTATGCACACCCTTGTCTTTTAGACAGCAATGATCGTATTATACGGTATTCATCTACCCGTAATACGTAAATGGCTGAGTCACTCCCCCGCTCTCCGGTATTCTGGTTCTGGGGCGTGACACCAGGGGGAGAGGGGAACGTGGGTTTGAAAGGGTTTGGGTATGGCTTGGGTTGCGGGTTTAAGTTAAATGGGTTTGGGCTCAAAATAAGAAAGCATGCATCTATTTAGAACTTACAAAGTCATGGGCTTAACAGTTTTCGTCCATAGTGGGGGGAGGGAGGAGGGGGGGGAGGGGGGGTGGGTTTGTGTTTTATGGTAAAGCAGTGGGGTGCACCTTGAATGTGGGTAAAAAAAAAGTTGGGTGCTAGTCAAATTTTCTCTTTATTTTTTGGTTCTGACTAACGCCTAGTTTCTAACTATTTACTCTAACGTTCATTTTCTACGTTCATTTTGACTGATTCCCTCTAACATTCAATTCCAACATTCATCTACACACCTCTATAGATTCAAGGCATGTATTGTTTGTAACAAAATATCAAACAAATAACTTTTCTAAAAAAACCAACCAAACTAACGAAAAATAAACCAACAAAACAAACAATCAAAACCAACAAAAAAATCCAAACAAAAGAACCAAAACTAAACCAACAAAACCGAACCATGCTCAATTTTAGCCAGACCGTTTGACAAAAATTGAACTTTTTCGCCAAACAGTCTGGCGGAAACTTTCATATTCGCAATTTTTTTGAAACATCCTTCTTTTGAGCCAATCTTTTATATTTTTATACCCCTGCAAGCAAATTTTCTGATATTAAGCATATACATCAAAAAAAAATTAAAACATATATATTTTTAATCATAAAATACGATAAATTTGATGATAATTATATAATTGTGTTAGTCTTATTCTAGTTTGGACCGAAATCAAAATCTAAAACTGCATCAGAATAAAAATATTTTGTATTTTTAAAATCGAGACATAACTTTTTTTTTCAAACCGAACCGAATCTCAATGTACTTAGATTAGTTTAGTTTTGAGTAAACAATGACAATTTTGTTTATCTATCTAAAAACTTGTCTATTTAAAGTGTATTCATAAGTTAAACTTATTTGATCAATTTCCCCCCTCTAAAATCATTGATTAAATTTTATGAATCAATAGGAAATTTTAAAAAATTGTAATTATATTTATTTGCAGCATTAGCATATAATTTTAAGTAGATTTTTACAAATTTTGTACCTACAAATTTCTAGATTCGTACAATAATTAATCGGAACAATTAGAGCAAATAATTTCCGACTTTGAGATCTAAGAGACAATAGCAGTCTATTTAAAGGCCTTAGGCCTCCTTTGGTTCACATAAAAGGAATGGAAAGGAAATCAATTTCTTTATTTTTTTTTTTTTGAGAAATTATAATTTTTATTGATTTTTTTTTCGATGTTTGGAAATGCTAAAAAATTGGAATTGAAAGATAATTTCAAGTTGGGAAAGTTATTACCTGGATTAATAGAATCAATTTTTCTCCTAATTTTTCTTCTATTGTGAATCACTTTCTTTTCCTTCTCAATTCAACATCCAAAAATTGAAAAATAATAATTTTTCTTTCCCAACCCCATTATTCTATAAATCAAATGAGGCCTATGTAAAGTTGCAAAAATAAAGGTGAATAAGAATATAAGAGCTTATTTGAAAAGGAGATAAAAACAAACAAGGATGAAGTCCACCCAATCGAAAGTTATAATTATTCAGTACTTGTAGCTCATGTTTGTAGCTCATGTGTGGGCACCAGACGGAATCGGTATATAGTTCGAATATCTCAACCGTAAGGACGTGTATGTGTGAGTTGTAATAAAAAAATCGACAAATTATAATTGGGAGTCTAAAATCATGCAGATGTTTTGAGATACTGATTAATAAGAGTATTATTGTCGTAAATTGTTGCAAAAATTAAGCACATACGGAAAAAAAAAGGAACTGAACTAAAAAATACAAATAGATATGCAAATGATATTAAATAATAAGAGTACTATTGTCGTAAATTGTTGTAAAAATTAAGCAAATATGCAAAAAAGAATTGAACTCAAAAACAAAATAGAAATGCAAAAAGAAAAAAAAAAAGAATTGAACTCAAAATCAAAATAGAAATGCAAAATGATTCGAACATGAGGTTCGCGAGTATAAAATATCTGTATTCAAGTCATAGAAATTAATATCGGAACATACTTTTAAACTAAATTATTAAATTGATTATTTATTTCTGCCAATAGAAATTCTACATCTTTCATAGAAATTAATGTTGAGCCTTATTTTCAAACTAAACTATTAAATTGATTCTTTTATTTTCTAACAAGTAAGATATAAATTGAGAATCATTGGAGAGTTTTTTTTTTTTTTTTTTGCAATTTCTATCCTATTTGCTATAGTTTATATATAGACGCTACACAAAAGAAGGACATTCTAACGGTTCTCAATTTATATCCTAAGTGGCGTTGTCTATTAAAATAAAAAATATATATGGAGAATTTTATGATTTATATATGCATAAATCTTTATAGAAATTATCCAACCGGCCATATAAATTAGAATATAAACTAATGTTGGGGGAATTTTTTTTTTTTAATAAAAAAATTTCTACTAAAGAAATAGAAGAGATAGAACCCCTATTGTCGATGGCCTAGTTAATGGCCAACCATATAAATATGCTTTAGTGCCCAACAAACAATCACAAAATACAATTAAGCAGTCAATAAATTAATAAACAGCACTAATAAATCTGCCTTAAAATCCTATTTTACACATGTTAAAACAGCAAAAAAAAAGGGGTCAAAAATTAATGTATGAATATATTACGAATCAGTCCATATTGTAGTTTGACTCAAACAACAAACAATGACTTAAATTTATCTTTTGTTACATAAAAAACAATTCAACATAAATATTGTCAGCAAATGTCAATACATAGGATTTAGATTATTTACTACTAACATCTCGTGCTATTTGATAATATAGCACATAAAAATAAGAGCTACGTACTGCATTATATACTGAATTTTTTTGCCTCTCCTACAACTTCTTTTATTTATATGAGTTACATCAAATAACACGAGATATTAGTTAGTTGTTATTTTTCTTTGCTACAATTAAAATTTTGTTTTGGTGTACTGAAGAAGATTAAAACTTTGTTGTAAAAAATTTATCTCAAAATTTTATTTTATCAAATAGTTTACAAAATAAAAAGAAGTAATCTCAAACCCAACCTCCATAGACGCTTACATAAATGGATTTTGTTAATATGGCCCCTAATGACACATGTTAAAGATAATTAATAATACATTTTTTGCTTTAAAAATTGTGATCAACATCCAATAAGTATTAAAATCATAATTTTTTTATTGTAAAATGTAATGAAGATCCAGTACAATAATTTTTCGATGTAATTTTTTTGTATTAAGTCGTGATATATTTTTCAATGTAAAAAATATTTTTTAATATCTATTGGATGTTGATCATCATTTTTAAAATAAAAAATATTAATTATCTTTAACATATGTTTTAACAAAATCCTACATAAATTATAGTGGCAAATATTGGTACTAGCTTGAATATAATTGGCAGGGCAATAAATTTCATGGTCCCCTCCTTAGAGTAGCATATATACATTAAAAAAACTCACCTGTCTACGTAAGGTTGGGTCCAATTGTAGTTCTCGGTTGGGATATTTCTCAAATTTTATTGCTTAATCATAAACATAGGCCCGTGCCGAAAAACAAGGCAAGTTATATGGGCACATTAAATTTTGATCGGAGCTAGTCTGGATTGTGAGTAGTCCAAATTTTTGTGATTTTTACTAGGACAATCCATTTTTTTGATCATTGGGCTGTCCCAAATTCAACCACGCACCACCCCCCCCCCCCCCCCCCCCCCCCCCCCCCTCCCCTCCCCAAAAAAAATTTATTTTTTTCCATTCATTTGCAAAATCTCTTCTCTCTCTTCCAAAACCATCACCCCTCTCTTCTTCTTCTTCTTCTTCTTCTTCTCCACCTCTGCTCAATTCCCAACATCTTCCTCTTCTCATCCACAACTCCTCAATCCCCAACATCTTCCTCTTCTCCTCCATCATCCTCCTCTTTTCAAGAAGAACAACGAGACTCAAATTCTTTCTCTATTTGTTTCCAAGATCCTAGAAATTAATTTTAAAAATTCAAGCATCAATTACATTGTTTATTTCAATTGTTTGTAGCTCATTTGAATTACATTCAGAGTGAGAAATTATCCATTTAACTTAAACCCAAGTATGCACGAAAAAGAAAACTTCGCGTCGACCAGGACTGCCCAATTTTCTGGCAGCCCTACAAACTGAATGGACTGTCAGAAAACTGGACAGTCCTAGGTCACAGCATGTGAAAAAAAGGACTGCCCATTTTTCTGGCAGTCCTTACTGTATGTAGGACTGCCAGAAAATTGAACAGTCCTGCATACAATAAGGACTGCCAAAAAATTTGGCAGTCCTTTGTTTCACATGCTGTAACTTAGGACTGCCTAATTTTCTGGCAGTCCATTCAGTTTGTAGGACTGTCAGAAATTGGGCAGTCTTTGTTTGCACTAATTGAACAACAATATTAGGGTTTCCACCAATATTAGGATTTGTACATTATGAGAAGCCTTTGGGTGCCATCAAAATTGGATATGAGAAGAAAATTAGGGTTTAATTTTTGGGTGCTTTCTTCTTATTTTCTTCTTCTCCATCAATTGAAAATTGAAATTCGAAATGGGTAGAAAATTATGGTTTAAACTCCATTGTACTTGGAGATAGTGAGGGTGAAAATGATGGAGAAGAAAAAAATGAGAAGAAAACACATCCAACATTTTTGTTGTTATTGTTCTTCTTCTTGTTGTTCTTCTTTTTATTGTTCTTCTTGTTCTTCTTCTTTTTGGATGAGTTGAGGAATAAGAAGGAGAGAAAAAAAAGAAAAAAAAAAGTGACTTTTATACTAAAGAGTGGGATAACCATGATCATTTTCTTCAATGGCAAACTTGTAAATAAACCAAAGTTCAAAGTGGACTAGCCATGATCAAATTTTGATGTGCCCATATAACTTACCAAAAACAAGCAACCGCCCCTTTAATTTTGGATTTTTCTTGAAAAGATTGTGGCCAATCTAAATGTGTCCGCCGAGCTCGAGTAACCCTTGTGGTTACTAAGAAGAAACATATTGGCCGAGAAGAAACATAAATCTCTGACCGGATATCAAAATATCAGTAAATCGAGCTACGAGGAAGTATTATTTCTTTCATTTATTAAAATGGTAGAAGTTGGACGACAGTCGGCCCAAAATGCATGCAACACTCTGGATTTTATGGTCATAACGAAACTAAAATTTGGAGAGAAGGTATTTGAGGGTACTCATCACTCCACCTTGAGAAGGGAGCCCATATAATCCGATTACGTACGAACGTTCATCACAATCTGTCTTGAACCAGTTAGAGCTGTCCAACTCAGCTCCATAATCTTGGGCTCTGATACCACTTATTGAGAATGCGGTGTGATTCGAATTAGAGTTGACCTAAGAGATGCAATATTTGACTGAGCCTATATGCCTTAAAAAAATTCATGTAAGGTCCGAATCAATCTCAATTATCTACATCATCCCACTTAATTTCTACCAAATGTGGGACTAAATTGTACCATTGTTACCGCTTTGATCACTCAACCAGAAACGAGATATAATTGAAGCCTTGCAGAAGGCTCTGGTAGTGGCCACACTATAAGTTCGAACATATTATAGCCTTGTAGAAGGCTACATATTTAGCTCTGTCAAGATTTTGATATTCTGTATATATTTAGAACTGTCAAAATTTTGACAATTCTAAAAAATATAATTGTAAAATTTTTGATAGTCCTTGTATAATCAGAACTATCAAAATTTTGATAGTCTGGCAAAATTTTGGAAGTTCTAAAGTATCAAAAACTAAAAAAAAAAGGCAGTGCTACGTTGCTTGCGGATTTGGACCGCAGCACTGGCCAGCGGGCCACGTGTCGCACGCCTATTGGCAGGGGGCGGGGTGGGTCCAAGGGGGGGGGGGGGGGGGGGGGGGGGGGGGCGTGGAGGATGACATGCGGGTGCATGGTCACGCGCACGGTCACCTCCCCCGGTCAAAAAAAAAAATTCCGAAAAAGAAAAAAAATCTTCCCTAATATTCTTTTAGTGTACTTAAAAGATTTGTCTTAAAAGAGGGTCACACCCTCTTCACACACTTGCACCGCATGCAGCTTCGACCAGACAGAAATCGACAGGTATATATGCTCGTGAACTACACGGTTGTTGAATTGCATCTAGAAGATATGTTAGTAATGAAGCTTAATTAGTCTCTTTCTTGTCTTGCTCTTCTATATTTTTAGACTATTTAATTATCGTAAATTATAGTTTTAGCATCTCTCATATATATATATATATATATATATATATATATATATATATATATATATATATATATATATATATATGTGTGGATATTAAGATTTAATTTTTAAAATTGGTCGATATTAGAATTTGGATATCGAAATCACTGTTCATTAGTCTGCATAAACAGTAATTTCAAAACCCAAAATTTTTAATATGGGTGAATTTCGAAATCTAATTCCTAATATATTCTAATTAAGCTTCATCATGCCATAATGCTGCTAGCTCCAACCAACATTTCCTACTATAATCACACACATGATCATAGTCATAGAACAACCACACTCCTGTCCTCGCCACCTCTACTTATTAAATATACCACCCCTACCTATACTTCCACGAGTCCCATATTTCCACTCCTCAAGAACTCAAATTGCATTGCTTTATTGCACTGCATTGCACTGTCGATCACCAACATGCAACACTTAGTAATGCTACTACTACTCCTCCTCCCATTCCTCCTCTTCAACGCCGGCCGGCCTGCCGAAATTCCGGCAATCATCGTCTTCGGCGACTCCACCGTCGACACGGGCAACAACAACCGCATCCGGACGCCGCTCAAGAGCAACTTCCTCCCCTACGGGCGCGACTTCCCGGGCGGGCGGCCCACCGGCCGCTTCTGCAACGGCCGGCTGGCCCCCGACTTCATATCGGAGGCCCTCGGGCTGCCCGCCACCGTGCCGGCCTACCTCGACCCGGCCTACGGGATCGAGGACTTCGCCACGGGCGTCTGCTTCGCGTCGGCCGGCACGGGACTCGATAATGCTACTTCGGACGTACTGGTAAGTCCAGTCATTATACTGACGTTCATGTAACGAAAATAGTGGCGACAATTAGGGCTGCAAATGAGCGAAGCCGTTCGCGAGCTGCTCGAAGCTCAGCTCGACAAAAGCGCGTTTGAGCTCGGTTGGTTTACTAAACAAGCTGAGCTCAAGCTTCATTTTCGAGCCCGTTTAATAAACGAGCCAAGCTCAAGCTTAGAAGTACTCGGCTTGTTTGAGCTCGCGAGCTGGCTCGTGTATGAGCTTGCGAGCTAGCTCGTTTAATCGCTTGTTTAGAAGCTTGTTTGTTCTTTGTTGAATTCTAATTATTTTTTTTGTGCATTACATATTTATGTCCTTAATAATTGATATTAAGGAACTTTTTTAATTATTTTTTAATAAATAAATTGTTAATATACAGGTACTTGAATTCAAACTTAACTAAATTGAAATTGAGCTCGTTAAGCTTGAAATAAAGTTGAACGAATATGAAATTTATAGTCTGTGATATTCAAAGCTTAGAATGTGAGAACTAACAATCATTGATGCCAAATTTATAGTCTGTGATACCCCTGTGGAAGGAGGTGGAGTACTTCAGGGAGTACCAGGGGAGGCTGAGCGGATACATGGGCGGAGCGAGGGCGGAGCGGACGGTGCGCGAGGCGATATACATCGTCAGCATCGGCACCAACGACTTCCTCGAGAACTACTACTCGCCGGTGACCGGCCGGATCAAGCAGTTCACGGCGGGGCAGTTCCAGGACTTCCTCGTCCGCCTCGCCGCGGGCTTCGTCGCGGACATCTACCGCCTCGGCGCGCGCAAGATCTCCTTCGCGGCGCTCGCGCCGATAGGCTGCCTGCCGCTGGAGCGGACCGAGAACGCGGCGCGGGGCGGCGCGTGCGTCGAGGAGCTTAACGCGGTGGCCAGGGGGTTCAACGCCAAGCTCGAGACGATGGTCGCGGAGCTCTGCGCTACGCTGCCGGGGATCAGGCTCAAGTACACTTCTCCGTACGAGACTCTGCTCCATATCATCGACAATCCTTCTCAATACGGTTAGACCATAAACTCTGATCAACAATCGAGCTTTTGGACTCCACTAGCGGTGTATGAAAATTCGGAAACTCGTTTATGTTGTAGGGATGGAGAATGCGAGTGAAGGATGCTGCGACACGGGCAGATACGAGATGGGATACCTGTGCAACGAGTGGAGCCGGAAGACGTGTCCGGACGCGGACAAGTACGTCTTCTGGGACTCGTTCCACCCGACGGAGAAGGTGAACCGGATCATGGCGGCGCTCACGCTGAACACGAGCTTGGCCGAGTTTCTGTGAGAGAGCTTTTTTCTCGATGCGTCGCAACCAAAAGTTGTACACTCTTAAAACTACCATTCACTAAATGTCCTGTACAATTAGCATGTAACTTTTGTGGCGGTGCCACATTAATCGTTAGGGGATATGGGACCGTGAGAGTCCCATGACTGTAAAAATCTCTCTCGACGAGCTTCCTGTGTTCCCAACAGTTTTTTTTTTTTTTTTTGCTTTCACCTCTCGTGTTGGCATTTTCTCGTGCTGCTCAGGTTTCTATTGAAGTGTCTACAGAAAATTTTCTGTAGTAGATTGAATTTTAATATAATTGCATAGAACGGCACAACTTAGAAAAAAATTTATATCCAGATCTTTTCTGCCAGTTCGTCTGACAAAAATCGTGCGAGGATTGGGAAGGGGGGCAGTTGCAGAATATGTGTGTGTGTGTGTGTGTTGTATTTAGTGTGCCACCTCCACCCTGTGTGTGTTCATGCAGAGATCTCCCTCCACCCTACTACCTACCCTACACGATTTCTGCCAGATAGTCTGGCAGAAAAGACCTGGATATGAAATTTTCTTAAAGTTGTGCCATTATGTACAATTTTATTAAAACTTCTCCTATAGAAAATTTTTTGAAGTTTCTGTGCTAATCTCTACAGCTTGCTTCCGTTCCATTTTAGAAACATTACAAATTTTTAAAAATAATGGTCATATTTTAATATTCTTTTAAAATTGTTAGGATGCGTTACACTGTCTACAAAGAAATTTCTATTAAAACTACCAAATTTTTGGCACTCCTAATACTCATGGCTTCTAATAATACATAAACTTAGTGCTGTTTAAAATTATATGAAATAAACATAAACTCTAAGAATTAAAAAAAACAATTAGTTGTGCTTCCAATGAATTGGTTCTGGTTGGAATTTAGAAAGAAAAAAAAAAAGCCGTATCATAGTAAATTACTAGTGGCTCCCAATCAAATGATACTGAATCCGCAACAAATCAAATTCTGAACACAGGCATAAAGAGATTATCACACTTGGCCTTTGAGTAGCAACGACAGGACACACAGACGAATTAGCAAATTACTCTGGAATTTTTATTTTCGGAAAAAAAAAATTTGGATAACTCCGACCTTATTAATAAGCTAATAATGAAACCAAAAATAAATGTAAGAAAAAAATGTTTACAAACCTACCCAAGTAAAAAAAATGAAATAATAGGCAAGGATTCCTAAATGAATGAATGAAATAAAAGGCTATGCTACCCCTGGCTACATGGAAGCAAGAAGATCTCTCATCTCTGTCACAGAGGGTAGAGGCTCATTGTGGTATATTTTGGCAACCATTTTGAGAAAAGTTTCGTACTTGTCCAGAAAGTCTTTCTGCAATGCAAAAGAAAAGTGTATTAGGAACTCTTTTATTCATCAAGTAGCTCAGGAACTTAAATAACATGTTGCCCAAAAATGACTCTACAACTCCATAATATGCATTAAATAGAAGAAATTCCAACTTTATATCCTCCCACAAAACATGATTAAGGATAATGCGTAACCATGGTTGAGTCACGCTCTTGGTTTGTGGCCATTTAAGTATGAGGTGTAAATTGGGAAGATGCTCTTGTCCATCTTGGGGAGGGATTCCATGAGCGGGGATCCGAAGATGTGCCAAAGTTGACAGTGAAAATGACTGATAAAAGGAGACAAATGTGAATTATTGAAAGCAATAATGCTAAGTTTACTACCAAATTCTTACAACCTTCTTACAACCCACTCACCCCCTGCTAACATGGTCCCGCCCCGTCCTACCTATGACCAATGGAAACCGGCCACGTGGCCGGTTGTAAGCCCTTGGTTGTAGGGAGGTTGTAATTGTAGCATTTTCCACCCCCTTGCTAACATGGTCCCACACGGCCCCACCCGGTCCTACCTACAACCAATGGAAACCGGCCACGTGGCCGGTTGTAAGCCCTTAGTTGTAGGGAGGTTGTAATTGTAGCATTTCCCAATTGAGAGGGGCCATGACAGCCTCGGATATCAAGGACATTCCCAGGGTGTTGGTAAACTAGGAGTCCAAAGGCTTAACAGGCAAGAGAGAGTTAAAGGAGTCATCAAGCAAACCCATCGTGTGGATCCTCTCATTTTTTGGTTCACGCCATCTCTTGTATCCATGAGTAAATTATACACCATCTCTTCTATCCATGAGTAGATGATGAGGATGGTTAAGATTTGGAGGATGAAGCAGATGGAAATCGTAAAGAAGAATGAGTGAAGAATAGGGGGAGGAGAAAAACCTAGCTTTTAAGGGTATGTTGAATCATTGGGTGCAGACTGGCACACAAGTGTCAAGTTTAATAATCATCTGCCTTGATCTAAATCAATAATGCGATGGTGTATATGCATGAAAAATGGGAACTGTCATAATAGTTTAGTCTAATTTATCTGTACCATGTTTACATCCTAGGCTTCTGTAGTAAACGTACATGATCATAGAGACCATGAATGTAAAAAGAGTCTTACTCACAGGCGAACAAATTGGTTTTAATTTATAACTCATCAAGTCAACAAATCATAATGGAATTGGTCAAATGCTACTTTATATATTTAACAATTCTAATCAGCCATCGAAATTTTCCTGGTTCAAAAATATTGTTCAGAAGGACACAAAGCAAACCTTGCATTTCTCCCATAGGGAGGGCAGCAACTCTTCTGAAGTCATATTCTTCTGTAACTTCTTATACATAGCGTAGATGGTCTTATCCACCTGTCAAGAAAAAAAAGAATGATGCTGTCTATAAAAGCACTGGAGAAACATAAGGCTTAGGTTTTTCTTGAACGTACTCCTGACAAGCTGGACTTCAACATCTTACGAAGATCCGCCTTTGAAAGTCCAAGCTGGTAAGGAATCTGCAGATTTAGCCAGAAAAAATGCAGTTGGATACAACAATCAGTATCTATGCGTTCATCTAAAAATGTGCGGAATAGGAAATTTGAAGTTGAGGACATTAAGCAGAAATGTGAAGTTGAACTGTTAAAAGAACCAAGATGAAATTTAGAACCGGCAGACAGAAAAAATGTGCGGAATAGGAAATATACACAATTTATTCACCATAATATGCAGATAGCCCTATAAGACCATCAAGAATCAGGCGCAAATCATAGATTATTTAATGGAATGATACATATTGTTTGCAATCAATTTAATCTCTCCATCTACTTAACAAGTCACATAGCTTTTATACGAGGAAGGTTTTTCTTTAGTTCTCAGCAATTTTTGGTATCGAAGCTTTCCATTCGCTATCCTGTCCTAGCACAGAGGTTGATCCTAGTTACCACTCTTCCCCTACCCCTAGGAACCATGATTTGCATATCGCGACCTCAAATGCCGCAAGTTCCTAATCCAAAAATTCAAAAGTGAACACCCAGGTATTCACTCGGGAGAGGGTATTTGTTCTTGATTGTCACTGAGTTCAAGGTACGATAGTCAACACATAATCTGGACGTACCTTTCTTCTTTTTCACAAGAAGCATCGGGGCTCCCCAAGGCGACCCACTAGCACGGATGAATCCCTTGGTCCTGAGTTCTTCAATCATCTTATACAAGATCTCCAATTCTGACGGTGCCATACGGTAGACTCTCTCTGACAATGGTGTTGTTCCGGGGATCAAGTCTATGGTGAACTCGATCTCTCTCTCCGGTGGCATACCTGGAAGTTCCTTGGGAAAAACATCGGGAAACTCTTCTATGACTCTGGGAAATTGAACTGCTGCTGCAACTGCCATCCGCAATACTGGAGGAGAAGGTTCTATTCCGCCTCGGAAAAATGAAAACCCTGGCTCACCAGGGATAATAAAATAATCTTGCCGATATGGCAATCTATTCTAGCATACTGGCCCCTCAATCAATCCATCCCTAAGACCACTTCATAATCGGCCATCGGAAATTCTATCAACCTAGCGGGAACTCTCTACCGCTAACTACGATCCGACACGAAAAAAATACTCTATCTACCCCCACAAGTCCACTACCAGTAAGTATATTGAGCCTTACTGATAATGACTCGGGCTCCAGTCCTATCCGTGTCGTGAATCGTGCAGACATAAATGAATGCGATGCACCAGAATCAAATAACGCTGATGCTGGGAAGGAGTTGACGAGAATAGTACCTGCCACTACCTCACCTGATGCTGGGAAGGAGTTGACGAGAATAGTATTCCAAGGTATTCCATACCTTGGCATACCTGGAAGTTCCTTGGGAAAAACATCGGAAAACTCTTCTATGACTCTGGGAAATTGAACTGCTGCTGCAACTGCCATCCGCAATACTGGAGGAGAAGGTTCTATTCCGCCTCGGAAAAATGAAAACCCTGGCTCACCAGGGATAATAAAAATAATCTTGCCGATATGGCAATCTATTCTAGCATACTGGCCCCTCAATCAATCCATCCCTAAGACCACTTCATAATCGGCCATCGGAAATTCTATGAACCTAGCGGGAACTCTCTACCGCTAACTACGATCCGACACGAAGAAAATACTCTATCTACCCCCACAAGTCCACTACCAGTAAGTATATTGAGCCTTACTGATAATGACTCGGGCTCCAGTCCTATCCGTGTCGTGAATCGTGCAGACATAAATGAATGCGATGCACCAGAATCAAATAACGCTGATGCTGGGAAGGAGTTGACGAGAATAGTACCTGCCACTACCTCACCTGATGCTGGGAAGGAGTTGACGAGAATAGTATTCCAAGGTATTCCATACCTTGGAATACCTTACAAGCTGATCTTCAACAAAAATATCAAGAAAATGGTAATACAAAAGACAATATGATCAATGAATTGTCAAAATGAAGCCTACAAGAGTAGGAGGTTCTAGATTTTGTACGGAGCGTAGACTAATATGTGCTCCAATAAGGAGGAGCAATAAGTTAAAGGAACCGCTAGGACTAGAGGTAAGCTAAAGTGAACTTGGATTGATTTTTAAAGAAGGACATGTTCTTTGTTTCTGTGCTAATAATTATAAAATCATATAAACTTGCTTTGGTTAGTCTGCACATTTGGATGCACCACAAAACATTAGGTCCGTAGGTAGAGATATGTGTGTGTGTGTGTCTGTGACAAAAGCGTTAAGATTTGACGTACCTAGAAATTGTCCTCCTCAAAGTCTCCATTATTCTCATGCCCCTCCCTAGAAATTGTCCATTATTCTCGTGCCCCTCCCTAGAAATTGTCCTCCTCAAAGTCTTGTAATGATGACGATCTTTACGGGTGGCCAACTTCTATAAGTTGGGTAGAGTCTGGAACACTACTAAAATAACCCCTTTTAGCGACGTCAGAGTACGTCGCTAAAAAGGGCAAATACGTCGCTAATTTCTATTAGCGACGTATTTAGCGACGAAAAATGGATGTCGCTTATAGGCTTGTCGCAGATTACAATTTGGTCGCAATTCGTCGCTAGTTGCGACGTCACTTCTAGTGTTGCCAGACGTCGCTAATATGAGCGACAGATAGCGACGTCAGCATACGTCGCCAGTATAGCGACGTAGGGCGACCACTTAGCGACGCCGTAAAATTTACATATGATGACATGGCATGGCAGCCACGTCAGCATATTAGCGACGCCTAGCGACAACGGTAGCGACGTTGGCTCTCAGGTGGTCATATACACGTCAGCATTATAGCGACGGATAGTGACGTTATTTCACTATTTTGCGACGTATAGCGACGTGTTCAGGACGTCACAAAAAGTCGCAGAACGTCGCTATACGTCGCAGATATTATAAAAAAAATTTAAAAAAAATATTTGGTATTTTTGTTATGCTGTGTGTCTGTGTTTACAGTGTATGTGAAGTGCAGTATTCGAACCATCGACAGTTTCGCTTATTGTTCTATGTTTTATCTTGGATAGAAAGAGCAACATTTCATGGTATATTTCTCAGAGCTTCCTCTTCACGTCCTTCACCTTCTCGGGATCCTTTACGACGTCCCGAGAAAGTGAATGACGTGAAAATAAAGCTCTCAGAAGTACACCCTGAACTGTTGCTCTTTCTATCTAAGATAAAACATACAACATGAATCGAAACTGTCGATGGTTCCGATCACTGCATTTCACATTCACTGTAAACACAGACACACATCATCACAAACATACACATTATATTTTTTTAAAATTTGGACAGCACCTCCTTTGTATATCAGATCATCGCTTATAACCCAGCGTAGGCATATTTGTCATCCCCGTCGCAGATATCATCACAATTAACAGTCTCCCATCATAACAGTCTATAACTAATAGATGAATAACAGTCTCCCATGCATCATAACAGTCTACAACTAAATATCATACATGTACTCAATGAAAATACCAACAAATTAAATATCACAAACATACATGTCCAACAAACGTACATGTCCAACAGAGTCAAATAATAATGACAATCAGTGTACAGAACGGTCAATGGACCCATAGGGCCAATAAATAAAAGATTATGTCTGATCAGATTGGTACTCCAGTATGGCAGATCCCAGAATATGCTCCTCTTTGTCCAGTTATGATCTCTACCAAATCTATCGCACTTGTACCCAGTTGTAGGATCTTCGATAGCACTTGGAAAATCTTTAACCTCCTCCCATATCGTGGCTCCGCACCACCTTGGCGGTGGATCACCCTTCTCTACAACGCCGGCACGGAATGCATTCATGTTCCTTCTGAACGGATGATCTTTTGGCAGAAATTGTCGATGACAATCAAAGAACTATAAGGATATATCTGTTCACAACATTACGTAGGAGAACTATAAGGATATATCTGTTCACAACATGTCACCTCCTCAAAGACCCTTAATGTGACAACCATGTTACCCTCTCAGTCATATCCCTGAGCTACGATACAGCTGCAGGCATTTAACATATCACGGTTTATAAAAATAACTAATAAATCTCTATCCTAACTAATAAATCTCTATCCTACCGATATCGCCGATACCAATACTCATAGGAATAGTCCGATACCGATTCTGATATCGATATTGTGAACCTTGGGTATATATCGTCAACATTTCAGATTCTTAAAATGAATTTCAAATGGATTTTTGATTGTATATATATGTGTATTTGTGTGTATATACATTGTATACATATATATTTATATATGTATTTGTGTGTGTATGTAAGTGTGTGAGTATATATATACATGTATATATGGTCATATGTGTATTTATATATAGGTATATATGTATGTATTGTGTGTGTGTGTGTCCTGTGTCCTGTATCCTGTGTCACAGAGTCGTGTTCGAAATAGGGTTAGGGTCCTGTCCCCTGCCCCCTACCCCTGCCCCCTCCCCCCTATAGGGTATCCTATTACCATAGACTAATCTAGGACACTCTTAAGATACTAGGATATCTAACTATCCTAGGATACCAAATTCTAGCCAAGATACTAACTTAGGATACTAACTTAGGGTACTAACTTCTAGCCCATATCCTAATATCCTATTATCTTGATACCCTCAAGATACTAGCATAATCTAACTACCCTAAGATATCTAACTTAGGATACTAACTTATCTAGGATAAATAGGATACTAACTAACCTATCCAAGACACTAACTAACCTATCCAAGACACTAACTAACCTATCTAGGATACTAACTTCTAGTATCCTAAGATATTAACTCACCTATCTAACTCTAGGATACTAACATCCTAAACAAGATATTAAATTAGTGCCTAGGATACTATCCTAAATATCTAACTTAGGATACTAACTTATGGATACATATCTAAATCCCTCTCACCTTTCTCACTCTCAAACACACACACACACAATCTAACACTTATCTCAATATCCCTCTTCACTCACACTCACACTACCATACTACCACACTACCACATCTAAACAAGCCATCAATCACACAACTACCTATATATTTACTATATATATATATATATATATATATATATATATATATTTTTTTTTTTTATATTTACTATATATATATAGGCATACATATATAGGTTAAGATATTTACATATACTAGGCTATAACCAAGGGGACACAATATATACATTCAACAAGTTATGCATTTATATACTAGAGAGAGAGAGAGTGTATAGTGTCAAGTGTGCATATACAAGTGTCATGTGTGTACGTATCTCCCAAACCAAACTCGTGTCCAAATACTCGACACAATGTGTCCAAAAACAAACCAAACTCAACACATCCAAAACTGGACACGAATCCAATGGGACGAGTCTTTGGGGACACGATGTCTGTCCGTGTGTCCGTGTGTCCGTGTGTGTCCGTAGGAGAGGAGGAGGAGGGAGAGGAGTTAGGTTAGGGTTTACCTGAGGAAGAGGAGGAGGAGCTCGAGGAGGAGGAGCTCGCCGGAGGGGGAGGGAGTCGCCGGGGGGGAGGGGGTCGCCGGGGGTGGGAGGGCACTGACAGAGGGGGAGGGAGTCGGGGGGGGGGGGGAATTAGAATTTTCGAGTGAGAGTGAGGGGGAAAGAAGGAAACGGTGTGCCCTAAGTAAAAAAAATTAGCGACGTCAAGTGTTGAAGTCGCTAAACGTCGCAAAATTGGCAACATATGCTAATAATATGTCGCTGAACGTCGCTATTCAGCGACGTAGTAAACTCCTATCGCGGAACGTCGCTAGGCAGCGACGTTTTGCGACGTGTATAGAAAGTTGTCGCTATATTTCATAACTAGCGACGTCATTTCTTGCCGTCGCTAAATTACGTCGCTATTAGATGATATTTTAGTAGTGGAAGGAAGCATACCCCATCTTGTAGAATATGAGGTCAATTGGAATTTCTATGACAACCACCCCTCCATCATTTCAAAACTTGAGCTAAGATTTGACGTACCTACTCTCCCTCCGTACGAAATCTCGCAATTCTTGATATTATGATTATTTTTTAATTTCGAGGACGAAATTGTCATAAGTTGGGTAGGATGTAAAACCCCTTATAATTTAAAGGAATATTTAAATTATTTTTGGATTTTATTTAATTCTAATTTATTTTTATCTTATTTATATTATATAAAAGGACTATAGCCATGGTTGAGTTTGAATATGCAAGACAACTAGAAAGTATGGCATGCCTAGCGTAGTCGGGTGCTTTAACTAGTATGCTAGCCATGTTAGGAATGCCATGGTCATATTGTAATCTCTTGCATGTTAACCATTCAAATTATGGCACAAGTTATATTTTTATTTAATTAATTAGTTAAGAAAGCCTTTATGACTTTTTAGGAGACCCGGTTGCACAAAACCTTCCCAAACCTCTTCCAAGCCAAACCCAACCCTATGTAGGCATGCTGAGCATTAATAAATATTAATAATTACATTTATTTGTATTAAATTCAGATTTTGTAGTGTAATTATATAGATAGAATTAAATATTTCTATATTAGGAAACCCCTTTTTAAATTCTCAATCCAATCAACTTGCCAACTCACCAAACAACCAAATCATGCCAGGTGGACCCCCACCATGATAATTTCGGCCAAGCAACCCCCATGGCCGAATGCATCAAATTAAATAGGATTTAAATCCTAGATTTGCTTAAAATTCATTTAAGGATATGTTTAAATATACCAACTTATCCCAAATCTTAACCAAATCTAAATCTTTCTCTCCCTCACCTTTGGCCGACCAAAACCCCTCCCTCTCCATAATTTCGGCAGCAACAAACTCCCCATAGCCTCCATACATCATCTCCTCCATTGCACATCTCTCCATCCTTCACAAAAATTCATCTCCTCCACCATACATCCACGAAATCCCTCAAAACAAACCCTAAAAACTCCATCTCCTCCATCCAATCCTCTATAGCCATTATCAACTCTCCCATACTCACCAAGAGAGGATTAGCAAGCGAGAATAACGAAAAAGATTGGAGCTTTGGTGAAAAAAAGTCATCATCACCCTTTCTAGCAAGGATCTTTGGTAAGAACCCTAATCTTTCTTCTAAAAACCTTTACTAAAATTCTGTAGAAAATATGTTATTAACTCTGTAGAAATTATATTTTGATGGCTTTTGTTAGGTATAATCATCCATAAAGATTTCATAAAATATAGGCATAATATTCATGTGTCGGTAGGATCAAAATTAACCCCATTATAAAGGAACTATGAGTTATTGGTGCCTACGTTCAAAACTGAAATTTTTGTATGTTCATATACATAAATTAGGATTTTTAAGTATTTTTCCATGATTTTAGCAACTCAAATCTGGTCGAGAAAATTGTAGGTCAAAACTAGCTAATTTCGGATAACCGACTGACCTAGAATGTCCCAAACTTGTAGTATAACTACACACTTATACCTCTGATATTATTCTGTGAAATAAACTATTTTATTGCTATTTAAAATATATTTTTGGTTATTTTAGTAATTTTGAGTCATTAACTATGTTCCGGGCGAGTTTCGGGTAGACTAGCTGACTTAGTAATCAACCAGTCGTAAATGTCTTTAAAAATATTAATTCTGAAATTTCAGAGATAAATCTGTAGAAAATTAGTTTAAATATTATTTTTTATGATTTTTATATAATTTTTAAGTATATTATTGAAGTAGGGGCATAACCGACTAATTAAAAGTTAGAACCCTAAAACTGTGTTTCGATGTCTCGTGGAACCTGTGTGTGATTGTATGGATCTAAATGGTTCCACGAGAGATTGAATATAATTTTAACACATTACTTTGACTATTTAAGTCGTGTCGTAAGTTTCATAAGTAGTGACTTAATTTAGTTAATTAATTATCTAGGAGCGTCGGGTTCCGGAGGCGTGGACGCGGGAGCGACGTTTCATATTTACAGCACAGAATCAGGCAAGATACCTTGCCATTATACTGTTTATATTCAGTTGCATTTTATTACATATCACTGTTCATTTATTTTCAGTTCTTACAGTTCCTGATTTACTGTCTGCTCAGTGATATAAGATGTACTTTGTTATTATCCTTTGATTGCATATGGACTTAGAGTTAAGAGATTACCGTTGTAGTGTATTGCATATACCTTGACATAGTTGTACCACGAGGATGTGTGAGATGAGTAGCATTTAGAGGTTCTTGCGTGTGGGTTGATCCCCCATGCGCATGCGTTAGGGCTAACTGCTAATAGAGGCGTGTTAGGAGACTTAGCAGTTAGTAGAGGTACATGGTCATGGATACGACTTGACAGGTACATTGGGTGGGGAGAATAATACCTGACGTATGGGCTTCTTTGCACTTTCCTGCTTACCTGTGCACTCCGCCGGAGACGCAGGCTCCAGGTACCCTCTGACGTTTTCTAGAGCGTTATGGACGTAGCCCCTTGCACATGATGCCCTCTGACGATCTTCGGACGTTACGGACGTAGGCCCCTGGTGCCCTATATGGGGACTATGTCGATCCTATTTACAGCCAGGGCTCATGCGTCGAAGGATTGTTTCTCAACTGCATGATCACTTTAGTATGGTTAGGTTACCTATTTATGTCTTGTCATTTTCTTTAATTGTGGCATAATTTATATTCAGTATTTATATGGCATGTTTATTGTATCTTGTTACGTCCCTCTGAGGACCTGGTTATCTCGTCAGATGCGTGCTCTTGTCCTTCGCAGGTGTTCTAGCCAAGGTCATGATCTTATCCATTCCTTCGAAGATGATTGCCCTTGGTTCGTCTTGTCATTTTTAGATATCATTTCCTTGTATATTTCTTTCTTTTAAAATAGTTGGTAGTGGATTTGTCTCCGCCCAACTACATGTATAAATGACAAATCCTTGAGTTGATTATAATATTATTCTTTATTGTTGTGGATGAGATGTATTATCATGGTTTTACTGCATTTTACAGCTTATGTATACATACGGGGTTCCATACATTGGAGTATACTTCGTATGTATACAGCTGGCATGGATACGTACCTAGCCCTAAGTATTTTGGGACTGGGACTTTATATTCAGTTTGCATTTTATTACATATCACTGTTCATTTATTTCCAGTTTTTACAGTTCTTGATTTACTGTCTGCTCAGTAATATTAGATGTACTTTGTTATTATCCTTTGGTTGCATATAGACTTAGAGTTAAGAGACTACCGTTTGTAGTGTATTGCATATACCTTGCCACAGTTGTACCACGAGGATGTGTGAGATGAGTAGCATGTAGAGGTCCTTGCGTGTTGGCTGATCCCCAGTGCGCATGTATTAGGTCTAACTGTCAATAGTTGTATATTAGAAGACTTGACGGTTAGTAGTGTTACATGGTCGTAGATGCGACATGATAGGTACATTGGGTGGGGAGAACATTTCCTTGTCGTATGGACTTCGATTGCACTTCCCTTGCAACTCGGAAGCTCCGCTGGAGATACGGGTATGAGCCTCTCATGTTGGCCACTGTCGTTTTTGAACGTCATGCGCTTAGGTAACTGGTGCCCAAGTGGGGACTATACCAGATCTCATTTACAGCCAGGGCTCATGCGACGGAAGGTTTGTTCTCAACTGCATGTTCACTTTAGTTTGGTTAGATTACCTTATTTATATCTTGTCACTTTCTTTGATCGTGGTATATTTATATTCAGTATTTATATGGCATGTTTATTGTATCTTGTTACGTCCCTCTGAGGACCTGGTTATCTCTCCAGGTGTGTGCTTCTGTGATTTTGCAGGTGTTCTAGCCAAGACCGTGATCTTCTCCATTCTTTCGAAGACGATTGCGCTTGGTTCGTCTCGTTATTTTATCGATCACTTCTTTGTACGTTTTAATTGAGATAGTTGGTAGTGGACTTTGTCTCCGCCCAACGATTGTATACATAACAAATTCAAAGTTGCCTTTATATCATTTATTTATCTAGTGGATGAGATTTAGTTATTATGGTTCTACTGCATTTTACAGCTTATGTATACATACAAGGTTTCCATATATTGGAGTGTACTTCGTATGTATGCAGCTGACATGGATACGTACCTAATCCTAAGTATTTTGGGACTGGGGCGTTACATGTTTTTCTATGTATACTGATGTGGGCCCACCCATCATCACGTACACCCGTCGTAGGAGACGGGGAGCGATTTAGGCCCAGGCCCACTTTTTAGGCCTTTTCTGTTATTTAGTCATAAAGGGTATTGTGGTCTTTCACCACAATAATCCCTTTAGGGTTTTGTTTCCCTTTTCTATTTATAGCTAGGGCTAGCCGTCTTTTGTTTTCATGCCTGTATTGAGAAACTCTCGCAAGTGTCAATGAAGAAGGATTTATTACTTTGATCCGTTCATCAAAGTTGGGAGTTTTGTTCTTTTTCTATATAAAAGATCATTCTATTTCTATTCCTCTTAGTATTTGTTGGGTTTTGGTGAACCGATTGAGTCGATTCACATCATTTGGTATCAGAGCTTTCTACGAGCCATGGCCGATGGAACAAGAAACACGATCGATGAGAAGATCCGAGGTCTACGGGAGGACTTCACCGCCGAGATCGAGGGTTTGAAGAAATCGATGGAGGTCGCCGCGAAGGATCAAGCGTCCACGAACCTAGAGATCCGCACGGAGATGCGGGATATGCGGAAGGAGTCGACGACGATCATGATGCTTTTGCAAAATATCTCAAACAAGATCAATGGCGGCGAAGCGGAGGCGGCGACAACCCAAACCCTAGGCGACCAACTAGGGTTTGTGCAAACGGAGGGAGAAACGACCGAGGATCGCGGCGGGCCGGCCGACGGGCGATGGCCCGCACCCGCCGCCACCACAGCGCAGCCGGACGGGACCCGGGCGGTCGGCGAGCAGCGCCGGCCGGCGGCAGACGGACGCGGGGGGCTCGCCGCCGACCGAGCCAGCCCGGGCGGGGTCGCGGGCGTTGGGGGCGGGCGCTGGCCGGCCGCCGACCGCCACCCCTGGCCGGTCGGTGCCCCTGGAGCAGCCGGCGAGCGGCCGTGGCCGGGCGCCGGCGACCCGTACAGTCCCGGCGGATCGGCTCCGCGCGCGGGAGAAACCCTAGGGTTTGGGGCCCCCTTCGGGGGTCGGACGATGATTGCGAACCACGGAGATAGGTTCGCGGGCCCGGGAAGGGGCTTGGCGGGAGTCCCGGCGTGGACGGAAGGAGCGGAGCCCCCAGGAGGAGCGAGGTACGCCGGAGGCAGCAATTTTTTTGGGGGAATGGTGGATCCCGCCAACTTCCAGAGAGGGGACCTTCCCCCACGACGACCACCACGGGCGAGGGCAGTCGGTGACTACAGGGCCCGGTGGAGGAGTGGGGTGAGCAGATCTGGGCTGACGAGCGGTATGAGGAGGGTGACAGGGGCCCATACGAGACCCAGCGGAGAGATACACACCGCTGGGAAGGAGGACGAGGCCGAGATGATATGCAGCACGGTGACCTTAGCGCGGATCGCCGGCTGAAGAAACTGAAGCTGCCCACGTTCGAGGGTGAGAACCCGGACGAGTGGATTTTTCGGGCAGAGCGCTATTTCGAGATCAGGGAGCTGACCGAAGCAGAGGTCCTCAGGTGCATCGGGATCTATTTTGAGGGTCAGGCCCTGGCGTGGTATCGGTGGAGAACGGCGAGGACCCCGTTCAGCAGCTGGGCGGAGCTGACGGGCTACATTTTAGACCGCTTCCAGGAGACAGCTTCGGGTGATTTCTACGAGCAGTGGTCGTCGCTACGCCAGGAGGGGACGGTTCGAGACTTCGTCGCGAAGTTCGAACTACTATCTGGACGCGTTCGGGGGGTGTCGGACGAGTTGCAGATCGGGATGTTTATGAAGGGTTTGAAGCCCTCCATTCGAGCGGAGCTCAGGCTGCAGAGTCCGCGATGCTTGGAAGATCTCCTCCGCCTGGCCCACAAGGCAGAGGAGAAGTTGGCGGAAGAAAAGCGCCTCAAGGGCGCTTGGGGGACGACGGGACAGCGCAGCCAGGCGGGGACAGTTCTTCCTCGACCAGCACCACCACCGGTACCGCCTAGACCCACGGGCGGGACAGGAGGAGCCGCAGTACCAGGGAGACGCCTCTCCGAGGCCGACATGAGGGCGAGAAGGGCGGCTGGCCTATGCTTCCGATGCGACGAGAGATTCACCCCCGGTCATCGATGCGCGAGCAAGTTGCTGCAAATCGTGATTCTACCGGACGAGGAGGAGGATGCCGAGGAGGAAGAGACCGCTGTCGCGCCAGAGGCTGGAGAGGAGCAGGAGCACGTGCATATGGATGTTGCTGAGGTGACCCTCAACTCCGTGGTAGGGTTTACCCCGAACCATACCATGAAGTTGGCAGGGAAGTTGGGAGAGCAGACGGTGACAGTGCTGATCGACAGTGGGGCCACCCACAACTTCATCTCGCGACGACTGGTCGATCGGCTCGGTTTAGAGTTGAGTACGGTGGAGAAGTTCACGGTGTTGCTGGGCACCGGGAAGGTGGAGGAGAGCAAGGGCCTCTGCAAGGGGGTATCGCTCTCACTGCAGGGCTATCGGCTGACGGAGGACTTCCTACCATTGGAGTTGGGCAATGTAGACATCATATTGGGAGTCCAGTGGCTGAAGACCCTCGGGGAGATGAAGGTGGACTGGAAGCGCCTGCGGATGGAGTTTCGGGAGGGCGAAGCGGCGGTGGTGCTGAACGGGGACCCGACTCTCTGTTTTTCTATGGTGGCTTTCAGCGCCATCACTCGGGCGTTGCGGACAGGAGGAGAGGGGTACCTGGTCGAGCTCCAGGGGTTCTCGGGCGAGGAGGCGACTCACGGGGAGACACCAAGGGAGGTAGAGGCGGTGCTGGAGCAGTATTCCGAGGTCTTCCAGAGCCCGCAAGGGCTACCTCCGATCAGAGGACACGAGCACTCGATCGTACTCCGGGGGGAGGGGGCACCGGTGAGCGTGCGTCCCTACAGGTATCCGCATCTACAGAAGGACGAGATAGAGCGGATGGTACGGGAGATGCTGCAGGCGGGGGTGATCCAGCCGAGTGTGAGTCCTTTTTCATCACCAGTACTGTTGGTGAAGAAGAAGGACGGGAGCTGGAGATTCTGCGTCGACTACCGGGCGTTGAATAAGGAGACGGTCGCGGACAAGTTCCCTATCCCGGTGATCGACGAGCTGCTAGACGAACTGCATGGGGCAGTTGTCTTTTCGAAGATCGACCTTCGTGCAGGATACCACCAGATCCGGATGCGGCCAGAAGATGTGTCGAAGACGGTACTCACGAGGGACATTATGAGTTTCTGGTTATGCCTTTTGGACTGACCAACGCTCCTTCGACCTTCCAGGCATTGATGAATAAGGTATTCCAACCCTATCTTCGCAGGTTCATCTTGGTATTCTTCGACGACATCCTCATCTACAGCCGAAGCATGGGGGAGCACACTGACCATTTGGGGATAGTGTTTCGGGAGTTACTGACGCATCAGCTATACGCCAACCGAAAGAAGTGCAGCTTCGGTTTGGCGCAGGTGGAGTATCTGGGGCACGTGGTGTCGGCTGAGGGGGGTAGCAGCGGACAGGACGAAGATTGCGGCCATGTTAGATTGGCCCGTGCCCACTACACTACGGGCCTTACGCGGCTTCCTGGGGTTGACGGGCTACTACAGGAAGTTCGTCAAAGGGTACGGCACCATCGCTCGGGCCCTTACGGAGCAGCTGAAGAAGGAGGGCTTCCAGTGGGGAGAAGAGGCCACTAAGGCCTTTGAGGCGTTGAAGGTCGCCATGACGACAGCACCCGTGCTAGCATTACCCGACTTCAGCAGAGCGTTTGTGGTGGAGACGGACGCGTCGGGATATGGCCTCGGGGCGGTACTCATGCAGGAGGGGCGACCCATAGCCTATTTTAGTCAGGTACTCTCGGCTAGAGCCCGACTGAAATTGGTCTATGAGAGGGAGCTGATGGCGATCGTTCTGGCGGTGCTGAAGTGGAGGCCTTACCTGTTGGGAAGGGAGTTTGTGATACGGACCGATCAGAGGAGCCTCAAGTACCTCCTCGAGCAGCGGCTGGTGACTGAGGAGCATCAGCATTGGTTGTCCAAGCTGGTCGGGTATCGATTCACGATCGAGTACCGTCCAGGGCTGGAGAACAAGGCGGCGGACGCTTTATATCGACGGGAGGAGGTGGTCGACCTGGGCGCCCTATCACGTCCTATATGGCGAGATTGGGAGCCGATGTTGCAGGAGGCAGAGCAGGACAGAGAGCTGCAGCAGATACGGCAGCAGATAGAGGGCGGCGATGGCGCTCCAGCAGGCTACACTCTAGCGGGCCGTCGTTTGCTCTACCAGGAGAGGATGGTGCTGCCAAAGACTTCGGCCTTTATTCCCGTTTTATTCCAGGAGTTCCATAGTTCTGCGACGGGAGGCCACTCGGGGGTTCAGCAGACTTATCAGCGGATGGCCAGGGAGGTGTTTTGGCCCGGGATGCGACGGGCCGTCGCACGATTGGTAGCCGCTTGTGACGTCTGCCAACGTCACAAATATATGGCTATGGCCCCAGCCGGATTATTGCAGCCCCTGGCCTTGCCGGAGCGAGTTTGGGAGGATGTCACCATGGACTTCATCGACGGACTACCACGTTCAGAGGGGTACACGGTGATCATGGTGGTGGTGGACAGGCTGAGTAAGTATGCTCACTTCATTCCCCTGAAGCATCCTTACACGGCCGTGACTGTAGCGACGGCATTTCTTCGGGAGGTGATCAGACTACATGGGGTACCCGCATCCATTGTCTCGGACCGGGACAAGGTATTCATGAGTATCTTTTGGCGGGAGTTATTTCGGGTTCACGGTACGGTCCTGAAGAGGAGTACCGCATATCATCCCCAGACGGACGGCCAGACGGAGGTCGTTAACCGCAGCGTCGAGACCTACTTGCGGTGCTTCGCATCTGATTCTCCCCGACAGTGGCACAGTTGGCTGGCGTGGGCAGAATATTGGTATAATACTTCGTACCATTCACGGGCGGGGACGACGCCGTTCCGGGTGCTGTATGGTCGCGACCCACCCCCCTTGGTACGGTTCGGAGACGCCCAGACACCGGTAGGGCAGGTGGAGGAGTATATGTTGACCCGGGACGGGGTCTTGGAGGAGCTGCGGAAGCATCTGTTGCGGGCACAGCAGGTGATGCGGGCACAGGCAGACAGGCATCGGCGGGACGTCAGCTTTCAGGTAGGGGACATGGTTTATCTTAAACTACGTCCCTATCGACAGCGCTCGATGGCGAGGAGGCCGAATGAGAAGTTGGCGGCTCGATACTTTGGTCCTTATCCAGTGGTGGCTCGGGTGGGACAGGTGGCTTATCGTTTGGGGCTACCAGACACATCATCGATTCATCCCGTCTTCCACGTATCTCAGTTGAGGAAGGCGATTGGGGATCAGGCAGCGTCCCCCACTCTTCCTCCGACGCTCACGGAGGACATGGAGGTACAGTTAGAGCCCTTGGCAGTACGAGCTATCCGACGAGGACCCGGTCAGACGAAGGAGGTCCTGATTCATTGGGTCGGCCTGCCAGACTGTGACGCGACCTGGGAGGATTCTGCGAGCTTCCAGACGCAGTTTCCAGATTTCCACCTTGAGGACAAGGTGGCTCTGTTAGGGGGGGTATTGATGTGGGCCCACCCATCATCACGTACACCCGTCGTAGGAGACGGGGAGCGATTTAGGCCCAGGCCCACTGTTTAGGCCTTTTCTGTTATTTAGTCATAAAGGGTATTGTGGTCTTTCACCACAATAATCCCTTTAGGGTTTTGTTTCCCTTTTCTATTTATAGCTAGGGCTAGCCGTCTTTTGTTTTCATGCTTGTATTGAGAAACTCTCGCAAGTGTCAATGAAGAAGGATTTATTACTTTGATCCGTTCATCAAAGTTGGGAGTTTTGTTCTTTTTCTATATAAAAGATCATTTTATTTCTATTCCTCTTAGTATTTGTTGGGTTTTGGTGAACCGATTGAGTCGATTCACATCATATACATAAGCTGTAAAATGCAGTACATGTTTTTGTATGTTTAACTTGCTAATCCAGATTATGAACATGCATAATACACATAACAAGGAAAGAATGAATAAACTGCACAATGTTGCCCATGTGTAACATGTAAACACAGTACTATTAATTTTACGATGAGAAATTACTTGTCCTCAAAACCGTTTCACTTTCACTAATAGAGTTAATAACTAAAGGGATTGTTTTAAGGAAATTGCAACTCTTCATCCAAAGAACCGAGTGCACTTCACTATGATCATTTACTTAAACATAAAATAACTATTACATGTAGGCATTGTCCTATGTTATCCCTAACAGGAGTTCCTTTTGGAGTTCTTACAGCTATGTTTTAGAGGTACAAGCAAGACTTCATGTTTCACTAACCTCTTCAGGTGTCATTGTCTGCATCAGATCCTCAATTCTACGTGCAAACTGGAACATTTTTTCAAATTGCTGCAAAAAAAACCATTTAGAACATTTTCAAAAATGTTACTTACGACATTAAATAGGAAAGTAACTGAGTCGAACAAATACCTAATTGAAAAGCACGATTAACAGTATTCTAGGAAGCAAGATAACACAGTATAAAAGATGGGGCACATACAATAAAAATGACCATAGTGATATGGCGTGTGCAAGCCTGTTCATAAGATTCACTTGCTTGATGGTAAAATTTAGCAAGTGTAGGAACAACGTTGGCTAAGTCATAAAAACTGCAATGGAGATAAACTCTTCTAGTTAGTGAACATTGTTTCAATGTAATATGTTTGGATATAGTCCTGTCAATCTCAACAATAACAACCAATGTTTCGTAAATGAGAGGGTAATAAATGAAACGCAAATCTTGATAACCTGTTCTGGAAAGAAGCATAGTTCTCTAAAAGTACAATATCAGCATACTTTGGATCACTCTGTGCAATCTTCTCTAAAGTCACAAACATTATACTGACCTGTAGCAAGAGAGAATCATTTTTAAGTAAGAAACACATTGAATAACTTAAATTCACAATATTGTCAGTGAGCCCAAATACAAATACAATGCCTTCCTAATACTTGGATTTTCTATGAATCAGCTTTAATTAATAATAGGAATGAATTTCGAAGAAATTATAGGAGATAACAAGATCTTCAACAAGTTTGCTTCCTAAGAAAGTATGAGAATAGGATCATATTTTAAATTTTCGTATGGAAGGGGAAAGGTACAGATAAGTTTCATGTATAAGCAAAGAGATGAACAAATAAGAAACTTTAGTAGGTTAAAGCATATTATCTGATCTTGATTTAGAGCACTAAACTTTTTTGTATGAAAACATTTCGTGTAAAGTTTCAGGTACATCGTTCCATGGTTTAAAATGTGGTAATCTTTGAGTATTGGTATTGGACAGGACAATCTTTGAGTATTGGTATTGGTGATTTTGCATGTTGTGGTCGTTCTGGATTGGAGTATAGGACTACCGAACTTGTAAACGAAATATTGTATGTAGTACCTATGAGTAGCTTAGACCAAATATGGCTTTCAGATTGAAATTAGAAACTAAACCGTTCTCTTGGCTTCTAAAAGCATCACACCTGTGGGTTTGGCAGCCGGCTGACTATATCCTTGGAGAGTCTATGATATCTTTTGCAATTAAAATACTAACATAGAAATCTTTGTGATTGATAATGCAGATCTCTTTTCAGAATGGTCATGCCTTTCTCTGTGGCTCACAAGCACACATATAGATGGATAATGAATCAAAATAGGTCCATACTTTCTTCCCTTCTAACTTGGTTTGAGAAGTCAGGCTTCTCTAAGTTCTCAAGTTATTTTGATATCCATTACCAAATATTTTATTAAAAGAAGTAGGGATTAATGAGATAAGTTGAAAGAAAGAAAGCCGTCACCTCGAAGACGAACCTTATTTGTTATATATTGCTATAATGTAATTACTAAATTAGCCAGTCCACCAGTGCCATCCCTGATATCTCATCTTCCCCAGTAGCCCTGAAGCCTGATAAAGGAGGTTGCTGACAGCAGTGTACGAGTTTACGACTTACTCTGATACCCTTGAAATGTACCCTCATTAAATCATATTCTATAATATAACTAGATACATTACGGACATAGTTTACTGTAGATGGTAAATTTGGTAATCTATACTTCTGAGTAATAATACCTTATATATGCACTGCTGTCCCCCCTAGCTCCAGCCAAAATGAGTCTTCTCCCATTAGAAGTTCAATTTCAGTGCTTTATGATCTTGATCCCCTCTCATATGTAAGTAGGTATCTTGGCCAGGGATTCTCTAGGTCAAAGCTCTATTACAGTGGCATATTTTCTCCTTCACAATGGTATCCTTACCTGGAATAAAGGGATTTATAGTTTTTGAGAAACGCATATAACATAGAGATAGTTCTAAACATATTATATGCAATATTGACTGTTCCCAACACTCCAACTTGCTGTATCTCCCTTCCCTCCTTAGAGCCATTGGTGGAACCTAGCTAGATAATGGTGTTGCCTCAGTGCTAATGATTCTGCTAGAAGCCTAGAAGTCAAGTTTTTGGAAATTCCAACCAACAAGCCTCTTGAAACTCTTATCCAGGAGAGTGTAGAGGTGGGTGGAAGTTACCCATTTTTTTAACAATTGCAGTTGATGCCAAAATTATGAAAGCCCACAAACACTTCTTTTGAACACTTCTTTTGAACATTTTGAGTCCCTTATCTTGCACTTTATGTTCCCTTTCCTTCAGTATATTAAATGAAACTAGATGGCTTTTGCTGGCTTTTCTCATAAATATATAAACATACCACTGAAGCTTGGATATTAGATGTTTTTATTACCGGTTGGAATGTAGAGAATATGCATACATAATGTTGCAAATATCATGGTCTCGGATAATAATTATTTATTTCATCACCGAGTTAAATATCATATATTGAATAATAGAAAAGGCAGTTTTAGTAAACAGTCTGGAGATTACTATAAATAAATATTGTCGAGATTTAATTTTATTTTTAAATGGTATTATCGCAGGATATGCAGTTAACCTGGTTTACATGCACACTTGTATACAAGAACAGAGGTCGTAACAAAGAGCAGTAAAACTAGAACTACTAGATTAATTGCCTAGTAAAAAAGCAGAAGATATTTTGCAACTATCTAGCAGTTCATAACAGCTAAGACAATCAGTGATACAACATTTGGATAGTTACATTCAATTGAACTCTGTAAACCTTGATACGTGTATTGGTAAACTCTTGTGGTAACAATGTTCTCTATGCAAATTGGATATGGTTTGCGTGTTGTAAGAAAAGAGGGATTAATAGAGGTGACACATGGGATGTTTGAATTTATCCTTGTACTTAGTGGTTCATAAAAATAACCTCTATAGCATATTATGTACATGTATAAGGTTTGACATAACATGAACATAAATCTGTATACTCTGATGCTCGTACAATGATAAACTCTTTTGTTGTGACAATGTTCACTATGCACATAGGATATGCTTGGCTTGTTTTAACATGTAAGAAAAGAGCGATTAACAGAGGTGACCCACATGGGATGTTTGGATGTAGATTTGTACTTCATATTAAGCAACTCATAAAGAATAACCCTATAACATATTGTACATGATATAAAGTTTGACATCACATACAGCATAGATCTTATTGCAAATGGAGACAGGCTACCAAATGTAGGCTTAGATATAATTCATATTTAGTGATTCATAAAGATTAACCTCTACATATTGTGTACACGACATAAGGTTTGACATCACATGCAACGCCCCCACATTTTTATTTTAATTAGTACTACCACACACACACACCCAATTCTCAAAAAAATAGGCACTTCTTCTTCTTCTTCTCTTTTCTTTTCTTTTCTTTGTTTTGTTTTGTTTTTTTTTGTTTGGGGGGGGGGGGGGGGGGGGGGGGGGGGGGGGGGGGGGGGGTGTTTAACTACAACTACGATTAACAGATTATGAAGAAGGGTTGAGGGGGGAGGGGGGGGTAGTGGAGATATGATTAGCAATTGGGAGGGGGTAAATACAAATAACTCTAGATCTGATTGCAAATGGATACATGGGCTACCAAATGTAGGTGTTATAGATCAGATCAGAGTTAGACTTAGATGTTCCAGAGGCCTCCTCAAACCTAGCCCACTGAGACTAGAGCTCGTGTGTCGATCCTAGTGGACCAGACCCATGGAAATTACATAGGTACAGTTTTCATGTCTTGCTCACTGCGGGACAGGTTCACGTTAGGTTTAGTCTGATTCTTAATTTAGTCATGCTCAAATCAAGTAAAATCATATAAAATAAAACTAAAGCTAATGGCTAATACCATAGTGCCGGACAAGAGAGCAATTAGTACTCACAATTTTTGTATAAGCTTGGTCAACCAAATCCCTCGACTGACCCTGTATATATTGCTCCATACGCGTCGCAAGAACAGCAAACCTATTTAAGAAGAAACATATGCTAAAATTAGTATACCCGTACATACATTCACAGACGTTCCTATCCTATCTTCTCAACTTTGACCTTTTGTATCTAGTAATTGTCCATAGTAGTTATCTTGTACTACTGAATATATTGTTTAATGAATGAAATTTTGCTGGGAACTTTGATCCCATCCTTTATATGAACAAAAGTAACATCAATGAAAGCCAAAACAAAACTGACATATATTCACTTTTCAGCATTACATGACAAGAAATTCACCCATCTGCATAGTTGAGTTTAACAAAATCTCAATGCGATGAAAAAGAATCAAACTAATAATGCTATTAATAAATTCAAATTGATGTATGGGAAGTAGAATAGAATAACCAATACATACTAAAATGTCACTTGAGTAGCTAAAGAAATTACTCGATAACAAGTAAAAATACCACTTAATTAGAGCAGCTAATTGCTGACTTTTGGTCTCTCACTGAAACGAAGAAACCTTAAAGAAGCACTTTATACCCAACCACCATATAACTAAGAAACATGTTGGAGAGTTCTACTTGAATCTCCTTTATTCAACATCAATGACAAAAGGTTACAACTAATATACATTTTCAGTGTGGATGCAGTAATTTGCCATCACTTAGCGAAACCAATATAATGGGATTGATAACGCAATATACTCAGGAAAGTAAGCACACAATGTAACCTGAATATACAAGTCGTGACTTATTCCTATGTTGAGTATCATACATAGATATACAACTCATGCTTTGTTCTGATTTTGCCTGGTTTGTTGAATAAGAAACCAATGCCTTCTAGAAGTGTTTGGATAGGGTGAGACTTGAGACAGAGATGAAGTTGCCTGTGATAAGGGTATTCAAAATTTCTACTTCTGAAAGAACTTTGGAATTCATGGAATATTTCTCCAAGGAATAATATTTTCCATTTGGCCTCACAATTCTAACAAACAACTGCTCCATGTTACTAACTTTAAGAACACTCATCCAAGCCCTCCCCATCAGGATGGGGTTAGGTAGGGAGCAAGGGAAAGTTCTACAAAAGATTGGCATAGTTTTTATGACTGTCTATCAACTTGATGTCAACCTTCCTGTTGGTGCTGAAGTCCTAATTATGGTAATTATAAGCAAGAGAGGGCCTTGGGATAATACCTACAAGGATATTGGAAGGTAGATCAACCTACCTTCTTCCTTGGGTAGTTTGTTGAGAATGGTTCAATAGGGACCTAAAATAGCACAATAAATGGAATAAACTTAGTTGGACTAATCTCCAACTCCTAGGGAAGTCCCAAAGACAAACACAGGCCTTAGAAATATTCAACTCAATTAACTAATGCTATGGCATTTTTATTGACTACATTAACCTTGGGATATATGCTAGAACTCCAATCTGTCTCACACTGCGTTCAGTCCTCTCAATCTGATGGCAAGCTTCATCAACAAACTGCAAAGATGACAAACAATTAAATTTGAGAGATGAGTATCAGTTTCCCTGAAGAAAGAGAACCACATAAAAATATAAGATAGTAACCAATGAAAACCTTTACAAACTGCATTGCAATACGAGTCTCTAGGTCATCAAGTAATAAACGGACAAATCCAGCAGTGTCAGCTTTTTGTCCTGAATGGTAGCGTTCTGTAATTCCATGCATTGAGATGCAGCGTAAAGGATCAATTCTGTATGCCCAATCTACCAGTGCGTAGAAGTCTTCCTAAAAGGATATAAATAGAGAACTAAGTTAAAGGAGAAAAAGTTTTGAGTGCATATGGAGGACACCAAATTCTGCTACTAGTTTTCTAGATTGCACAGTAATACTGTTTTATCCCAATCAGCTAAGTAAATCATCCTTAATTTGCAAAAGGTTACTAAAATTTGACCTGGATACCATCAAGCAACTCTTGGAGCGACTCGTTTAAGCTTCCCAACTCAGCAGCATTATTACCTGAACAAAAAAAATACAAGATATTATGTCATCCAGAAAAATATGCAAAACAAAGTATGGAATTGAATATCAACTCTAAAATCTAGAACTTGATATGCCAAGTTCAATTCATAAAGTAAACAAAAATGATAATAAGTTCAACATCATTGCCTTCAGAATGGGTATGACTTGGATTGTCATCTTTTGAGTCATTAGTATTAGCACCAACGACTGTCGGGACTTCAAAACACATAAAATGTGCAAAAAATGAACTCTGTGGTATAAAATATCAAAATAAGTTTCAGTACCCATATACTATGAACTTAAATTTATTAAAATATGCATCAGAGAACAAGCCATATTACCTCATCTACTAGGAGAGGAATGAAAGTTGTAAGCATCTTTGAATATGCTTCAGAAATAGTAGAAGTATCACTATTTGCTGCCTGATTTGAGCCTCCGAAAATTTCAAGTGAAATTATCGGACTTCTTGGTACCTTAGTACTAGCACGAAGTTCATTGGAATATTCTCGAGCCTGCAAAACATGAAATGCAAAGTAGGCTACCATTTACAATGACACACAGTAACCTCTATTAAAATTACGATACTTGATACTATCAAGTGTTCAAGTCAAGGATACTACAGCCTTTACATTGATATTCTTGTCTGGTTTTACATTCATTCAAATATTCCATCTAGAAAGATCAAAATAAATAATGGCATAGGTATGAGCAACAATGTTAACCCCCCATAATAAGTGGGGGCCATAGGGCTCACGATGTTTGCAGACCACACACACACAAGTAACTGGCAAACTTTACCAGCACATGAGACTGATTAACAAGACTTGGATAACAACATGATGGATATGGATATGAAAAAGAGAAGTTTACTGTCTGTTTCATACATATATTTTTCATAAAAGCCACTTGCATTTGTACATCTAGAAAGTTAGGTGGAACATAGGGACAATCCTAAAGTGCCAAAGTTATCTTCTTCTGCACAGTATGGTATGTTTGTCATGTCTCTGTATGTGTGAAAAAAGAGAAAAAAGCATGCCTAAGATCATCAGTTTTCTTACTGACCTCTCGGCGAAGTAGCAGATTGAGGGCATGACAGTAAGCTTTCCTTATAGGTCCCATGCAATTCTTGTCAAGACTCTGAGTGCAAGGTCAACAACAAATTAGAGACACCAAAAGTAACAAACTTTGTTCAAAAGACAGATCCTCAAACGGAAAGAACCTTTAATTGCTGCAACAGCCTTGCATAACTTCTGCATCTGAACCTCAACTCTGCATGGTCAGGCCTCTTTAGTTGACCTCGCTGGATGCATCGAGAGGAAAACCTCAGACTATAGTTTACAGCACAGTGAAATGTAGGATTAAATTGATACAGAAACAAGCAATGAAAAAAAAAATATTACCTGAGAATAGAAGCTGTTATCACTCAACAACAAATCCACCAAAGTGGCAAAAAAATCTATCAAAAATTCTGATGCCCTCCGAGTAAAAGTTTTTCTTAATTTTTCTAATTCTGCTCGTTTTTCTCTAACCTGCAACAAAAGAAAGTAATTTACTACGTAAAGGGTACCAAGGAAAATTTAGTGAAGTAATAATGACTAATGCCTCCATTTATGCCAGTTAACTGAATCTCTGTTATTCTCTGATGATTGAATCTGCAAAACCATATTTTAAGAAGGGTCATATTCTTTTCTTTATACAAAATATATATATATTTTTTGGAATAAGGGTGAATTTATTCCTCGCATATAGCGGAAAAGGTATTAAAGTACAACATCACAACTCTCCATGCCCCAAATAATAATATTATGGGGCCATTACAGATACATCGAATTCTATATTATGTAGAATTCCAATAGGGGGGTAGTCAAGTCCTCAAAGATACGTCTGTTCCGCTCCTTCCAGATGTGCCAAACAGACGCAACAAGACGAACTCTAGCTCTTCTAGCCCACCCCGGATCCCGGCCTCTGTGATCTCGGATCCAGCTGAGAATGCTCCGGATATCTCGATCCACCCCAACTCCTCCTCTCAGCTGTGCACACTGCTCAGTCCAAATGTGCCAGGTCATCGGACAAACAAAGAAGAGATGTCCCATAGATTCATTTTCCTCATTACATAGCACACATTTGGCATCCGGAATCTGCATCCCAAACCGGAGGAGTCTGTCTCTCGTCATCAGTCTACCCCGGAGAAGACGATATGCACATAGTTGCATTTTCCGTGCAACGCCCTTGCCCCATATGAAGTCCACCTCTTCATCCCGGTCGTGGTGGGTCCGAACCAAGTCGTAGCAGCTACGAAAACAAAATAGACCTGACCCGCCCCCCAAACCTGGGCCGGCCCAGCTCCATGAGTCCTCCGCCTGGCTAGCGTCAATAGTAACAAGGTGGATCTCCTCGGCAAGCTGAGCAGTATATGGATATCCTTCTGGCCTCCAAACTCCATCTCTGATGATCCGACTACATGTGAGCCCCCTGCCCGCTTCTCTGTCCAGCTGTCCTCCCAATATCTCGAGTAGGGATCTGGAACCCAACCAAGGATCTAGCCAAAGGTCGGTAGTCGTCCCATCCTTCATGTGCCTGCAGATAGCGGTCTGGAGCACCAGTCTACACCTCAGGATGGCCTTAAACGTGACCGAGAAATTGTTGTCTATCCTGCAGGCCCAGAAGTTGGTCCTCCTCAGGTATCTGTTCGCCATCCAATCCGCCCAGAGCGACCCCCCTTGATGAATCTCCGGGCCATCTTCAAACAAGCTGCCTTCCTAACCGCATGGAGAGGCCTCAACCCAACTCCTCCTTCCTCCCGAGGCCGACATAACTGGTCCCAGGATATCGCATGTATCTCTCCCCTCCAGATGAAGTTAGCACAAATGGCCTCCACTTTCCGAATAGTAGCCGTAGGGATCTGGATAGACTGGAGCCAGAACATCGTGATGCCTGCAATAACCGAACGCACCAACTCAATCCGTCCGCCAAATGATAGTCCCGCCGCTTGCCAGCCTTCCACTCTCCTCTGAGCAAAGTCCACCAAGCTGTGACAATCCTGCTCTCGGGCATAGTTGACCGTCAGCGGGACCCCCAGGTATTTCACTAGGAGCTCGCCCCTGTCCACTCATAAAGCGAAGGCTCTCTCCTCCTGAAGTGTACACCGGGAGCTGAAGTAGACTCTGCTCTTCTTCCGGTTTAGCTGGAGCCCAGAAAGCCGTCCGAACTCCTCCATAATGTCAGAGAGCGCTCTCATTCCCCGCATGGAAGGCTGGAGTAGCACTAATAAGTCGTCAGCATAAATCAAATAGGATACAACTGGACTCACCAACCGAAAAAGGGGAACGATCCTCTTGCTATGCACTGTCGTATCCATCATACAAGTAAAGTACTCCATCACCAAGGTAAATAGATACGGGGAGAGGGGGTCGCCCTGCCTCAACCCCCTGTTGCTACTGAAGTAGCCATGCAGCGTGCCCTGGATGAGGACTGAGAAAGTAGGGGAGCAAATGCACTCCCTCACCCTCGCAACCCACCTCTCGTCGAACCCCATGGCAAGCATCAAGTGACACAGGAAGTCCCGATTGACCGTATCATATGCTTTCCGGAGGTCAAGTTCCACACAAGCCTTCATCCCCCCAGGTTTGCTGAACTCCCTCACCATCTCGTGAGCTAGCAGGCTGTGCTCCGCTATCGACCGGCCCTTGATGAACGCTGCTTGATTCTGGGACACCAATCCCTGCATAATCCCCTCCATACGCCTGCACATAAGATGAGTGATAATCTTGTAAAGAAAATTACAGCAAGCTATGGGCCGAAAATCTGCAAGTGAGGTCGCTCCCTACTTCTTAGAAACCAGCGTCAAGAATGTGTGGTTCATCCCCTTCAGAAGCAGGCCCTCCACAAAGAACTCCTGAACCGCTGCCAGAACAGGTGCCTTAAGCACATCCCAGTGTCGCTTAAAGAACCCTGAAGAGAAGCCATCAGGCTCAGAAGCTTTGTTGGGATTAGCCTTCATCACAATGTCTTCCACCTCCTCCATCCTCACCGGTGCCAAAAGCAGACTGTTCCCATGGCGGATCACCAGTCTCTTCGTGACAAGAGCAGGGAACGTGCTAGAGTAGTCTGTCTGTTGATATAAGTCAGTGTAAAATCTGACGGCCTCCTCCTGAATCTCCACCGGGTCTCCTACAAGACGCCCCTCAGCATTTAGAAGTCTGGGAATGTTGTTCCGGTGCTGACGGGTGCGGATCACATCATAGAAGAATTTGGTGCACCGATCTCCATCTTTGAGCCAAGTGCATTTAGCCCTCTGCGCCGCACTGATCTCCTCCTGCAGTCTCATGATGCTGACCTCCTCAATCAGGATCTTCTCCTTAGCCGTCAGCTCCCCATTCAGAATGTCAGTTTGTAGGGCCACCTGAGTGTCCCGAAGCTCGGCTTCCTTATCCGCCAGAGAAGTCCACGGTCTCGTCTTCACCCACCCCCTGATGACCCGCTTGAGCTGCTTGAGCTTGTGAACCATGCGGAACTGGGCCATGCCTTCCCGGAAGTGCTGCATCTCTCCCATAACCACCTCCTCATATCCTACCGACAGATACCAGCTGTTGTTATACCGAAACGGCATCGCCCTCAAAGTGGGTCTCTCACAGAGACCAACCCGGATAGGAGAATGGTCGCTAGTACTGTAGTGCCCCGTCCCTACATCGTGCCCCGTTGTTCGTCCACGGGGTGCGCGAGAAAGGAACACTGTCGCTATCGACTCGGTCGAGACCGATAGGTCGGGATCGATCGAATCGATCGAACGGGAACGGTTGAATTAAGATCCATTCCCCGTTATGGAATGGCTTCTTCGGAACCAAGTCCCATATTCAGCGGGCTGCGCCTCAAGGATTGACTCTGCGGCTGAGTCGGGAGAGACCTCTCGTTGCTCTGCTTTTCACGCCGCTTGCGTTGGTTTTGGTTTTGTTTTCTGAATGCGTTTTCGTGAATGTTTTCGATGGTTTTCATGGCTTACGTTTCGAACTTCGCATTCGTATCGAATTTTCTTGAATAACACAGTGTTCTAATCGGTTGCTTGTGCGATTTCAGGTGATCGCGTAGGCAACGTCTAGCGCGGCCAACCAGTTTCTCGCCTCAAGTAAGTGCTAAGGTGAGTGGCTGACCCTTCTTCCCTCGACCCTCTTCTCTAATACATTATCAATCCTAGACATGTGCTATGCTAGAGGTAATGAAACGACATGAATGATATTTCGATGAACGGTCACACGACGTCCCACGAACACGAACTATACAGATGCTTGTCATACAATATTATCGTGCTTGCAATTATCAAATCATATAGAACCGTGCTAAGGAAAGGATGAATCGATTAAATAACTGTCGCAACGATACTATAAGAGGTACCTTGAAATAACAAATTAACTTAGCACGGTCATGGACAACTTGTCGACAAGGGCGATTGTTTCTTCGGACGGTATCCCGAGGCCACGGGACCGTTCCGGCCTAGGAAGAAACACGGATAGCTATGCCGGATGCATGCCACGGTGGGCAGTGGCTTTCAACGGAACTCGCTACCAGCGCTGAAGGACCTCTGTCTACCAAGCTATATGTCCAGGATGGCTTGTCATGCCAGTGACCTTCACGAACGCACTCAATTATGTATTATTATTATCAACATGACAGAGAAGAACATGGTAAGTTTACGCTACGACGGCGCGCTCTGCCGGGGGTAAGATCTATCGTCATTATTCGGTTGTGCTTTCAAATATAAGTTTGAATTGAGTAGGATGGCTAGCAACTTCATTAAATATTTGCATGCACGCTCACTTGAATTCTTCAACAAATGAGAGCACGGGATTTAAATTGCCACGCACCAGCACAAAGTGTAAAGTGCTGACCCTCGCTCTCAACAGGTACTCGGGACCAGGATAGCGTGCCAAAGAACTGAAGACGACGCTCCTTTCTTTTGAAGCCCTGCTAGAGCGAAGGCTAGCTCTGCAACATTTTGAAGACTCCGACCCAACTGCATCATGAGTCACAAACTCTCGCCGATTCCAGGTCTTAGAGAGTCATTTTGATGTTTGTAAAAAGGGATGTAAATGTATGGAATGACTATCTCATCGATGTCGGTTGTAAGCCCGCGAGGCCTCTTTTGTAATCGAGTCTGTAACCTACTTATTATCAATGAAAATGCAAGTTCCCTTTTATAAATCAATGTGTTCAATTTCTCTGCGTAATCTTAAATATGTTGTTGTTTCGGATAACCTTATGAACCGCCTTATGCAAGCGCAACTTAGGCTTGCACGGCATCACGTCCGGGGGACGACTATCGATTCTATCGAATCGGGGCGTGACATAATGGTATCAGAGCACGGCTTTACGTCCTTGGCCTCCAGTGTCGAGTTTTTAGTCTCAAAATCGTTGGTCACGTGTTGATGAGATATGTCGTTCCATACGAGTGAGCCCGCAATAAGTTTGGTGACTAATATATTTTGCCTCCAAAATTCCAGAAGGCACGTCGGTGAACGTGGCGGCGAACGAAGAAAGTGCTTCGAGCGGCTCGAGTAGCTCGAGACCCGGACCCTCGAACGATGCCATGGAGCGGATGTTGCGCATGCTGGAATCGCAACAACGACAAGCTGAGGAGAGTCAACGCCAGAATGAGCAACATCGACGGCAGGCGGAGGCACGTCAAACTCAGTTCGAGGCCCGATTCGAAGCACAATTCAAGTTGCAGCAGAAGCAGCTTGATACTCTCCAGCAGATCGTTCAGACGGTGGTGGCCAACAACAACAACAACTCCGCGACAACCCATGCCGTAACCGAGCCTGCGGTCAGACAAAGCGAAGTCGATCCGGAGGCACCCGAGCCTACACATGCAGCACCGAGAAGTTCTAACTTCGACGTGTCGAAATTCACAAAGAGTTGTCGTACTTCCTTCAACGGCACGGAAGATCCGTCCTTGGCGATCGACTGGTTAAAGGAACTGGAAGACAAGTTCGAGCTGCTGGGCGTTGAAGAGTCCAAGAAAGTCGCATGCGCTCAACTTCTACTCCAGTCGAACGCGCACGACTGGTGGGCCGTGCAAAAAGCGAGCGATCAGACGCGACGACGAGACAACGGCAATTTCTTGGGCCACCTTCCGCGAGGCGTTCGAGATCGAGTACCTCCCCGAAGCCGTTCGACAAGAGAAGGAAAATGAATTCATGCAGCTAAGGCAGGGGAACAAGACGGTGCGGCAGTACGCGGCAGAGTTCAACAAGTTAGCCAAGTTTGCTGGAGAATTCTTGCCCTCCCTGGCGAGTCGTGCTCGACGGTTTGAAGTGGGTCTACGACCATCCATCTACGCCCATGTGTCCGTTCCACAATACAAAACGATGGGGAGTCTCTCAACCACGCCCTCCGCCTTGAACGCCAATATCCTCCAGGTGCTGCCGGCGCTGTGCATACCTACAATCACAAACGCCCAAGCCACGCGGGAGGAAACAACGTGACCAAGCGTCCGAACAACGGGCACCAGGGCGGACAACAGGTGCGGAACCAGGGACCTCACTGCACAAAATGCAACCGGAACGGGCATCTCGCCGTCGACTGTGAAGTTCAAAATGGCGGATGTTTCATTTGCGAAAAAAGGGGTCACTTTCATGGAGATTGCCCGAAGCGTAGAAGAAACAACTTGGACGCGCCTCAGCATCCACAGCACCGTCCGGGGAATCAAGTTCCGGCACCTCGAGCACCTCAACCCGCACCACAAAATGGCCAAGACCGTCGCCCCAATGCCCAGGGCCGCGTCTATGCCATGACTCGAGATGAAGTGCTTGCTTCAGATACGGTCGTGACAGGTATACTTAGTTTCAATAATGTGCCTGCTCGTGTACTATTTGATTCAGGTGCTTCACATAGTTTTATATCGGCGGACTTTGCCGCCGAGCACAAATTTCCGATAATATCACTAGATCTCGACCTTAGCGTGAGCACACCTTCGGGCACACCGATACTCACTAATTTAGCCTGCGCCGACGGGATTATCTGTATCGGCGGTCAAAAGATCGGTCTTGACGTGATAGTCCTAGACATGAAGGACTTCGATATCATTCTGGAAATGGATTGGCTCGGGCCGTGCAACACAACCATAGACTGCGCTAGAAAGACGGTCACCTTCCGCATTCCTGGAGTGCCTGAATTCTGCTTTTCGTGTGGTGAGGCGTCGTCGACCTGTATGCTGATTTCGGCGATTTCTGCTCGGAGGATGCTGCATTCTGGGTGCGAAGGCTATCTGGCGTCCGTCCGAGACATGCGACAGGATGGTGCAAACGCGGGTCAGACCGACGTTGTGGCAGAATTCTCCGATGTGTTCCCGGACGAGCTACCCGGCATGCCCCCCGATCGAGAAATCGAGTTCAGCATCGATACATTTTTCGATACTCGACCGATTTCCAAGGCCCCGTACAGAATGGCTCCAGCCGAGCTGAAGGAACTCAAGGTCCAGCTACAATAGTTACTCGATAAAGGGTTTATTCGGCCTAGTGTTTCACCGTAGGGAGCGCCCGTATTGTTCGTGAAGAAGAAGGATGGGTCCATGCGTCTGTGCGTCGATTACCGAGAGCTGAACAAGGCCACCATCCGGAACAAGTACCCATTGCCCCGCATAGACGACCTATTCGATCAACTGCAAGGCGCCTCGGTATTTTCGAAGATTGATCTCCGCTCAGGCTATCATCAACTCAAGATCAAGTCAGACGACGTGCAAAAGTCCGCCTTTCGCACTCGTTACGGCCACTACGAGTTCCTGGTGATGCCATTCGGCCTGACGAACGCTCCTGCCGCCTTCATGGATCTGATGAATCGGGTATTTCAACCCTTTCTTGATAAATTTGTGGTAGTCTTTATTAATGATATTCTCGTCTACTCGAAGGACAGGGCGCAGCATGCAGATCATCTACGGGCCGTGCTCCAGACACTTCGAGAACATGAGTTGTACGCGAAGCAGAGTAAGTGAATTTTGGCTCAGCAGCGTATCCTTTCTTGGTCACGTCATTTCGTCCGAAGGCATTGCAGTCGACCCAAAGAAAGTGAAAGCTGTTGCTGATTAGAAGCGGCATGCGTCTGCTAGTGAGATTCGAAGCTTTCTTGGTTTGGCGGGATACTACCGACGCTTCGTGAAAGACTTCGCGAAGATTGCATCGCCACTGACTCGCCTCACTCAAAAGGGAGTCGTATATGAGTGGTCGGATGACTGTGAAGCTTCATTCCAGGAGCTAAAACAGCGACTGATTTCGGCACCTATACTCGCACTTCCGGATGGGCCAGAGGGTTTCCAGATATTCAGCGATGCTTCAGGCCAGGGCTTGGGATGTGTGCTCATGCAGCGAAACAAGGTGATATCCTTCGCCTCCAGACAGTTAAAGCCGCACGAGAAGAACTATCCTACGCACGACTTGGAGTTAGCGGCGATTGTGTTCGCGTTGAAATTATGGCGTCACTATCTATATGGCGTGGCGTGCGCAATCTATACCGACCACAAGAGCCTCAAGTATCTCTTCACCCAGAAGGAATTGAACTTGCGACAGAGGTGCTGGCTCGAACTGATCAAAGACTATGACTTGACGATCGACTACACTCCGGGTAAGGAAAATGTTGTGGCGGACGCTCTAAGTCGAAAATATCTTGCCGCGCTATCCGTCAACCGCAGACTACTACAAGATCTAGAAGAAATGGGCATCGATCTCCGGGTTCGATTCAGGGATATACGGTTGGCGCAGCTGCAGTTAGAGCCGAGTTTGCTGAAAAAGATCATGGCCGCTCAGAAGGATGATCCATACCTGAAGAAAGTGTGCGAGCGAATTTCGACAGGTAGTGCGACCGACTTTGCGGAAGATAAGACCGGCGTGCTGAGAATGAATGGCCGACTATGTGTTCCGGATGATTCAGAACTACGAAAGGAGATAATGTCGGAGGCGCATTATACGAAATATACCTTGCATCCAGGCAGTACCAAGATGTATAAGGACCTCCGCACGACCTTCTGGTGGCACGGGATGAAGAGAGATGTGGCGCTCTTCGTGTCGCAATGCATGGCCTGTCAGCAGGTGAAAGCTGAGCATCAGCGACCGGGCGGGGAGATGCAGAACCTTGCCATTCCAGAGTAGAAGTGGGATCATGTCACGATGGACTTTATTGTTGGCCTACCGAAGACACCACGGGGGAGCGACGTCATATGGGTCATCGTCGATCGACTAACCAAGTCAGCGCACTTTATTGCCATCAAAGTTACTTGGAGCGTTGATCGCCTGGCGCAGATTTATCTTGACGAGATAGTACGGCTGCACGGAGTTCCAGTATCCATCGTCTCTGATCGGAATTCACGGTTCATGTCGCGGTTCTGGAGTAGCCTTCAGTCGGCGCTGGGTACCAAGTTGCAGTTCAGCTCAGCTTACCATCCTCAGATCGACGGCCAAACGGAGCGCGTTAATCAGATTCTCGAAGACATGCTACGGCTCTGCGCAATTGACTTCAAATCAAGCTGGGACGTCCACCTACCGCTGGCGGAATTTGCATACAACAATAGCTATCAGTCCAGCATCCAAATAGCGCCGTATGAAGCTTTGTACGGCCGGAAGTGCAGATCGTCCATTTGCTGGGATGAAGTCGGGGAACGGCAGATACTCGGCCCGGAGCTGGTGGAACAGACTGTGGAAAAGGTCAAGCTAATTCGGGAAAGACTGAAGATTGTACAGAGTCGGCAAAAGGGCTACGCCGACACCCATCGAAGACCGCTTGAGTTCCTGGTGGGCGATCATGTATTCCTGAAGGTGTCGACCATGCGAGGAGTTACTCGGTTCGGCGCGAAGGGAAAGCTGAGTCCGAGCGGGTCGCCCAGTAGCCTATAAAATTGCCCTACCGCCGGCGCTTGAAGGTGTGCACAATGTCTTCCACGTCTCCCAACTGCGGAAGTACGTGCACGACCCTAGCCACGTGGTGGATTTTGGCCAGCTGGAGCTAAAGTCCGACTTATCCCACGTTGAAGAGCCCGTTCAAATCTTAGAACGCAAGGATAAGCTGTTGCGGAATAGGGCGATCCCTCTCGTCCGCGTACTCTGGAGGAACCATGCGGCAGAAGAGTCGACATGGGAACTCGAGTCAGAGATGAAGGAGAAGTTTCCTTCATTTTTTTCGTAGAGGTAGGTTATGTTCTTAAGTTTCGAGGACGAAACTTTTTCTTAGTTGGTTATGGTATAGTGCCCCGTCCCTACATCGTGCCCCGTTGTTCGTCCACGGGGTGCGCGAGAAAGGAACACTGTTGCTATCGACTCGGTCGGGACCGATAGGTCGGAATCGATCGAATCGATCGAACGGGAACGGTTGAATTAAGATCCATTCCCCGTTATGGAATGGCTTCTTCGGAACCAAGTCCCATATTCAGCGGGCTGCGCCTCAAGGATTGACTCTACGGCTGAGTCGGGAGAGACCTCCCGTTACTCTGCTTTTCACGCCGCTTGCGTTGGTTTTGGCTTTGTTTTCTGAATGCGTTTTCGTGAATGTTTTCGATGGTTTTCATGGCTTACGTTTCGAACTTCGCATTCGTATCGAATTTTCTTGAATAACACAGTGTTCTAATCGGTTGCTTGTGCGATTTCAGGTGATCGCGTAGGCAACGTCTAGCGCGGCCAACCAGTTTCTCGCCTCAAGTAAGTGCTAAGGTGAGTGGCTGACCCTTCTTCCCTCGACCCTCTTCTCTAATACATTATCAATCCTAGACATGTGCTATGCTAGAGGTAATGAAACGACATGAATGATATTCCGATGAACGGTCACACGACGTCCCACGAACACGAACTATACAGATGCTTGTCATACAATATTATCGTGCTTGCAATTATCAAATCATATAGAACCGTGCTAAGGAAAGGATGAATCGATTAAATAACTGTCGCAACGATACTATAAGAGGTACCTTGAAATAACAAATTAACTTAGCACGGTCATGGACAACTTGTCGACAAGGGCAATTGTTTCTTCGGACGGTATCCCGAGGCCACGGGACCGTTCCGGCCTAGGAAGAAACACGGATAGCTATGCCGGATGCATGCCACGGTGGGCAGTGGCTTTCAACGGAGCTCGCTACCTGCGCTGAAGGACCTCTGTCTACCAAGCTATATGTCCAGGATGGCTTGTCATGCCAGTGACCTTCACGAACGCACTCAATTACGTATTATTATTATCAACATGACAGGGAAGAGCATGGTAAGTTTACGCTACGACGGCGCGCTCTGCCGGGGGTAAGATCTATCGTCATTATTCGGTTGTGCTTTCAAATATAAGTTTGAATTGACTAGGATGGCTAGCAACTTCATTAAATATTTGCATGCACGCTCACTTGAATTCTTCAACAAATGAGAGCACGGAATTTAAATTGCCACGCACCAGCACAAAGTGTAAAGTGCTGACCCTCGCTCTCAACAGGTACTCGGGACCAGGATAGCGTGCCAAGGAACTGAAGACGACGCTCCTTTCTTTTGAAGCCCTGCTAGAGCGAAGGCTAGCTCTGCAACATTTTGAAGACTCCGACCCAACTGCATCATGAGTCACAAACTCTCGCCGATTCCAGGTCTTAGAGAGTCATTTTGATGTTTGTAAAAAGGGATGTAAATGTATGGAATGACTATCTCATCGATGTCGGTTGTAAGCCCGCGAGGCCTCTTTTGTAATCGAGTCTGTAACCTACTTATTATCAATGAAAATGCAAGTTCCCTTTTATAAATCAATGTGTTCAATTTCTCTGCGTAATCTTAAATATGCTGTTGTTTCGGATAACCTTATGAACCGCCTTGTGCAAGTGCAACTTAGGCTTGCACGGCATCACGCCCGGGGGACGACTATCGATTATATCGAATCGGGGAGTGACAAGTACCTGCCGCCAGACCTTCCGCCACCGAGTTCGGGAGCACCTGAACCACTCACTATTGTCCAAGGCCCGATCCAACTGACAAGCAATACGATTATAAGTAGCCTTGTTGTGCCAGGTCCAAATATGTCCAGCTCGCTCCAGCCCCCGCATACCTGACCTAAGCAGACATCTCTGGAAGTCGTATAAAATCGAGTCCGGGACAGGACGGCCTCCCACCTTTTCTTGACGAAGCAACATAGCATTGAAGTCCCCCATGATGAGCAGAGGAAGATGCATGTTGTCCGTCATATGACCCATAAGCACAATATCCTCCCATAAAGCCTCCCGGAGTCTCCGGTCATTGTGCCTATATACAGCACCCAGGATGAATCGGAACCCACATTTGTTCTCGAAAGTAACACCGATGAGTTGTTCTGATTTATGAATCTGTACCCCCGCCCAGCTACCTGTGTTCCACCTAACCCAGATCCTTGCCATACCGCAAAGATCTAAGTTGTGAATGTGATCCCAGGCTGCCGGAGTCCGACGCGAGAGCATAGCGGCCCCTCGAATCTTCGTCTCCAGCAGAATAGCAATGTCACATGACTCTCTCCTCAGAACCTCTCTAATCTCCCTCCATCGTCTAATGGAACACCCCCCCTAATCTTCCATGTTAGGACCGACATCTAAATAAAAGATGAGGGGTCCCCCTGGAACTCATCTGGATCGACACTCGAGGGAAGTGTCTCATCCGCCTGATCCAAGACTGCATCTACCATGGAGGAAGGGGCAAGATGTGCCTGAATCCTGCTAAGAGTAAGTGCCCAGTCAGGATTGGCTTCGGTCTGGTCATCCATATCCCTCGCCTGGGGAATATCCTCCATAGTGGCCGGAGCGTCTCTTCCTGCTGCTGTATACCATAAGTGCCGGGGAGTCCGCCACCACCATCTGACCACTATCAGCCGCACTCATACCCCTGATCACCATAGTCCTCTGTGACCTGAACAGAACCAGTGCACCCTGCATGCTCTCCTGTCTCTGCGGCGATCCTGTTTCCAGCCTCTTATCAATCTCCAAAACTGTGTCTTCCTCCATCTGTCTGTCTGGCGCCGTCTCCCCAGACAAGTGACTGGGAGCCGTCACCTTCTCTGGTGCCTCCGTCTGAACCGTCTACGTCCGAGGTGCCTCCGTCTGGGCCGCCTGTGGCCTGGCGGCCTCCTTTTTCTTGTATTTGCACGCACTGGTAATGTGCCCAAAGCACTCGCAGTAAGAACACATGGGTGGGACCCAATCATACTCCATCGACTGTGTCAGAACCTCTCCAGACGGAACCTGATACTCAAGCATGCTCGGAAGCTCCGAGCCTGCCTTGATCTCCACGAAGACCCTGACGTACATAAGTCTGGTACGGAAAGCAGTGGCCTCATCTGCTTTGATCGGCTTCCCCACGAGGCTGGCGAGTCTCATGAGGAGTGGGATGCTCCAATATTTTACTGGGAACTTGGGGAATCGGATCCAGACGGGGATGGCATTCAACACTTCCTTCTCACACCTCAGCTCCGGTGTCCATTCCTTCAATATAATGAGTCTCCCATCAAACGACCATGGCCCTCCCTGCAAAATTCTGGTCACATCCTCCGCCAGCCCAAACTTGACATAATAAAATCCACTCCCGGGAGAATAATTCCATGATGCCTTTGGGCCTCCAGACTCTCTCCGCATAACTCCGGATTTGGCCATAGAACGGCTTGTCCCCTAACACATATAGCACCAAGGTGTTCTTCCAGAAATCAGAAACCTCCGCTATTTCCTCTGCAGGGAAGTAAGCCCTGAGTCCTCCCCCAACCGCCATCGGGGTAACATATTCCATTGACAGCGGGCTTTTCGACTCCACTGGAGTGCACACCTCCTTCCATGACCGAGGCCTCTGCTCCTCAGAGGGGGTCCTGGTTGGAGGTTTCGCAGCTACCGGGCCCTGCCTACCAGTATCGACGACAATACCCTTTCCCTTCTCAGCCACCGTCGCCTTAGGCCGCCACCCAGGCACAGTACGAACCATATTACCCCCTCGACGATGGGGATCGACTGTGGCTCTTGGAGGCCGGCTCCCAGAATTCCCTTGGTTCTGAACCCCTCGTCGCCCTCCGGCCCGTCGTCGCACCACCGTCTGCCAGCCTGCCTCTCCAGTCCCGTCCGCCACCGGCGTAGATCCCGACCCGAATTCAAAAACTGGTGTCGTATCTCCACCCGCTCCTGAACCCCCAACCGTGGGGGTCCCGATGAGTCCAGCCGACCCCTCCCGCCGTGGTGCTTCCCGCCGCCGCCCGGCCCCTTGCCCGATCCGCCGGCGCCCGACCCCCTCCCCCCACCAGGGGGGTCCAACCCCCCCCCCCCTCCTCTGTTGCCCGACCCCCCCCCCCCTCCGCCTGGGGGGGTCACTGTGCTTCCGCCGCCGCCTGGGGGGTCCGACCCCCCCTGCCCTTGTCGCCCGACCCATCCCCCCTCCGCCTGGGGGGTCGCCGTGCTTCCGCCGCCGCCTGGGGGGTTCGACCCCCCTGCCCTTGTCGCCCGACCCCCCCCCCCTCCGCCTGGGGGGGTCGCCGTGCTTCCGCCGCCCGTCCAGAAGAGCTGCCCGCCCCCTCCCTTCCCACCTTTCCTCCGGAACCCTCCCTCGAGAGGGTCTGGGGGACGGGGGGGGGGAGCCAGGGAAACCCTAGATGCATCGCGGTCGCAAGGCACCATCGAGTCTTTTTCATATATTTATATATATATATATATATATATATATATATATATATATTGTAGAAGGTAAATATTATTGATCAACGATAATTACAACATAGAACTATCCCAGATTACAAAATGAGTCATATGGGGTCTAAGAAATCTATGTCAACATATATATTTCTTATATATATATATATATATATATATATATATATATATATAGAGAGAGAGAGAGAGGCTTTAATACATTAACAGACGATACACCTTCAAACCTTCAAAGTGATGTAGGTTAAAGATGAAATAGCGCTTAAACGACACAAATTACGGGTTCAGTTTTTATCATACTGTTTTTATGAACTAATTAAGAATTGAATAATTACTGACTGATATAACTTATTTGTTCAGTTATTCATTGTCATGTTCCTGTTGTGTCATATCCTACTTTTTAATTATCTTCTTGAAATTTTGTATTATGTCAAATCATGTCACTGTATCCACAGCGCTGCAACCTACGGAATCATGTGTGCTGTTTAGACACATGGATACTCAATTTTACGTCCAACCAATTCAAACTAATAAGTCATTGCAATCCATCTATTATCTGCTATAAACAAATTATCAACATCTGAATGGATCTATGGAAAATAAGAAAGCTCCATAAAAGATTTGAGAAAGTTTTTATTGTCAGCACGACCTAATATCATCAACCCTCTATGTTGGTGACAAATTTCTATTCATGGTTGTTATGAACATATAAGAGAGTCGTGCCATAAAGCCTAGACGACCGGTTGGCAAGTAGTAGACCTACCTCTTGGCAATGCAGTTTAAGCTCAAGCAAACAAGAAGCATCCTCCAAGTTCCCCTATACTGTAAGGAGTCTAGACAAATAGGCAAGATGATACAATTTATTATAGAGAACTATTCATCTCCATGGCACATTAAGCGAAAGAGAGAAAAAGTAATGATTTTCCATAATCTGCTACACATATGTAAGAAATAAAAATGCTTTATTTGACAACAAAGAATTTATCACTATTTTTTGGGGTTGTTTACATGAATCCGTGTCTTCAGTTAGACTCTATTAAGGGCCAGGTCTTCAACTACAATAACAATCAACGTATCCAGCTTCTATCAATGTTTGTTTTGGTCTATTTCCCCTAGTAGCACCTTCAACTACAATCCTAGAACTGCTTATAATCGGAAAATCCAAAAATATTTGCTGCACATAGGAATACTTTACCCAAACAAAATTTACAGATATACAAGTGGGGAATATAAAACTGGAACTTTTAAGCAGAAAGAAAAACGTACAGCTCGATTTTTTGTATATATTGGATCCAAATTTGGCACTTCAATATTGCGTATGGCACTTGTTAACCATTCACATGCTTCGATGCTTTTCACTATGCGTACCTCATCAAATGATCCTCCCATTAGAGTTGCTGCAAACTGCCATCCATTTGATCAACTAGACGTAGAAGCCAATTCTTGAAGTAGTTTGATTCAAATGATAGGGTGGAAACATGTCTCCAGTTTATTCCGTAGATCGTACCTCAGATGGAATACACAAACGTTCGAGTAGTTTATCAAGCTCCTCTACAAGTACTTTGTTGTTCACAGAGTGCAACTCTAACTTATTGTTACGGGATTCGATCTGACAGATATAACAAAGGAAAAAAGTTATATACACATGGTGAAGAGGATGGGCTAACGAATAAAGATATACTTGTTAAAATGTGGTGTCAAACAAGTAAACTCCATGCACTCAAAAGATTAATTTAAAATGCTACATTAGGACTGTTGTAAGCTTGTGGTGTAAATCCAAACAAGGAAAGCCAACATGAAAATATTAACAGCAGATCTGTTTCCTGCCCAAGGTAAATTACTGACTGAAACTGAGTAAGGATGCAAGTCAACAAAAAACCTAGTTAGTCAATGTGTCCGTAAGTTGGGTTAGCTGGGTCGTTAAATGGTGTCAAGGTCATCGCAGACGCAACAAAATATTCAGTTTGTGACTACATTTAGCTCTTTGGCATATTGTAACGCATTCTAAGAGCTAGAAATTTTTTAATGGCGTCATTAAGGATAATAACATTATTATTTGATAACAACCTCCTAACATAATTAAGGGTTAATGATGCGCCAGAAATGTCATTAAGAATTATAATACTCTAATGATGTGATTTAGAGGACAACAATGTCATTAACAGATAAGGAAGAGGATAATGATGTGTTGATGACAGTAATAAGAGTCTAAGCACACCCTATAATAACTTCATTAAGAAACCCAATCACAAATATAAGACAAGGTTAACACGTAAAAGACAAACTAAATGAATGGATGATCTTGAGGACACAATGGGGAAATCTCATAGAAGAATGAGTAGCACAGGGAAAATCATAGCAAATGGAATACACATGATATAAAATCATGACATAAGCTATTAATACTACTCCAATAGTTCAATCGTTAAAGTGTTATCTTATTTATTAAGACCCAGGCAGTGATCCCAGGACCCATTAGTTTAGGATGGTCAAGGGTGGTGATAGTCATAGCTAGTATGGCCTGTGTGAAGGCACCGAACAGAGTTGAATATATTTGTCCAGTTACACTGGGCACCTTGTATGGCCTGTGTGGAACACTGCTAGCATTGGAGGTCTATATTCATGCAGTAGCATAGTCATACATGTAGCTTGTTTTGTACTAATACCATGGAGAGTGTGGACAAATAAGTGTCCTTTGATTGTATTTCGGTAACCTGGTGTCGCCTCTGTGGTGCACCACGGGCAGTGAAGGAGACCACATCCTTAGACACACAAACAATATCTTACACCTCAGGCTAGTAGGTTCACCAGAGAGGCATATAGAGGCCAACCCTACCTTAGTTCTTTCAAGAAAAGACACGTTGTATGGTTGTTAATATTTATGACTAGTATAACAAAAGAGGAGCAAACTGTTGCATGACTATATTAAGCCTATATCCTACAATAACATAAAATATCTGTTAGCCTTAACAAATTGTAAAATATAATGAATCTTAGTATTGGGCTGTATAGACCGCTCCTTTCTCGAGTTCCTTTCTACAATGGAGGTCCACAATCCAACGTCTAGAAGAAATCTAGACGCTGCCAAGACATGGGGTTGGGAGTTATCACTACGAAAATTTGTTAGGCTTTATCTTTTTCCTGTTCAAATGTAAGTGGCTACATTATGGGAACCATATATATGAGATAAAATAATAAGTTTTTGTTTAAAAACTATATATTGTTATACCCCTTTCATGATCCTGCATAAATTATTGTATTAAGACAACTATTACTTGATAACATATCTCAAAAATAGGCTCTAGCTTGACTCATTTAGCAAGTCGACCCAAGGTCTTCAGTATCAACAACTATTACTTGCAGCCCTATTCTCAGAACCATGCAGTACTAACAGAGCTATACCGATTCAATGTCCTCTCTCATATGCCTGAGCTTCACGTTGAAGATACCTAGCCATTCATCCATATCTTCTATACAAATAGTAGCTGATTCTAGCCCCTGCAATACCTGCAAAGAGAAAAATAACCCAAGAAATAGGTCAGTGGTTTGGTCTTTACAAAAAATATAGTATGAATTTCCTCTTAATATATCAAATATCAGTTGAACCACCAGCAGTAAAATAATCATAACATGTCAAAGAAACAAAAGAAACAAATAATAACCCTAACCCACCAAGCCTCCTCCCAACTATTTATGATCAACTTTCTGAATCCCTCTTCAATTTATATCCTTTTCTGCAGCTTGCATCCAGGTTTAATTTTCAAAAGATAGAATGGTAGACCCACCTAAGTGACCATAATAGTCAAAGGATTCGCTTACAATAGAAAACATCACACACCTCTTCTATTAAAGGTTCACTCTCAAGAAGGGCGTGGACATTTGCTGCTTCCAAGGCTAGAAGTTCCCTCTTTAGCCTTTCAGAAAATGCCTCTGCTTCATCAATGCCCATAACATAACTGCATCAGTATGATACATTTTTCGGTTATAACAATTATGAAGGAATTAGCATGTCAAAGTGTAAGATAGTACATAAAATGGCAAGCACGTTACATAATACACTTATATGTAAACGTACTATGAAAAATCAAGAACTAAAATAATGCAAGAAGTGATTTACGTTTTATTTGTTGGAATACAGCAATAGGGGTGAGCATATAACGGTTGAAAACCGAAAACCGAACCGAACCGAACCGAAATATGACAAACGGTTCGGTTTTTCGGTTATCGGTTCGGTTTACGGTTTAAAATTTTGAAAATTTGAAATAACGGTTCGGTTTTCGGTTCTTCATCCGAAAAACCGAACCGAACCGAAAACCGATTTAGATTTAGTAATTTATCAAACTATCCACAATATACATATACTAATGTAACCCCTAACTGAGCGCACTCTCTTCTCCTATTCTATGTCGGTGCTTATTTGAGCACTCTCTCTATCTACCATCAATCTATATATACTAATATCTTTCACTCTATGTAATATAACAATTCATAAATACAATAATGTCATATATTTTTTAAAAATTTGTTATTTAAATAGGCTCATTTTGCTAAAAACTTGAAGGCCATGCACATTGGTCCATGAAACCGAACCAACCGAAAACCGAACCGAATTAATTCGGTTCGGTTTTGTTCGGTTTTTATAAAAACGGTTCGGTTTTCGGTTTTGAGAAATACGGTTTACGGTTATTTCGGTTTTCACATATTCGGTTCGGTTTGAACCGAACCGAACCGATGCTCACCCCTATACAGCAAAGCTTCAGAAGATGGCATTTAGTCCCTCGCTCTACCAGGATTGTAAAGTATTACAAGAGATTTACTTTTTATTTGTTGGAATGCATCCAAAGCATGAGAAGATATCTAGTCCCTCTCTATATCAGGATTTTAAAGTAATGCAAGTAAGTGATTTACTTTTTATTTGTTGGAATACAAAATCAAAAGCTTCAGAAGATGGCATTTAGTCCCTCTCTCTATCAAGATTATAAAGTAATACGAGTAAGTGACTTATTTTTTATTTGTTGGAATACGTTAAAGCTTGAGAAGATGACATCTAGTCCCTCTCCCTATCAGAACTGTAAAGTAATGCAAGTAAGTGATTTACTTCTTATTTGTTGGAATACATTAAAAGCTTAAGAAGCTGACATTTAGTTCCTCACTCTAATTCCAAGCCAAGTTAGCAATGAGCAAGGGAGTCTAGCCTGGAACAAAGAAAACTAGTTTACAAGTAGGTAGACATAGCTTTGTGGTAATACAGAATAGTCTCATGCAACCAACAGCCCTCCAACTCCAAATTCCCCTAGACTAGGAGTAGCTGGAAAGGTAAGATGATACGATTTTCTATACAGAATTGCATTCGTCTGTATGTCTCTGTGTGTGTATTAAAACATATATGATGCTTTATGAAAAGAGTCGAGAAGCAGGAATGTAAGTTTCTCTAATAATTTCTCTAATAATTTATCCATATTGGTCACAATTTTAGAGTGACTATTATAAACATGACATACGTGCCAAGCAAAGCTTCCATGTCTTCTTCCTCTGCTTGTGAAACGAGATCTTTCTCAACAGTTACTCGTGACTCGCTTTGTTGCATAAGAGATGAAGCAGGTCCATCTTGGATATTGACTTGGTTAGCAACAGCAGAAGTATTATCCTGGACCAGATTAACAAATGTGTTTGTTTATTGACAGAATAAAACTTTCTATAGCATGAAGATGCCATCACAGTGAGAAAAAGAAATAAATAATCAAAATGACCGAGGGAAAATGTGTGATATGCATTAATGGGAACGCAATAAAGATGCGTAAAAGTATTCAGAACAACCAAGTAAAATACTTGCAGTTAAGACAAACAGTTCGCTATTCATAATTTCATACTAATCATGCAGTTTATAAGCACAATAAGAAATATAAACTTCAGTGGGTTGCTTAACATGCCTAAATTGGGTTTTTAACTTTTTTTTACCTTAATATTGGTAGGTAACATGCTAATGATATCGTATCTTGCTATATGTTACAACAACAAAATGAAGTTTTTCTGCCAAATTTTTACGGTCAACCAATGAATCCTTTCCTGCATCCCTGCTGCACATGTGCAACCATCTCAAACAAGCTTCCTGCATCTTATCCTCAATTGAAGCAACCTTATCTCCTAAGAATAAATGCATTTGTTTTCTCTTTTTCTTGTCTTTCTACTTATCCATGTCAACATTCTCATTACAGCTAAATGTCTTTCTAGGATATGAATAGTTGTTACTTGACTATCCAGCAATTACATCCACAGAGCATAACTGATTTTCATACATTCCTACAAATATTCCCTTCATCTTCGCAATCACATGAACCTCCGGAAGCACTGCTCAACTTCAACCATTTTTCCATGAGTCAATGAAAGACCTCATTCTCGCCTTTCAATCTAAAACCTAGCAATCTTAAATCAAAGTGATGTTTGTTTTTGTGCATGCAAATACGATAAAACTGACTTCTAAAACCATATGGGAGGAATACATATAAGTGTTCTCTAAAATAAGATGGGGGAGTATGTTTAAGTGCACCTTTGCCCAAAGAGCCATCTCCACAACATCTATACCAACAACTTTGGGAAGCTTAGTCAGTATCTCCTTGCATATGTTTAAAATGGTAAGAAGTATCCGGTTCCTTCATAGAAAAAGCATTAAAACCATAAACGCCATGTTACTATTCAGATTATTCTGTCAGTACTATTTATTAAGCAACAATATGTAGTACAAATAAACCTTAGCAGTAAAAAAATTTCAATGAGAAAATCAAATATGTACTGCAAATAAACCTGTCATCTTTGTTACGCATTGTCCATTGAGGAGGAGCTACACTTTGACTTCTAAGATTATCAAATCCCTGGAGATCAAATAAAATAGAAAAGTAAGCAAAAATTAGTTATTGAGAAGAGATCCCATATATCATAAGAAGTTCCAGCCACCAACTTTAGAAGCTTTATGCAGTTGTAAAAGCACGAAACCAAGAAGGTAAAACAAACTACCAGCGTAAAGGTACAGCCACTGGGATCATTTTGGATAACTTCCACTCTTGAAAGATGCTTTAGCTTGTAAAGTTTTGCGGGCTGCAAAGGACGAAATGTAATGTAAAGGAACAATCAGCATTTACCAATTTTGGATGCACTTATTCCATAAGAAAAAACTCAGTGGCAAGAAAATTACTTATAACTTGTACAACCTAACAATCAAGTATATGTAAAAGAAAATAACACATAGAGCTCCCACTTATCACTTATAAACGTTAATCAGTTTGCTTTTGTAGAGGAGGGCCTCTTCTTTGAAATCTCAAAACTGTAACTTATTTTAGATATCAAAATATTGATGATATTGAATCTCATATGTTAAGCAGCTTAAGCCTTTGGTGACACGAATACTCATGTGAGGATGATGCGAGGCTTAAAATCAGCAAATCAAATCGAATAAAATAAGTTTTAATTAACTCTTTGCTAATTACTAAATAATTTCTAGGTTGCCAAAATTAATTATTATATAAAGCAAGAGATCACCAACATATCATGCAAACCTTAGATTTTGTAGAAAATTGAATCAAGTTACCACCTAAATCAGGATAGTTCTTTATTTAATACATAGATTGATAATAATAAGTTATATTTTATTTCTTTTTAGAAGCACTCAAGTAATTTGTGTATCAGCAGCCTAGTGATAGCGTATTAGATGTAGATGTTGTTATCTTAATTACTAGATTTAAAATGGAGAAGGAGACTAGAATCGGAATATCGAATGGTTAACTGGAGAAAGGGGCCGTTGTGGCTGCTGTTGTGGCTGCTGTTGTGGCTGATGTTACTGCTGTTGGGTCCCCAACAGCCACAGCAGCAGTAGCAGCAGCCACGGCAGCCCCTTCCTCCCGGTAACCATTCGACATTCGAATTCTAGTTTCCTTCTCCATTTTAAATCTAGTAATTAAGATAACTGCATCTATATCTAATACACTATCAATAGGCTGCTGATCCACAAATAACTTTAGTGCTTCTAAAAAAAAAGAACTTCTTGTTATCAACCTATGTATTAAATAAAGAACTATCCTGATTTAGGTGGTAACTTGATTCAATTTTCTATAAAATCTAAAGTTTGCATGATAGCTTGTGATCTCTTGCTTTATATAATCATTAATTTTGGCAACCTAGAAATTATTTAGTAATTGGCAAAGAGTTAATCGAAACTTACTTTATTCGATTTGATTTGCTGATTTTAAGCCCGCATCCATCCATCCTGCACAGGATCAGTGGTGGTAGCAAATGAAAAATATGCACACAGTATGTCAGTTCATGTTTTATGACTCTAAGCACTACACGCAGACAAAATTTTGACATTCAAAAAGAAAGTGAGAGACAACTTAAACAAGTTGTAAGAAATTATTCTGCTATCTATATCTAAAAAGCAAAATTTGGATAAAAGCTTGTCTTTATTTGTTATTTAAGAGACTCTCAAGCACCCGATTACCTCGAGTACTCCCCCAGAAGAGTATTTCAGGACACGTAGAAAAGCTTTAGTCTTCTGTCCTTTTGATTTGGCTGCATTTAGAAAGTCATAAATATAAACCTTTCAACAACAACAAAAGGCGAGCCACAATAAACAAGTTAACTGTTTCCTTTCTCTGCAGATTCAAGGGAAAAAAAACATCATTCAATCAGTCACACCCAAGTTCAACATACACAAGAGGAAAGGAAAGAGAATCTAGTGTTCACTACTTGACTGTTCTGTAACTGATCTCAACATCAACAGCATGAGCAAAAACTTGCTAATGTTCCTACCATTCTGTGACGGATCTCAACAACTATATCATCAACAAATTAGAGACGCAGATAAAAACATTATTGACCTTTTCAATTTTTTTGTCTGAATAAAACAAGCACTCAAACAGTACACAGGTGAAAGGGTGGCACCACAAGTAATTGACAGGGGCCAAGTTACCACAGCAAATGCCAAGTTATTGTAACCTGTGTACCCATTACTCCAATATAATATATATCTAGCAAAATCCTGTCTCGACTCATGCAACACATACACATAAAGACATCCATGTACCTATAAATGAACCCATAAGTACAGTCACATATGGAAAAAAAAAACTAAGATATCACACATGAAAAATCTAAGAAATAACAGCATGAACATCGGATTGATTACTCAAAATAGTATAAATGTATTATGTGGATCTCTTATAACTGGTAATTGCTTTAACATCCACTGTAGTTCTGTAATGGATCACATTGCCTAGGCATACACAAATGGAAGCACACAAAAGCAACTTTTTTAACCCTTCGCTGGAATAAAAACAGAATGAATACTTAAGACTATATTATATATTATTTACAAGTTATAATTGTATACATACTTATAGGACAGAAAACTATTTGAATATAATTTAAATTATCGTGCTTTAACATGTACTATAAAGTGGATAGAGAAATTTTAGTTTATTTAATGTTTACATGTATAGTAGCTAATTAATTAGTAAAAAAATATTTGTTTGTTTACTTCTATACAATAAAATTATTTTTTTGTAAACATTAGTTCTAGCACTTTAAAATATTCAGATATAATGCTAGTACTTTAAAGTATAAATGTTGTTTATTTTCATGTGCACTTTAAAGTGTTGTTAATTATTTTTTCATCATTTTAAATGCAATAAAATGTATGTATTACAATTTGTCCTTAAATATTATGCCATCATTTTAAATACAAATTTAAAAGTACAAACGAAAAAAACATAAGTTTATACTTAAATATTTTTTTATCAACACACAATAAAACTATTTCTCCGTCAAATAATAGTAAATCAAAAATCATTTAATAATTTAGAAATTAAAAAAAATTCATTGAAAATTTATTTAACTACTAATTTTTTTAAACACACAAAAAACTATTTGATAATTCGTAAAGTTTAAAACTTTTTTTTTTTGGTATAATCATAGAGAACATGAAAATGAATATTATTGTTTGGATATGTTTTATAATTACAGAATTTGTTAAAGGTTAAAATGATTTCTTTTCCACTTACAAACTAAGTATTAAATTATAATTTGTTATTTTTGAAAAATATTATTATACAGAGAGAAAATATTTTAAAGTACAAAAACTAAATATCTTGAATCAGTAGTCTTATTTAAATACTTGACTAAATCGTAACTTGATATTCTCAACTATTCAAATTTTTTAACTTTATATCTTCAAATTTGATACTTAGTAACGTAATACTCTCCAACTAAAATTTTCAAACTTTTCGTCAAAAAAATTTCCCCAGCTACCCCTCCCCCACCCCGATGGGAGCAAAAGACCCATGAATGCGGAGAGAGCGATTTTAGGGTTGCGAGTCGGCTTACTGGTGAGGGCGAGGACGCGGGGCTTGGCCATCTGCCCCCGGCCAAGCTTGGCGGACTTCCCCCAGACGCCGCGGCTCTTGGCGACGCGGATCGAGAGGACCACGCGGTGCTTGCTCCCCTCGATGGCGGCCTCGCAGAGGCGGCGGAGGTCGACATCGTCAGCGCTCGACCGAGCCATTCTCGCTCACTCGCTCGCTGTACTCGGAACTGGGCTTGCGTTGGTTTCTTCTGGAAACTAAAAGGAGAGGAAGGTGGGGATCAGGTCGCGTGAGAATAGGAGGAGATCCCATCGTTGGAGGGGGAAATGGAACGGGTTAGGTGTAGCGGTTGAGAAAGAAAAGGGGAATTTAACAGAAAAGTACAAGTTGAAAAATAAATAAGAGCTACTGCATTATATACTGATTTTTTTTTTTTTTTGCCTCTCCTACAACTTCTTTTATTTATATAAGTTGCATCAAATAACACGAGATATTAGTTAGCCATTATTTTTTCTTTGCTACAATCAAAATTTTGTTTTGGTGTACCAAAGAAGATTAAAATATTTTTGTCAAAAACTTATCTCAAAATTTTTTTTTATAAAGTAGTTTACAAAAATAAAAAGAAGTAATCTCAAACGCAACCTCAATAGCATCGCTTACAAAAATGGATTTTGTTAATATGGCCCCTAAAGATACATGTTAAAGATAATTAATACATATATTTTTTTACTTTAAAATTATGATCAACATCCAATAAATATTAAAATAATATATATTTTTATTGTAAAATGTACTCAAAATTCGATACAATAATTTTTCGATGTAATTTTTTTGTATTAAGTCTTGATATATTTTTCAATGTAAATTTTTTTTTAATATCTATTGGATGTTGATCATAATTTTTAAAATAAAAATATATATTAATTATCTTTAACATATGTTTTTATGACGTATGTTAACAAAATCCTACATAAATTATAGTGGCAAATATTGGTACTAGCTTGAATATAATTGGCAGGGCAATAAATTTCATGGTCCCTCCTTAGAGTTGCATATATGCAATAAAAAACGGAAAACTTTATGAGAAGCATAGAAGTTTAAAAAATTGCGTAAAGGACACGAAGAGCATCGTCACGCCTAAAAATAGGGTGTCAAAAAAATAAACGTCCTAATTTTCGGCGTCAAATTATCACCGGTCTTAAGCACAGCCATTAACTTTAGGCAACCAACTTGGCCTTTAGCCATTATCCAAATTAGCTAAAGCCATTAACTTTAGGCAACCAACCAAATTAGCTAAAGCCATTAACTTTAGACAAAAACTTAGTCTTTAGCCATTAACCAAATTAGCTAAATGGGAGCGTAAGTAACTGGTAGGCTGCAACTTTAGGCGCCCAAAAGAAGGACGTAGAAATTGCTTTCGCGCCCAAAATTATGGCGTGGATTTTTTTTTTTTTTTAATAAATGCGCCCAAAAGAATGACGTAGATTTTACAGATCTTGTATGTATATTTTAAGTTCTGGTAAAAATTAGCTGTTGAAATAGCCGTTGTAAAATACATCATTGACAAATAGCCGTTGTAAAGTTGTAAAAAATTAGCCATTGTAAAGTTGTAAAAAATTAGCCGTTAGGAAAAAGGAAAAAAATAATAATAAAAAGAAAAAATCTACGCCCAAAAATGGGGCGCCCATTTTTCTTCCACGCCCAAAAATGGGACGCCCATTTTCCCTCTTAATCCCCTCGTATTCTCCCATTAATCCGTCGCCGTTTAATTCCGTTTAATTCCTAATAGTCCATTACTCCCCCCTACTTTATTTATAACGCTCAATTTTAGGACGTAAAAATTTGGCGCCCTACTTTTCGGCGCGACGATGCTCATATTGCAATTTACTTAAAAACTTAGTTCCTTCTACGAAATAAATTAAAATTTTAGTGCGTACAGTACAATTTTTCGATAAAAAAACTCACCTAGGGATGGCAATGGGGCGGGTCGGGGGCGGGGATCATACCCCCCATCCCCGTCCCCGAGTAGTATGCGAATCCCTATCCCCGTTCCCATCCCCGGTCGGGTTTAAACTTTTATCCCCATCTCCGTCCACGTTTAACAATGTAATCCCCGTCCCCGTCCCCGCAACCCGTCCCATTAACACTTTTGGGATTGGATTTTTTCGTCCCCGTCTGCCTCACCGTTAATAATTTTTTCTGTATAGTATAAACTATTTCATTCCAAAATTTTTTGTACAAGACATGTTGATAAAACATTGATTTAATAAAAATTATATCTAGTAGTAGATAGATCATGAACTCATATAAATGTGTTTCACATATAAGTATAAGTAATCGGGATAGGAAATTTACCGGAGCGGGGAGTACAATATCCATACCCGGCCCCGAATACGATCGGGGATTTTGTTTAATCCCTATTTCCGTCCCCATCCCCGTTTCTATATTCCTAAATCCGTCCCCGTCGGAAAAAAAAAGTCGGGTCCCCGTCAGATTCGGGATAAGTTGCCATCCCTGTTACTCACCTGTCTACGTAAGGTAGGGTCCAATTGTAGTTCTCGGTTGGGATATTTTTCAAATCATATGGCTTAATAATAATCATAGGCCCCTGCTCAAAAACAAGCAACCGCCCCCCTTTAATTTTGGATTTTTCATGAAAAGAATGTGGCCAATCTGAATGTGTCCAATCTGAATGTGTCCGCCCTTGTGGTTAGCGGAAAGAAACATAAATCTCAGACGGGATAACGCAAGATTAGTGGATATATATATATATATATATATATATATATATATATATATATATATATATATATATATATATATATATATATATATTTATTTATTTATTTATTTATTCAAATTATATTTAAATCACATATAACAAAGTTTAAAAAATATCTATAACAAATCATAATTAAAATATATTTAAATCATATATAAACTTTTTGAATATAATTTAAATTTATATTATTATTATTATTATTATTATTATTATTATTATTATTATTATTATTATTATTATTATTGCTGCGTGTTTCTCTGCGGGGAGAGCACGGACGCAGCAGCGGAGAGAGCGATTTTAGGATTGCGAGTGAGATGGCTAGATATGATAACATGGTGCACAATATGTCCTTACTTATCTATATTAATTGAAATTGTTCATTAAGTTTAAATGGACAACTCGATAATTACATATAGAAAAAACAATACAAAAATTATTTTTTTGGTCTTTCCAAGTCTTATTTAGAACCTCAATTATGATGATTTATACTTCAAAATGGTATTTACACGTGGCACTCGCTCATAAATCTCTACTATTAAACGGCTCAAGTCTAAGCCATATATTCCTTACGTATAAGAGAGGTGTCCCCTACAGTGGCATAGCCACATGGAGCCGAGGGATGTGCTCCCTCAAATTTTGAGTTTTTATTTATTTTATTTTTTGAAGTATATATATTAGAGTTTTTGTTTATATTTTTTTTTGAAGTATATATAATGTGATCATGCCTCCTAACTCACTCACAAAGAAAAACATATCATTAGGGACGACATTTTTTTCGAAATTGTTCGACATAGACCTTTTTTATCGGGGACGCGTTTGAAAATTAAAAAGAGGGATGTGGACGGAGATGTGGGCACGTATATGTTATGTGTGCCGAACCGAACCGGGCCGGACGGCGGCGACGTCATACACGTGTTGCCCACAGGATTAGTCCACAACAACTCATAAGTGGGTAAGTGGGAGAAACTAATATAAAGACGAGTATGAGACCTCCTAGTCAACGTTGGACCAAAAAGGACAACTTGATTTTTTTCAATGAGAAGAATACAACAAATATATAATATTTATGAAACTATAAATGTATTTATTGTAAAAAAAAAATAACAGTAAGTGTCGCGCCTCCCAGACGAAAATTCTGGCTACGCCACTGCTCCCCTAAATAAGATTTGTTTTTTATAAAATCCTTATAACTACTTGAATAAATAAATAAATATATATATATATATATATATATATATATATATATATATATATATATATATATATATATATATATATATATATATATATTAAATATTCAAATTATATTTAAATCACATATACCAAAGTTTAAAAAATGTCTATAACAAATCATAATTAAAATATACTTAAATCATATATAAACTATTTGAATATAATTTAAATTATTATTATTATTATTATTATTATTATTATTATTATTATTATTATTATTATCATTATTATTGTTGTTGCATGTTTCCGTGCGGGGAGAGCACGGACGCAGCAGCGGAGAGAGCGATTTTAGGGTTGCGAGTGAGACGGCTAGATATTATAACATGGTGCACAATATGTCCTTACTTATCTATATTAATTGAAATTGTTCATTAAGTTTAAATGGACAACTAGATAATTATAAAAAAACAATACAAAAATTATCTTTTTGCCCTTTCCAAGTCTTATTTAGAACCTCAATTATGATGCTTTATACTTCAAAATGGTATTTACACGTGGCACTCGCTCATAAATCTCCACTATTAAACGGCTCAAGTCTAAGCCATATATCCCTTGCTTATAAGATAGCTAAAAAATCTAAAATTCTTCTAACTACCGTGTATGTATATCCTCCCCTACAGTGGCATAGCCACATGGAGCCAAGAGATGAGCTCCCTCAAATTTTGAGTTTTTATTTATATATTTTTTGACGTATATATATTAGAGTTTTTGTTTATATATATATTTTTTTGACGTATATATAATGTGAATGCCTCCTAACTCACAAAGAAAAAGATGTCATTAGGAACGACATTTTTTTTTCGAAATTGTTCGACATAGACCTTTTTTTTTTCGGGGACGCGTTTGAAAATTAAAAAGAGGGATGTGGACGGAGATGTGGGCACGTACATGTTACGTGTGCCAAACCGAACCGGACCGGACGACGGCGACGTCATGCACGTGTCACCCACAGGATTAGTCCACAACAACTCATAAATGGGTAAGTGGGAGAAACTAATATAAAGACGAGTATGGGACCTCCTAGTCAACGTTGGACCAAAAATGACAACTTGATTTTTTCAATGAGAAGAATACAACAAATATATAATATTTTTGAAACTATAAATATATTTATTGTAAAAAAAAAATTAACAGTAAGTGTCGCGCCTCCCAGACGAAAATTCTGGCTACGGCACTGCTCCCCTAAATAAGATTTGTTTTTTTCATAAAATCCTTATAACTACTTGAACATAATATATATATATATATATATATATATATATATATATATATATATATATATATATATATATATATATATATATAGGGTCGTTCTACAATACATTCGCTGGAAATGGATGTATCGATACATCCGAAATCTGGACCGTTGGATGTTGATCCAATGGTTCGGATTGAATAATAGTGTAGAAATATCATTTAATGCTGATTTAGACTTTTGACCTGTTGGTAACTTGCTTTAGCAGGTCATTCTTCACTTTAATTTTTTCAATGAACACCCTAAATTAATTCATATTTACTCTCTCAAAAGTCCATCCAATTTAATATTTCGTATTATATTTTTTTTGGTTACAGGCCGTCGTGGTGGTGGTGTTGGTGGTTGTGGTGGAAAGAGAAACAGAGATGAAGATGGAAATAAGAATCGGTCCGGATCGCGTCGAACGTCGTCGAGCCCTCCTAGAACAACGAGGAGTACCAGCTGCGCCGTGAAGAATCGGTTCGCTTCCCGTCGGACATAGTCGAAACCTCCTCGAACAAGAAGTATTAGCGGCGCCGCTCTAATTTTACTGTCCATGCCATTGTCAGAAATCTTATTTTTCATCTAATAATTTAATATTTTGTTAATAAAGCTACATGTCACGGTGGTGGTTGTGAACTGAGGAAAACCTGCTTCTGAGGTCGGGCGGATCATCTTGTCACATATTTTTAAAAAAAATCTGTATTGATCGGACGAATTTTTTTTACTTTTCTAATGATAATATTTTCGAAGAGAATATTTTATTTGGACGGTGAACGGCCATTCTCTTTGCTTTTAACACGGAGAATGGCCATTCTCTTTGCTTTTAACACGGCGAATGGACGGAGAATGGCCATTCTCTTTGCTTTTAACACGGCGATTGTACGGAGAATGGCCATTCTCTTTGCTTTCTACACGGCGAATGGACGGAGAATGGCTGTTCTCTTTGTTTTTAACACGGAGAATGGCCATGCTCAAGGAGAATGGCCATTCTCCGTTACTTTAACATGGAGAATGGCCATTCTCCGTTCTTTGAAAACGGAGAACGGACACTCTCTGTGCTTTTAACAAAGTATGGTACATTTAGGACTGGAAATGTTCAAGTATCTCATATTTTTTTCACCAAATATTTACAGTATTTTTAATATCATTTACCATAGTACATTCATTTTATATTAAATCATTTTCAAGATAATCCGAATATCATTTTATCAGGCTTCCACTGTATGGCTGAACAAAATTTTTTGCGAATGTTTGAATATAATTAACCTACTATCAAAGAGAATTTTTCTTACATTACATTATGCCTTACACTGGCATCGACTTCATACTGATGGCATCGATGTACTGATGGCAATAACAAAGGATGAACATGCAGGATTACAATTATGTTTCCGCAATAACAAGGGATGAACAGGCATGATTACAATTTTGCTTCAGCAATAACAAGGGATGAACATGCACTGGCATCGAATTCATACTGATGGCATCGATGTAATGATTTTTTACAGAAAGCAAAACACATTACAATCAAATAAAGTTTCAGTGATCCCAGGAATGCATCCGTAATGTGGCCACCTTTAAACCCTAGCAATGCACTCAGGACTCACGAAATCTGTGATGGGCATCTGCAAATCAAAGGAATACACCAAAATATCAATATCATCTATCAAGGCCAACTGCCAACCAAATAAACGCTTCAACCAGAAAATCATAATCAAATTAAGTATACTTCATTCCAAGTCCAATAAACTGCATAATTCACGTTACAGTAATCTGTCCAATCCACGTTAGTAATTCAACATAGAACCTGCATAATTCACAATACAATAATCCAAATAAATATCAGACCTACTCTAAATTCAAGACCATATTACATTTTCAAATCAAATTACGAACTATGTACTGAGTACAAGCGAAAAGTTTAATCTTACAATATTTCAAACACAAAATTTAGTTTGTCCGCCATGACCAACAAATATTCAGAACAATATTACAAGTCAAATATTACTTCCACATTGAAATAAGAGACATTCAAAACTCAAAAGATGAATCTTCATAGACGTCTCCATCTTCATCTTCTTCTTCTTGTTTCTTTTTTTTTTCCTACTTCTTCTTTCTCAAAATATCCTTCACCTACACCTTGAGGGACGGATGAAGAAAAATTATAGTCAGTATTGACTCACTTTATAGGTAGAAATGACATCCAGAAACATAAATAGAAGTATCAAAGTGATGGCTAGCATTAAAGTGTCAATGTGCACAGTGTGTATTTTTACATAAGATTTTGGGCTAGCCCCATTTACCTTCTTCACGAGGGAAGGAAAATCTTATTCTTGGTCAGCAAATTCAACCTCTATCTGGTTAATCTTATCCAGAATCAATTTCTGGTTGTCGGATATAGTCTTCATCTCTTTGAAGACATTCTCAAAGTTTGCAGCAACAAAATTGTATAGATCATCAACCCTGTCCTTAGTGTTTTTGATTCCATAAGTTGATGGTTTTCCAGATGTTGATGGTTTGCTTGCAGCTGCTGCCCGTTTTCCAAACATTCGAGTAAGGTTAGTTTTCTCATGGGGCCTTTGTTTTTAATATAAACATCCCCTGCTAAGCTTGGGACAGAATGTTTATTAGCCATCGAGCATACAAATCCTCCGAAAGGGAGAGCTGTCCTTGCAGTTGGTTTTCCCACGAGATGCATCATTCTACTGAACATGTAGGAACCTATATCCATCCTTTTTTTCTTCCCCATATAATAAAGAAATTTTACTCTCTCGGGATGGATGGAAAACTCATGTCCAGTAGGGTTGAGTGTTTGAGATACGTAGGCATGCAACAATTTATACAAAGTTTTTAATTGATCTTTGTATACATTTTGAGGGGTCTTGGCACCCATTGAAACACCTGTAATCTCATGAATTGCATCCGTCATGGAAACATTATCAATATCTTTCATATCAAACTCAGGAACTGGATCAAATCCATAAAATTCGTTGATGACAGCAGCATTTACCCTAATCAGTTTCCCTCTCAGAAACACCAGTGGTTGATCCTCTTCTTTTTCTTTAATTTCAGCCGAAAGATTTGAGTAAAATTCTCTTACTATTGTTTGGGAGATTTTCTCAAGACAGGATTTGTTCAGTTTCTCCAATTGATAGAATTTCAATATATCCAGGAAAGCTTCGTCTTCGACATCATCCATCTTAATTGATCTTTCAGGCATAACAGCCTTTTTCTTGAAATATTTAATGTATATCTTCTTAGTTTTAGAGTCTTTAAATTTTTTTACCTCCTCTCCAGCCTGGGACTTATCTGATGATTGCTCTTCCTCTTCATTTTCCTCTTCTGACGAGGATTCAAAATCCACAGAGTACGCTGATGACTCTGTATCCGTTGCCACCTTAGCCTTCGCTTGAGTACGCCTTCGATCTTCATAAGTTGAGTCTTCCGACGACTCTGTATCGAAGATAGATTTTCCGGTCTTTGTCGAGCAATGAGTGTTTTTAGCCTTTTTTGCACGTGGCTTGGCTGCCGCCTCCGCTTTCATCGTCGCTGCCGCCGCCGCTGCTTCCGCCGCTGCCCTTTCGGCCTCTGCCCTAGCGACCATAATCTTGGTTTTCGCCGCCCTTGCAAGTTCTGCCCTTCGGGCCTGTATCGCATCCCTTCGTGGATCCTTCCCCTTCGGCGACGGTCGTTGTTTCTTCGGCGGCATTTGATTAGAAGAGGGTTTGGGAGAGGGTTTGGGAGAAGGAAGAGGGAAAGTTCGACCGTCTTATATGACCTTGGGAAGTGGAAAAAATTAGAATAGTTTTGAGTCTTAAATTAAATTTATTACTATTATTACTAGTATAAGACGGTCGAATTTATTACTATTAAATTTAAAAAACTACTTTCCAAAATTAAATTTAGTAATTATTATAGTATATATCCATGTGAAATTACTTACATAACCTTTGGGATTTTGAACTAATTTTAAAAAATTCTTTTCCAAAATAAATTTATTACTTTATACTAGATATACCACGTGGTTCCGTATAAATTATTGAAAATTGGCAGAAAAACGTGGTGGAAACATATTTATTTAAAAAAATTTGACAACATATTAAGAATGTGAAGTTTAAGACTCAATATT